>BSBN01000306.1:9000000-9470000 GCA_027924645.1 Cunninghamia lanceolata
TTAACTTGACCGGTTTAGCTCCTGGAGCTAAAGATAAGTGATGCATGATGAGATTCAGATCTAGCCTTGGAATGTCGGCATATGTCCATGCAAAGTTGATTTGTTTTCTCTTTAAGAAGTCAGTGAATGTCAATTTTTCTTGTTCTGTTAGAGCCTTTTCCATGTGGATCATTCTAGGATTATCACCTGTGCTGATATTGATCGGTTCTGCCGGTTCTATCAAGATTGACGATCTCTCCTGATGTGTAAGATTGGGTAGAGGGTCAATCCTTCCATCCTTCGGCACCTTAGAGAGGTTTTCACCATTGGATACGTCTTTATTTTTACTTTTTTCATGATCTAACACTGCCGCAGAGTGGTTTTCACCATTAGATTGTTCTTTCATTTTTATATTTTTGAGACTAAAAGGCTTAGCACTCTCTCCAAAATAGGCCTTCTCATTGAGTTCTATAACATAGCTAGCTCTGTGGTCCCCTGTGGGTATATGGTCTCTAAGCTCAAGGTAATCTATGATGGCTTCATCATTTTCAAAGGTATCAAGCTCAGGGGCAGTACCTTCTAGGTCCCAGTCTATAAGTTCAGCGTGCACCAACAGTAAGGGATTGTTGGGTTGGTCAGGTTCGATGGTGTTGATGGTTAGGATAGAGTTATTAAAAGCACAGACAAGGTCTGTGATGGTACTCTCTATTAGCAGATTCGTCAAGGGGGGTGTTAGTGCCTGCATAAACAATGGGGTTTCAAGCATTTAAATATGCAGGCACCTTCCCCAAAAATCCAAAAAATTCTAAGTCTTTTGGCCTTTGCCGTTGAAAAGTGCAAAAATTCTGTTGTATGCATGTCACTTTGTATATACAAGGCTATTTGTATATACATGGAGGTCAAATGTGCATTAGCGGGTCAGAGATCTAAATTGACTTTCAAAAATGGTGAAAAATCAATTATATGCATTTCACAATGCATATCGGGCTAAAAAAAGGTCCGTATACATTGAGGAATCTATCACAGATTTCAAGAATATTCTCTGTTTGTATATCGGGTTTGCATGTATATTTGTGTTGTATGTTTAGACATGCAACAGGTAGATACAATGACAACATGCATTCGCTACAGTGAAAGGTATATTGGCGGAAATGTACAAGAAGAAATATACATTGGCAACATGCAAAAGAAAATGTGCAAGGAGCCGATATACAAGTGGTGGGGCCCGCGGATATGCAAGGTAGAATGTACATCGGGTAATGTACAAGGGTGAATGTATCTCCGATATACAAGTCAACATGCAAGCATCAAGATACAAAGGATACATACAAGGCCAATTGTATGTTATAAGATACAAAGCCGATTGTACATCAGAAATATGCAAGAGGCACATACAAAGAAAAGGTTACATACAAAGTAGGAACCAAGGGGTGGGATCCACCAGTTGCATTCAAAGGTGATTGTATGTTGGGGCATACAACCAAATATGCAAGGCCCGAACCTAATGGATATTGCATTCTGGTTAATAAAAGGTACAGGTCTGGATTGTATATTTTGTTTTGTATATCCGTGTTGTATGTTTGTGATGTACAAGCATGCATATACAAGGCCTGGACATGAAGGGGGAATGTAATATGGCTCATAAGGTGTTGAACTCTGTAGCTTGCATGTATGTATGCATTATATATCGTGGATATACAATGAGAAGTCCTAAGGTTCAGATATAAAGGCCGGATTTCAAGGATGTTCTGATATGCTTCATAAAGGTTTGGAATCCGCAGATTGCATGTATATTGTGTTTGTATATGCAACATACAAGCTGATATACAAAGGAAAGACATACAACCTAGATGCGAAGGAGGAATCAAATACAGTGAATGAAATTTGAGGTCCATAGGTTGTATAAAGTGTGTTGTATATGTCGATGTGCAAAGGGAAACACAATGCAAATCCAACTTAGTTTCATAATGTCCTGGGGTCTGCCTTGTATGCGAATGATTGTATGTATATACAATCTCATTTTCAGCTGCATATGCATGGGCAAAAAGGGAAAAATAAGTGGTGGAAAAGTCAGAGATACAAGCACAGGGTGCCTACATGGCACAATTTCAGTGGCTGGTGACTTTTCAAAGTTTTTTGAAGCCGTGGCTTTCAGCAATAGGGGAAATCGACGGTTTTGTTTCAAAGTTTTCAGCGAAGGTTTTCTTTGTATCTGCGGTCATATTTCAGGCAAGAAAATTTGTTATGCATTCGCTGTTGTATTTCAAGAGGAGCTACAGGTAACTGGGCCATTAATGGTGAAATCATAGAGGTATGGGTTGATGATTGACAGCAACCTACCAGATTGTAAGGAAATTATTCAAATGGCTGCACACGTCCCGAGTCTACCTACTCTTTCCTCTTTGTCTCCATACTGCATTGATTGATTTGGGCACCATTCTTGGTGCATCGTATTTTGGCAAGAATTTTGAAAGTGCCTTGTAATTATTGCTAAGTACATTGTCTTTCTATAAAACGCAAGTTGTGTTACTCATTGTTGTTGAAAACTGGACAAATTTTGGTGCTGTAATAAGATACAACTTCGTTGGTGGCTCTGTTTTGTGCCTTGTCAGTTTATGAGTTGTATGTCAAATGTATTATGCATAGAATTCATCAGTTTCATGTTCCTTTAAATGAGTAATGCTTCATTGCATGTGTTTTGTTATTTGTCTCCAAGTTGAATGTGTTCTTCTTCTAAATCTAAACAGCTAAGGGGTGTTTAAGATTCTAGGACATGGGTTTGCTATGTTGAATGCTTTATCTTTTACTTTTTCTCAATGAGTAGATTAAATGTTTTAGGTTAAGTGTTGGGAAGAATATATTGCAGTGAGGATGTTTGTAAGTAGAAATAACTGAATACTTAGTCCTGGGTAGTGTCTGTAAGGTAGACATTGCAAAAAACTCCCTTGAAATCTGATTATTGTTTTAAGTCTATGGTAAACATTCACATATATATCTATTGACTCCGAGCCTTGAATAGGCACCAGTCTGGTCTTGTAGTGAGGTTACATCCAAGGTCCCAGTTTTGCATCCAAATACAAAACATAAATTCATACTTCAAAGTACAAACCTTTAGGACATTTAGAAGTAGTTTTAGGACCAAAAATCCTCTGTCTCACAACCAAACATAAGCCCAAAGTTAGCCCCTCTGCACTTATTTTATAGTTTTGGTCTGCATAAGAGAGGATTTATCTGCTTTGTCTCAACATCCCACCAAGTCAATAAGCACATTTCACGGATGTTGAATAGGGAATACCCCCCTTGGTTCTACAGAGCCTAAAGAAGAAGAGGAGATATTTATAGAGTCTATCTCCTATACTATTGGCCCCTAGCCCAGAAATCCTATTGATCAATGATGGCTACCTTGTAGCGATAACTAGGAAACATACAGTCGGATTGAGCACTAATAGATTTGGTGACTCTGCTGGGGAAGCTTTGTGTAAGAACCCTAGTTTAAAAGAAAATAATTCCTACTAGTAGGTGGTGACTCCGAACAATCTCCCAATTGGTAAAGTAAAAATTTATATGCAAGGGAGAAGATCCCTGTGTAATTCTCTGTCTGATGAATTACCCAGAAAAATGATGTACAAGAAAAAAGGGACTATTCAAGCCAGTCAAGAAGGTTCTCCCAGAAGTAATGATAATATTCAAGACAATCCAGGATCGTCAGAGTGGACAATACTTTATTTTTCAAACACTAAGGCTGAAATCTAGAATGTATATGAAAGACAACAGGGTTTTAATTTGAGAGTGAGATCAGAGGTGTTTCAGGAATGCCCTTTCTTAGATCCCTCTAACAAATTTGAAGAGACTGAGTCCCCAAGGGATGACAATGATGACCAATATGGAAAAGGACCACCCTCCTCTATGCCTAAAGATGAACAATTAGCTAAAGAAATCAAAAGCTTAAGAGCTGAATTAGAGTATTTACAAGCTATAAAGATTAGAGATGATATGAGACAAAAAGTGCAAGCTCTTAGAACTTATCAACATGATGCAGTCCCCACCCTTGATAATGCAAATGTCTTGAGAATCTAGTGTATAAATGAAATCTAGTATCAATAGAATGATCAGAGACAGAATGTAAACAATGTTAGGGTACCATTAAATAATGTGAGAAATCAGAATGCAAATAGGAATGCCGATGTTAATCAGTTTGGTAGATAGCCTATGCAATTGGATAGATTTAGGCAACTGGTTTTGATGGTATTCTTGGTTACCCTAACCCCATTAATAAACATGTGAGGCCGCAGGTGCCAAAGTTTTCAAGAAACAATACTGTGTCAGGGGAAGATCATTTAAAGGCTTTTCAAAATGTTATGGACAACTTTGAGGTTGAACATGAGGATGTTTTTATGAAGTTGTTTATGTAGTCCTTAGTTGATGAGGCTAGAGAATGGTATAAGGGTCTGCTTGACCGAAGTATCTCATCGTGGGATGATTTCAGAAGGATTTTTAGGAGCAGTATGGTGACAAGACTGACCCAAGCTTTTTTGTAAATGAATTCACCAACATCACTAAGGGGTCAAATGAGCAAGTTGCAAATTTTAATGCTAGATTCACTAAAGTGTTGAACAAATTGCCACCTCACATGAGACCTAATGAACCAATGTGCATGGTGCTATACATAAATGCTTTTGATGCCAAAACAACCTATGGATTTAGAGATAAGGGTCCTAATAACCTCAGGGATGCTTTTAGGATTGCAACAAATATAAAAAATAATAGGAAAGCATCTGGTAAGACAAATAGAAGGGATGATGTGAAGATTCTACAAAATCCAAATAAGCCTCAAAGCACTCAAGGTAATGCATCTACTTCTGAGGATAAATTAGATAAATTGACAACTGTTGTTAAGGACTTAAGTTATAGACTTGCTAAAAATGAAAAGGGAATAGGTCCTGAAAGGTAGGTTTACTAGAGACAAGAAAAGAGACCATCATTGCATGATATGCCATATAACACTAATTGGCATAATGGTAAACCCATTCTCCCACATAACAACAACATCAATCAAAGAGCCCAAAATGCAAAGGAAACTCCTAATCCTTCGAAGAAGGCTACAAATATTGTTGATGACACCCCATGGTGCATAATATGTCAAATGCCTCACTCACAATCACAATGTATGATTGCTCAGTCTTTATATAATAATGTTGTTGTTGGTGATGAATGTAATGAGCCACATTGTATGGAGGATGATAATGTAAATATGTTGTCCACAAATAGGGAGTGTTCTTCGTATGAAGCTACGAGTTATGGGACTCAGGTTTGCCAGTAGTTTCCCTGTGATGAAGATGATGAAGATAACTATGCTTATACTCAGGACTCACACATTTTTCTAAATAATTTGAGAAGGCCTTCTGATGAAGAAATTAGAGCTCTCACAACTGCAGCAGTAGCTCAGGTCAAAAGTAATTATAATCTTAGAGGTAAAGCTCAGGTAAGTGACCCATGTCAACCAGAAAGCACCTTTGTAAATCAACCAACGCATAATCATAAGAAGGTTGAACCACAAAATAGACAATGGAATAGTAATAAGAACTCTAAGAAAAAAATAGGTCATGATTCTCAAGGACCAAAAAATAAAATTCCCTAAAGTGAGGATCAAAATAAGGATTCTCAGGTCTTGGATAATAGTCAGAAGGCCGCTAAGATTAAAGCTGGGTCAGCTCAGGATAAAAATAAAACCCCAGCTCAGGCTACAACTATTATACAAAATTATGTTCCCTTTGACATAACTCAAGTTTTATCCCAGGTGAAGATCTCTGTTCCGTTTATGGAAATGATGAAGGTTGAAGAAATCTAGAATAAGGCATTGTCCTTAATTTCAGAAATAGCTGATCAGGCTGAGCAAAATGTTGAGGGTCAAGGTAAGAAATGGGCCTTGTGTATTGAAGAGGATGAGGTTCCTAAAGTTTATCTGGGGGTGACCATGACAAAATACCCTTCACAGGTTCAGTCGTTTTATGTTTCTCTTGTTATTAATAAAAAAACAATCAGGAATTGTATGCTTGACTCTGGAGCATCAACAAATATTATGCCTCTAGCTATCATGCAACAAGCTAGATTGAAGATAGATAAAGCATGTGGAAAATGCTATGCAATGGATGCTAGGGAGGTACCAGTTATTGGAATCATGAAGGATGTGGATTTTAGATTAACAGCATATCTAGAAAAAACATACAGAATGAACATAACAATGGTTGACATAAAGCCACAATATGGTATGCTGTTGTCAAGAAGATGGGCAACATTGATTGGAGGAAGTATGCAGTTAGATCTATCATATGCCATGATTCCAATGAATGGTAAAGACATCAAACTGGTTAGAGAAGAAAGGTCATCAGAAATAGTTGAGGATCAAGATTCAGAGGAACATGTCTGTTTTGTGGATACTGACTGTGAGAACTTCAGAGTTGTCTCAAATGATCAAGGAGGTAGAGGGAGAGATATTTACATTCAAGAGCTTGACCAACAGGGTCTCTAGACCATGTTTTTTGATGGAGCTTGTTCAAAGGAGGGCTCTGGTACTGGAGTTGTGTTTTTGTCTCCAGCGGGTAAGCTTCTAAAGTTCTCGTTTCTGTTAAAGTTTGCTTGCACAAACAATATTGCAGAATATGAAGCTCTGTTGCTAGGATTGAATGTTGCTCTGAAGCATGGAATTAAGATGATAAAAGTATTTGGAGATTCAAAATTAATTGTTTCCAAGGTTAGAGATAGATATGCTTTGAAGAATAAAAGGTTAAAACAGTATAAGCATGCTATGTGGGATACAATTGAATTGTTTGATGCATTTTCAATAAACTAGATAGAGAGATCAAAAAATGTCATGGCAGATTTTTTAGCTAATGTGGCCATAATGCTAGATGATATTACTTTGTCTGATGTTACAACTGTTGAGTTTAAAATTAGACTTGTAGTACTAGAAAATATATGCAGTTGACAAGTATTTGATGATGATAAAGATTTGTTGAGGTTCCTGCACTGCATAGATGAATTTGAGAATCAAGAAATTGATTTTCAAAATTTTGTAGAATTTGTGGATGGAAAAGAAACTCTTTTGGGGAAAGAAGTAATTCAGCTCAAAACAAAAAAAATCCCCAGAGGGCTAGTTGCTTTAGAGAGAGCATTTGACAATAAAGACTAGTTTGTTACAAAGGCATCTCCTACAAATAAGAATGATTTGGAGGAGATAAACTTGGGGACATCTCATGCCCCCAAAAGGGTATACATTGGCAAACAACTCAAGCCACACATCAGGAACATGTTGATAGCATTATTGAAGAAATATAAGTATGTCTTTGCCTGGTCATATGAGGACCTAAAATCTTATAGAGAGGATTTATTCCAACATGAGATCCCATTGAAGCCTAGAGCTAAGCCATTCAGACAGAAACAAAGACCTATTAATCCAACTCTGGCTCCAAAAATGCAAGAAGAGCTTATGAAGCTTAGGGAGGCTGGAATAATTGTGCCTATTAGACATTCAACCTAGGTGTCCAATCTTGTCCTAGTTAGAAAGAAAAATGGTGACATAAGACTTTGTGTTGACTTCAGAAATTTGAATATGTCTTCTTTAAAGGATAATTATCCACTACCCAACATGGAGGGTATGCTGCAGAAAGTAACTGGTTGTGAGCTTTTATCCATGATGGATGGATTCTCAGGATACAATCAGGTAAAGGTAAAAGAATCCAAACAATACAAGACTACCTTTACCACTCCATGGGAAACCTATGTATATGTAAGGATGCCATTTGGACTAACAAATGCAGGTGCTACATTTCAAAGAGCTATGGATGTTTCTTTTGCAGGATTGATTGACTCAATTCTAGCTGTGTATCAAGATGATTTAACTGCCTATTCAAAAAAGGAGGAGCAACATTGCATGCATCTTGAACAAATCTTTATTAGAGCATTGGAATATAGCATTTCACTTAACCCAAAGAAATGTGCTTTTGGGGTAGTGGAAGGAAAATTATTGGGACACATTGTTTCCAAAGATGGAGTTAGGATTGATCCTAAGCAGGTTGTTGCAATTGACAGAATTTAGATCCCTAAAACTGTGAAAGGCATTCAGTCTTTCTTTGGGCAAATTAATTTTGTTACAAGGTTCATTCCCAATTTTGTAGAGGTCACAAAGGATATCTCTAAAATGTTGAAGAAGGGTGCAACTGTCAAATGGGAAGATGAAGCAACTAAATCATTTTAGAACATCAAAGAAGCTATAAAGATGGCTCTTGTATTAAGATCTCCCAATTTTTCTAAGCCACTTTAGTTATTCTCATTTGCTTCTTTTCACACTATTGCTGCATGTTTATTGCAGAAAAATGAGGATGGTTTTGAGCAACCTATTGCTTTCTTTAGCATGTCATTGTAGGTAGTTGAACTGAAGAATGATATCACAGAAAAGTAGGCATATGCATTGGTTAAAGTAGTCAAAAGTTTCAGGCCATATTTAGTAGGCTCTCAGATAGTTGCATATGTGCCCCATACAATAGTTAAAGACATTTTCACTCAGCAAGAGGTGATAGGAAGAAGATGCAGAAGGATAAACAAGTTGCAAGAGTTCAACATCGAGATACAAATCACAAAACTGGTAAGGGGAGAGGGTTTGGCTAAGATGATGACATAGTCAAATCTGGAAGCATGCCAAGTGAATGTAGTTCAGAATGAAATTGTTCATATGTTAGAATCTGAATGGTACAAGGACATTATATATTACTTGCAGAATTTGAATTGTCCTTCCCATCTCAGTGATAGTCAAAAGAGGACTTTGAAACTACGTGCTATCAAGTACAAAATTGTTTAAGAAGAATTGTATTAGAAGAATCCTGATGGTGTCCTACTTAGGTGTGTGGATAAAAATCAAGCTGAAGATATTCTAAATGACATGCACAAAGGAGTGTGTGGTGGACATTACATTGCTAAGACAACAACCCACAAAATTCTTAGAGCAGGCTATTGGTGGCCTACCCTTTTCTCAGATGCACAAAAGATGGTAAGAAAGTGTGATCCTTGTCAAAGGTTCTTAGGAAAACTAAAGTATGAAGGTGCATTACCCCTTAGAACTATAACTGTGGAGACTCCATTTCAGCAATGGGGGATCAAATTTATAGGGGAAATTTCAAAAAAATCAAGTGGAGGACATAGTTGGATTCTAGTTGCTACTGATTATTTTACCAAATGGGTTGAATCAATTCCAACTAAAAGGGCTACAAGCAGGGTGGTGATGGAATTTATTTTGGAATACATTATTATCAGATTTGGAGTGCTAGTAACAATGGTCACAGACAATGCCATGTGCTTCAGATCTGGTGAATTTGTTGATTTTTGCAATAAATATGGGATTAATTTGTCATATGCATCACCATATCATCCATAGGGAAATGGTCAAGCAGAGTCAAGTAACAAAAGCCTCATGAAAGTCATCAAAAGGATGGTGGACAAAAACAAAAAGGCATGGGATTTAAAGTTAAAGATGGCATTATGGGCTAACCGGATAACAATGAAGATAGCAATTGGAAGGTTACCTTTTGAGCTAGTGTATGGTGCAACAGCCAGGTTACCTGTGAATAATCTCTTACCAATCTATAGATTCATACAAGAAAATGATGAAGAGATTTAAGACTCAATGAATGAAAGGATAAATCAACTAATTGCATTGGATGAAACCAGAAGAGAAGCACATAAGACGAATATTAGGATACAATAGAAGGTAAAGTATTTGTTTGATAAAAGGGCTGTAGAAACAAAGTTTCAGATAAGTGACTTGGTCCTTGTTTGGAATGCAAAAAGCCAAGATAGGGGTAAGCAAAATAAATTTGAGTTGTTGTGGGTGGGCCCATATCAAATCAGCAATATTCATGGAGAAGATTCCTACTTTCTCTAGGCCCTAAATGGTGAATTACTGGAACTACTTGTGCACAGTCAGTTCCTAAAGCCCTATTTTTCATAAATGAATATCCTGTGTGCACATTGTAAATTAGGTGTAAATAGTCTATGCGGGCCTTGTATAGTCGCTAGTGTTTTGTGTTTTGTGTTTTGCTTGGTCTATCCCAGGGTGGTTTGGTTCTTGTTGCAGCCTTATGCCTGCACGTCCCCAGTCAAAGCCATTGTTAGTGCCCGCATAAACAATTAGGTTTCAAGCATTTAAATATGCAGGCACCTTCCCAAAAAATCCAAACAATTCTAAGTCTTTTGGCCTTTGTAGTTGAAAAGTGCAAAAATTCTGTTGTATGCATGTCACTTTGTATATACAAGGTTGTTTGTATATACATGCAAGTCAAATGTGCATTGGCGCGTCAGAGATCTCAATCAGCTTTCAAAAATGGTGAAAAATTAGTTATATGCATTTCGCAATGCATATCGGGCTAAAAAAAGGTCCATATACATTGAGGAATCTATCGCAGATTTTGGGAATATTCCTTTCTTGTATATCGGGTTTGCATATATATTTGTGTTGTATGTTTAGACATGCAATGGGTAGATACAATGACAACATGCATTTGCTATAGTGAAAGGTATATCGGCGGCAATGTACAAGAAGAAATATACATTGGCAACATGCAAAAGAAAATGTGCAAGGAGCTGATATACAAGTGGTGGGGCCCGCGGATATGCAAGGCAGAATGTACATCGAGTAATGTACAAGGGTGAATGTATCTCCGATATACAAGTCAACATGCAAGCGTCGAGATACAAAGGATACATACAAGGCCAATTGTATGTTATAAGATACAAAGCTGATTGTACATCAGAAATGTGCAAGAGGCACATACAAAGAAAAGGTTACATACAAAGTAGGAATCAAGGGGTGGGATCCACCAGTTGCATTCAAAGGCGATTGTATGTTGGCACATACAACCAAATATGCAAGGCCCGGACCTGACGGATATTGCATTCTGGTTAATAAAAGGTATAGGTCTGGATTGTATATTTTGTTTTGTATATATGTGTTGTATGTTTGTGATGTATAAGCGTGCATATACAAGGCCCGGACATGAAGGGGGAATGTAATATGGCTCATAAGGTGTTGAACTCCACAGCTTGCATGTATGTATACATTGTATATTGTGAATATACAATGAAAAGTCCAAAGGTTCAGATACAAAGGCCAGATTTCAAGGTTGTTCTTATATGCTTCATAAAGGTTTGGAATCCGCAGATTGCATGTATATTGTGTTTGTATATGCAACATACAAGCTGATATACAAAGGAAAGACATACAACCCAGACGTGAAGGATGAATCAAATACAACAAATGAAATTTGAGGTCTGTCGGTTGTATAAAGTGTGTTGTATATGCCGATGTGCAAAGGGAGACACATACAAGGTCTGAACCTGAATGTAGATCCAACTTAGTTTCATAATGTCCTGGGGTCCGCCTTGTATGCGAATGATTGTATGTATATACAATCTCATTTTTAGTTGCATATGCATGTGCGAAAAGGGCAAAATAAGTGGCGGAAAAGTCAGTGATACAAGCACAGGGTGCCTACATGGCACAATTTAAGTGGCTAGCAACTTTTCAAAGTTTTTTGAGGCCATGGATTTCAGCGATAGGGGAAATCGACGGTTCTGTTTCAAAGTTTTCAGTGAAGGTTTTCTTTGTATCTATGGCCACATTTCAGGCGGGAAAATTTCTTATGCATTTGCTGTTGTATTTCAAGAGGAGCTGTAGGTAGTTGGGCCATTAATGGTGAAATCACAGAGGTATGGGTCGATGATTGACAGCAACCTACCAGATTTGTAAGGAAAATCTTCAAACGGCTGCACATGTCCCGAGTCTACCTGCTCTTTCCTCTTTGTCTACATACTGCATTGATTGATTTGGGTGCCATTCTTGGTGCATTGTATTTTGGCAAGAATTTTGAAAGTGCCTTGTAATTATTGTTGAGTACACTGTCTTTCTATAAAATGCAAGCTGTGTTACTCATTGTTGTTGTTGAAAACTAGACAAATTTTGGTGTTGTAATAAGATACAACTTCACTGGTGGCTCTGTTTTGTGCCTTCTGAGTGTATGAGTTGTATGTCGAATGTATTATGCATAGAATTCATTAGTTTCATGTTGATTTAAATGAGTAATGCTTCATTGCATGTGTTTTGTTATTTGTCTCCAAGTTGAATGTGTTCTTCTTCTGAATCTAAATAGCTAAGGGGTGTTTGAGATTCTAAGACATGGGTTTTCTATGTTGAATGCTTGATCTTTTACTTTTGCTCAATGAGTAGATTAAATGTTTTGGGTTAAGTGTTGGGAAGAATATATTGCAGTGAGGATGTTTGTAAGAAGAAATAACTGAATACTTAGTCCTGGGTAGTGTCTATAAGGCAGACATTGCAAAAAACTCCCTTGAAATCTGATTATTGTTTTAAGTCTATGGTAAACATTCACATATATATATCTATTGACTTCGAGCCCTGAATAGGCACCAGTCTAGTCTTGTATTGAGGTTACACCCAAGGTCCTAGTTTTACATCCAAATACAAAACATAAATTCATACTTCAAAATACAAACCTTTAGGACATTTAGAAGTTGTTTTATGATGCAGAGCAAAGTAACCAATCGGCTTCATACTAGCATTTTGCATATCACAACATGACCAACACATGGTCTCTGACCCAACAACTTCATTCTACACCTTCAAGGATGCCTAACTCCATCTAACATTCCTTCAACTCTTTTTCACAGACCTACAGGACAGCAAACTTCACTATGCTCTTCAGAGGCTTCCCTAATCTCACTGCTCCATTAGGGAGATAGTCACAACATCCTTCTAGGATGATATTTCTTGGGACAAACCCAAACTCATTCAATCTACCAACCCAACAACATGGCACTCACATCTAATGTCTTCATTGGCAACTCAAAAACATGATGAACAAAAAAAAACTTTTACCTTCTTGCTGCTGTCCTTCTCTAGTCTGCTAACACAAGACTTCTGCAGAGTCCTTCACATGGAGTTCTCAATACCAACTATCCTCCTACCTTCAAGTTTAATGTCAATATCCCAAATCCTCTTAAAATGGTAGACCATTCAATGTTCTAACCAATCAAAACATGAAAGAGTGAACACTATGTTGTACCTTGCTGTTGTATGGCATGTAGCAGCATTCTCCTTTAAGAAAAACAGAAATTTCAGAAAACAGTCCCATATCAAATGACTACAACTTGCTTCTAATTCACTATCATAAGCCCAAACTGATACCAAGAGGGAGTTACTTCATCAAACTCTATTTCCAAACATTCTTGGTTTTATGACAGTGCCGTACTATTGAATGGTACTGACTGTTTCAATGTGTAAAATCAGAAAACAGTCTCCACAAAGCAGTTTTGGGAAAACACGAATATCTCTACCATTATCTACTTTCAAGACCTCCAACTAAGCTTAAATCAAAGGTAGTTCAAACCTCCTTCCTTCCATTACAAATTTGTGCCATGATAGTTCCGTACATGTACGGATTTATGCAGAAAACAGTAAATTAATGGTTGTAACAGCAGTTTAAAACAGTCTGTGGTAAATTGGTGATTTCTCTTAGCACGATTGATGATAAGAGTCCAACCAAGATTCAATGCAAAGCTATTTCAACACCCCATCCAACCATTATACCCTTGTGCCACGAAAATTCCGTACAAGTACGGAATAATGCAAAAAAATAGTCAATTTCAGAAATGAACAGCAACTCTAAAAAAACAGTTTTTGGGAAAACGGCGATATCTTTCAGCTAGATCATTTCCAAGACACCAAACCAGACTAAAATCAAAGGTGCTTCAAAGCTCTTTCCATCCATTACAAGCTTGGGCAATAATACATCCGTACAATTGCGATTACGGCAGGTGAACAGTAACAAAAACACAGAAAATCAGGAAAAACAGCAAAACAGTTATCTTTTTTGTTCTTTCTTTCAATTACTTCGAATCCCCCTACAAAGGAAACCTTCTTGGCTTCAAATAAGCTTCATAAAAAGCAAAAAGACGTTTGGCATCCAAAAGGAAACCATCCATCTTCCTTGTTTTTTCTGATTTCTTATTGCTGTCTTTTCACTGTTTTTAGAAACTGCCTTTTCTTTAGGACAGCAAAGACTGTTTTTTCTATTTTTAAAAGATGCACTCTCACTTTGGTAACCTTTGGATAAGGTTCAAACCTTCCTCTTAACCCTTGACATGCCTTTATAGGCTACAAACATTTAAATGACTCCTCTAACAAATATTAAAACTTAAATGACTATTGCAACTACCTATGACAATAAGACTGTCCTAACTAGGATTTGCAACAAAACAATAGGTTCTTATAGACATTTGGACATAGTCCATTTACAACATGGATACAAACCTTATGAATATGGTCTCCAATACCTTATTTAAATAAAACAACCTACTAGAAAATCTAACCAAAACCTAAACATCTAGGTGCTCCTGCACCATTTTAGGACCAAAAATCCTCTATCTCACAACTAAACATAAGCCAAAGTTAGCCCCTCTGCACTTATTTTACAGTTTTGGTCTGCATAAGAGAGGATTTATCTGCTTTATCTCAACATCCCACCAAGTCAATAAGCACATTTCATAGATGTTGAATAGGGAATACCCCCTTGGTTCTGCAGAGCCTAAAGAAGAAGAGGAGATATTTATAGAGTCTATCTCCTGTACTATTAGCCTCTGGCCTAGAAATCCTATTTGTCAATGATGGCTACCTTGTAGGGATAACTAGGAAACATCCAGTCAGATTGAGCACTAACAGGGGGTATCATTCTTTCCTCATGACTTTCACTATTGTTATTATGCGGGTCGAACTCTAGCGGTCTAGGCCTTGGACCTCGTTCCTCATTTGCGTGGGTTGGGTCATACTCATGGACAACGTCTATCTTTTTCATCACAAGATAGCTCAGAGAAGCTATCCCATTCATACTCGTTAGAATCAGTCTCACTCCCATGAAGAAGTTGCATTTGCTGAATTTGCTCCACCAGATTGCTAGTAGATGTTTTTGGTTGTTTACCTTTATTCTTATTTTCCCTATTGTTTCTTGATGCTCCAGTATATCTTAGCCCTATAGTGTCTCGGGCTGTCAAGGTTAGAGGTTGGATGGGTTCAGTGATACCATCCTTTCTTGAACTGAGTGGACCGTGTCCTTCATACCCCATTCTTTGTAGCATTTGGAATCCTTGACCATACTTTGCAGTTGGTATAGTAGGATGGTCATGTCGTGTTGATGAACTGCCTTCATCCTTATATAGCCATTACAGGATATCTTTTTCATCACTCTCCTCTTCGAGGCTTCCCCATTTGACAAAAGGTCCTATTGTGACCAAATCACACATCACCCCAGTGGATTGGGGACCCCCTTTTTTGAACTCAGATGCTTTGCATTGAATTATGGTGTCTCATTTTCAAGTTGTCAGGGTCCTAAATGTTAGGGATGCAGAGAATTAGATTTTCAAGAAAGACTCATCATGAGTAAAGGTGCACCAAGTTTCACTTATTGACTCTAGGTGTCCACTCTAGTCTGTATTGTCTCACAAAACACTTTGGTGCTCCTTCGCGAAGCTTTCGAGACATTTTGGTGTCTAGTCATGATCAAGTTACCATTAAATTGTGTTTTGTAAAGAGTCTAAGGGTCATTAGGTGATAGGAGTTTAATATGTTTCAAGGATAGGTGCCATAATCTCAGCAAGACAACTCAAACAAGTGCCTTGGAGCACATTGCATCATCTGAGTAATCAAAATTCCCCTTGAATGGAAGATCAAACCTTGAAGATTGTAAAGGAACTGGAGTCAGGAGGATTTTGCGCCTTTAATGAAGTGAAAAATGCAAAGGGATCTACTTGAAGTGTTTTAAGTGCCTAGTTGAGATAAGAAGATTGAGCACCCTTATGCCTTAGTTTTCCTTGGTGGGATCTCCAATGTGCACCTTCCAGTGTGGAGGTAAGTTGTTTTCAACCATTGGAGCACCTTGATCTAGAGATGGACTTTAGGCACCAATGAAGACATATCCAAGCAAAGAGGTTGGAGCACCTAAGGGGTGATTTGTGCCTAAAAGGTGAAGTAAAGTTATGAATTTCTCACCCTGAAGTCAAATAGCGCCTTAGGTGATTAGATCTCCACTTTGAAGCGCCTTTTATATAGGAGCCTATCAAATTATGATTGCTTAATAGATTGGAGTGCCTTGGGATGGATCCATGAATGCCATGTTTTAGCGCCTAGAAGTTTTGGCGCCTTGCATGTGGAACAGAGCGCTTTTGAGGAGTGGAGCGCCTAGACTTTCCAAGCTATTGTGAAGGATATCTAAACGCCTTGATTGAGTGACTAGAAGAGTGGAATAGAGCACCTTGGAGTGCATGTTTTACTACCTTGAAGAAGGATAATGGATTATAATGAGAAACTGCACCTTAAGGCAAGATGATGCACCTTGAATGGTTGAGTTGCTTAGTTAAGTGCCTCCAATTTGCGCCCTTGTTGTAGAAGTTTGAATTTGGCACCTTAAAATGTGAGTGTCTTTGCCTTAGATGATTGAGATAGGTGAAGTTGAATTTGGCACTTAAGTAGTAGAAATCACCAAGTGAAAGCACCTAGAGCTAGAGGAGTCAATTAGCACCTTCATCTAGTGCCCAAGGTGAAGTCAAAAGGTTTTTGAGGTTGAAGTCAGAACAGTTGAGTGCTTTTGAGAAGGTTCCAAGCACCTTGAGGCATGATCTAGAGCCCTAGACCTAGCGCCTTTGATCTAGTGCCCTGATGGAGATTGTTCATTTAGATGACCATAAGTTAAGCGCCTAGAAAAAGTTGAATTGTAATGAAGTAATGAGTTAGGTGCGAGATGATTAATCCCAAAATAACTCTAATTTGCACCTAGATGAATGCCATGTTTTAGCGCCTAAAGCAAGAAGGTCATGTTGGTGTGCCTTATAGTAAGATAATGCCTAGGATGAGAGTAGCAGGTAGAGTCGCAATCAAATTGTGCCTTGAGGAATGAGTTGAGCACCTTGAAGTGTAGGTATGAGAACTGAAACACCTCAGAGAATTGAAACTTATAAGATATTGCACCTTAGAGGGGTCTATGAGCACCTTGAGAAGGTGTTGGTGCCTTCAAAGTTTGAGAATGGTACATTTGAGCACCCAGATGAAAGTTTTGAGCACCATGACACAAAGTATGAACATGAATGTTTTGAGTGCCTTGGATGAATAACTGATATCTTACGCCCTAGGAGGCTTTGAAGTTATGCGCCTTGGAGAGTTGAGTTGAAGGTGACCCATTTTTAGTGCCCTGAGTAAGTTGAAGACTCCTGCACCTTGACAAGGATCGAGCACCTTGAGATAAATGTGCCTCAGGTGATTGGAAATGGTCATCTAGGCGCCTATGTACTGGACCTCAAAATTGTGCCCTAAGAACGGTAACATGGAGTAGTTGCCCTAATCACCAAAATGTGCCTTGATTGGAGTGGCTTTGAACCTTGAGAATTGGTCAAGATAAGTGGGAGCGCCTTAGAGTGAAAATGCACCTAGTTGGAGGAGTTATCTAGACAACCTAAAAGCGCCTTACAAAAGGATACGATCATGGGGAAGTATGATTATCATACTCTGGAATGAAATCAACTAGTGAATTGCACCTTGAGCAGAGGAAATTGAACACCTTGAAAAGTATGAACCGGTTGACTCTGGCGCCTTGAAACTCTAGAGTATGTGCACCTTGAATGCCTTGAAGAGAGTCATATTCAACATCAAGATAGAGTGCCTAGGAGGATTTGAAGTAATATGCGCCTTGCATAAGTGAATTGAGTTTGCCATCAGAGTGCACCTTGCTTAGAAGGTTTAAGTACTATAGACGCATCAAAGAGGAAGACATGATGAAAAGATGAAGATAGGTGAGCGCCCTGATGTGAGGAGTCTTGTCAATACAAATCAAGCCTTGAACTAGCGCCTTAATGAAGATTAGAATTATCAATCAATTGGAACTTAAAAAATATACTCTACATGATAATTGTGCCTTTAGAGTATCACATTTCGGTTATTATAACATGTTCAAATTAACCTAGAACCTTAGGCATCCTACATGTGCCTAGGAGATGTCTTTCAACACACAATGCCATGATTTTGGTGCCTTGATGTTGTAAGAAACTGCAATGTGTTGGGAGAATTCCTTTTGGCTCCAAGAAGGTGTTAGAGTTTTGTCAAAAGCATGAAGGTGAGGTCATTAAAAGATGAATGAGCATAGTCTAGGCACACCTTATACGTGGATGAACCGCCTAGTGGAGATCTCTAAGGTTAGCACCTTTAGGGAAGTGAGAAGTCAATAAGAGAATGCAGTAGTTCTAGTGCCCTTCACACATCCAGATAGACACCTTATGTGCCTTAAAGAGAAGGATCACCCTCAGATAAAGTGTTAGGAATGATAAGAACATGAGACAAGAATATGACATATGGGCGCCTAGAAGTACTAGCGCTTCCACCTTTAGAGCCCTTGACATAAACTCTCAATTTTGAGTGCCCATGCATCCTAAGTTCACCTCTTTTGGTGCCCACATGGGGCATAAATGTTTGGCGCCCAAGGTTTTTCAAAATTTTTTGAAGTTGCAAACATTAAATGTGTCAAACTAGGCCAACCTAGCTAGCCGCCCAAACTTAATAAAGTGCAAACTACTATATAAAGAGAGCACTCTTGCTCATTAAAGCATGATTCTTTACAAGGAGGTAGCGAAATTTACAAAGGGGAGCAGCGAATTAGCTTAAGGGTAGTGAATTCCTTATAAGGAGCAGCATTTTTTTTAGTGGAGTGTACTTTTTTTTTGAAGAAAAAAGTAGATTTTGTTAGGCAGACCTGCTTTTTGAAGGCTGATCTCATATTTCTATTCCTAATTTTTGACATTTTTTTAACTGGTTTGCATCATTCAATCCAGAAATCTGCACTTTTCAAAGAGAAAATTGGATACAAGGTATGTATTAATCACTTCTACTTTATAAAATTACCTTGTATTTGTTTAAATTTGTAAATTTATATTCAGAAATCAGATAATGCTTTGATGTAAAATGACTTAGAGTATGTTGCTCTTCATTCATAAAACCTCTCTTGTACTTGAAAATTTGAGTTGAAACATGATAACAGTGATGTAAAAGACTTGTAGAATCTATTATTTCAATCTACTTATTCGAGTCTAGTCTTGCAGGTAAATGGGAATGACGACCAAAGAGAGACAAGTCCTTACCAAGATGGATGCCAAGTCCAACATACCAGAGTCCAAGCTAGAAACGCAGTGGAAGGATGTTGGCGACACCAACATGGGACACGTCAACCTGGAGGAGGTGAAAGACTTTTTGCTCACCATCACAAGGAATGAAGACATCAAAGCTATCGCAAAGAGTAGGATTGTACAAGTAGCTTGCTTTCCACCTGCCTTGCCAAGCACCGAGCTAGTGTTGGAGTGTGTTCAACACTATGATAAAGAGAAAAGATAGATTATAGCAAAGGATGGAACTATTCTCGCCTACCTACAAAGGGAAGCTATATAGGAAATCTTCAACATCCCAAAAGTGAAAGGAGTCTTCATATGCCCTACAACTGCTCAGATGACTTTCGAAGGCAACTCCAAGGTCTACATGTAAGAAATCAGGAAGAAGTGGATGAATGATTCATCGATGAAGATATACAACTCTGAAGATCCCAAGTATCATAAGGCTGACTTCAAGCAAGAGATAATTTACCTGATCATGTTTCTGAATCGAGTAACAGGTAGGCCACAATCATCTACTTTCGAAGGATGGATGTATACTTATTTTGATCATATGTTTACAAAGAACAAGATGATTGACTGGGCTGGTCTTATAAGCCATTGTCTTGATGATTAGTTTGAAAACTTTGATGAAATGAAGTCTTTCTTCATGACTTCATATCTTGTTTATATCCTGGCAAGAAATGTAGTCTACAAAGGATTAACATCTAAAGGGCAAGTAGGTACAAAACATGGACAGATTCTCTCGCATCAGTGTTATCCTCAACTCCATTTGAAGAATATAAATCACTATAAAAGGTTCAATGATGCTTTCACTATGTTCATAGTGAGGAAGTTGAGAGGTGAACTGCATAGAAGATTAACAGGTGCTGCCAGGAACTTCATCAAGCAGTATGGAAGGTATTACATCCAGTATGACAAGTTCACCTATATTAGGATTCAAGGTTTTACATCATTCCCATATAGACTGCCTAGATATCCTTCAAACAAGATGGTGTTGCTAGAGGTTTCCAGACAGCTGTTAGAGTTTCATAAGATGTAGAAAGAAAGGAAGAAAGCAGGGGTTCAGTTTCCTCTTCAACTGGGTAGATACTATTCTTGTCCATCATTACAGGCAGCTGAGCATTCAGAAGTTGAGCTTTAGGCTTATCATCTGCATCCGCATGATTCGAGGAGAGAAAACTTTGATCGACATGGAGCCATCAAGTAGTCTTATTCTTCTTATAAGCATAAAGAACAACTAGAAGATCATTGGGCTGATGCTATAGATGATGATGATATCAGGATGCAAAAATGTTCAAGATTGAAATGGGACCTGATAAGAGCTACAAAGGTACTAAGAATTACTGATCAGTTAGAAGGTGAAAGAGCTCTTCTTGGTGATGAATATGATAAGATTCGTAATTTGCCTTATGAAGTCAACTGGGCTGATAGAGAAATAGTCGATGATGAAGGGTTGATAAGGCCTATCATTGCTATCACTGAAGAGCAGATAAATAAACAAGTACAAGCTTTACTTGATGAAGGAAAGAGACTCACCTATACTAAGATGGGAGAAGTGGATTAGCAAGAACAACACAATGCACCTAGTAAAGATTCACGAAGCAAAAGAAGTGATAGAGATTCAGGACAGGGAAAGAAAAGAAAACAGCTTGAGATTATACAAGGAGAATCCAGTAAAAAGAAGAAAAGGATAAGTATTGAAACTGCTTCTTCTAGACAGCCAAGTGACATCCCACTGAATCAAGACATAGTGATATCTACTGAGAATGTAGTTCCAGAAGCTCCAATGGAAGAAGTGCCTTCTAGCCCACATGATACTGAGATCATCGATGAAGCAAATACTGAAGATAAGGATGAGGCTGAAGAGGAATCATTGCCTGCACAAGGAAGATAATTACAACAGCAGCAAGATCTTTCATCACTGCTGGAGTGGCTACAGGAAAGAATCAAAGAGAATTATGAAGTTGAGAAGTGTCCTCCCCTTCCAGTTGATGAGTTACTTCTGGACTTGTCAAAAGTGAAACCAAAGAAGATGGCAAATATTCTTTCAAAGATCACTAAAGATGAAACAGGAGTAAGGAAAGTGCATGTAGCAGTTCCAAGGCTTGATAAGAATATAGAAGATGTAACACCTAATGATTATGACATCATACAATCAATCTGGGTCCTTTAACTAGAATGCAAGTTGAAGAGGAGCTTCAGGATTCAATTGATAATGTTTGAGCTATCATAAGACAAGAGACAGAAGGCAGAATCAAGGCGGAGCAAAGATGTCGAGCCTTAGAGCAATACATTTAGCATTTAGTTCATCCTATTCATCAACAGGAAAGAGTTGCTACACCTCCAACTCTCCTCCCTCCTGAAATAGTTGAACACCTAGAAGAGTTGAAGTCTTCATCTCACAGAATGAAGGACTAGATGAAAAGATCAAAGGGGGTTACATTTAGACATCTAGAAGATATTATGCAAGTAAGTGATAAGATTACTAGTCTTAAGGAGAGGGTACTTGTACTAATGATAGCTTGTGTTGAATTCAAAGATACCAAGGATCAATATCTACCGCACTTGAAGAGCTTGATGGAAACATCAGTTGATGAGTTGTTACATGCCGAAGTGATTGAAGAAGGGAAAACATATAACTTCTTTTTCTGGTATTATGGCTTTCGCATCAAAGGACAATTGCTGGATAAGATAGAAACAGATATGTCAAGAGTTAGAAGTGTACTTCAGAGGATTCAAGATGGAATACATGCCTCTTTGATGAAGATCTGTAATCCATTTGGGGAAATGACTCTTGAGAATCTGAAAGAACAAGTTCAAGCTTTCTATTTTCAAGGAAATGATGTATCTGATGAAAGGCTTGATAGTATATTTTCACTTGCTATCCACCTTGGTGACAACAAAGCAAGGATAACTGATTGGGAAAAGACACTTGGCCTCTATTCAGATGATGTACTTGAAGCTGAAGGAACCATTCAGAATGTGCCAAGTGTACCTTTGGAGGAAATCAAGCAAATAGTGTCCAAGTTCATTGAATGCCAAGCTTCTAGTGATGGATATTCACATGGAGATTCTTCATAAGATAATGATATATCATTCTTATCTTCTTGGGTGGCGTGCTTTTATTCTTTTCTTCATAGCCTCCTTCATTTAATAAAGTTGGCCTCTTTCATTTAATAAAGAAGAGTTTGTTACAACTATTTGTGATGTGGCTTGATCTGGTCTGCTGGCTTGGTCGATCGATCTTGACCCTTTATTCATTTTGAGGTCTATAAAAGGGCTCTTGTTGCTCTCATTTGTATAGTTGAAAACTCTTGAATTGTTGCAAGAGCTCTCTGAGATAATAAAAGATTCATTGCTTTGGTGATTCTATTTGTGTTTCTGAGTGTTGCATGGTTTAGATTTTCAAGCGAACATTAAGCTAGATTAAGTTTTGTTTAAGTTTATGTTAGTTAATGGAAGGTTTCTTTATTGTTTCATGGTGAAATCTATAAGTTCATACCATTTGTGGTTTGTGGCTTGCAAATTGCAGTGCATGGTTAGTCTGAACAAAATTGAACATCAATTTGATCTTTATGTTTGTTGAATCCTTCATGAGCATAAGTGATTTAAACATCTTGTACACCCTAGAAGATTGCATCAATCTTGTGTAGTTGTCTATCTTGGTGAAGTAGGATCTGGTTTGGTTTCACCTTAAGTAGTAAATATCCTTGCATTTAGGATTAGATTAGTGTTTCTAAACCTTACATCTTTTGTCTTTTTTTTAATCCATTTAGTTAGAATTAGAACCTAGAACATCAATTGCCAAATCATACGCCATTAGTTGTAGTACTTAGACTCTCCAGTATTCGCTTCCGTAATCATTGAAACAACAGCTTATTTGAAGAATTGCATAAGTCCCTTTATGTTTTAATAGCAAAATCATACTTAGTCACTGAGCTATCTCTTACAAAATCATTAGAAAGGAACCTTGGAGTCATCTTGTTTGATCACCACGTTCAGCATTTGAGAGGCTTTGCTCAAGAGGGAGTCAGATACTTTGTATTTCACTCTAATTGTTGACTTGTCCAAAAACAAACATCAACAAGTCCTTTGGTAGTTTTCTTTGCTATCGGCTTGCTTAGGATAGGTCTCTTGTAGGGTTTGGGAGATAGGGGGAGTTGTGCCAAACAAAGGGATTGGGAAATTGTGTACTCACCCAAGCCCTTATCCTTGAGTTGGAGTTTAGGTTGAGATGCTCCTGAAGAGGAAGCAAGTGAAGCTGGGTCAACACGAGATGAAGATGAAGCAGAGGCATGATTGTTAGGAATCACCACTTCAGGTTTAAATTGAATGGAGTTGCAATATTGATATGGATTGGGGTCACCTTGGATGGTGATCTCTTGACCTTCGTGAGGGAATTTGATACGCTGATGGTATGTTGATGGAACTACTTTCAGAGCATGTATCCATGGTCTCCCAAGAAGGATGTTATACGCTAGCTCCATATCAAGGACTTGACAAGCCACATCTTTTACTATAGGTCCCACTCTGATTGGTAAAGTAACAATTCCCTTGGAAGTTCTCTCCTCCTCATCATAGGCTTTGATAGTGATTTTATTTTTTGGATCTATAGCTTTCTCCAAAAACCCCAATGCAAGGATTAGTTATAAGGTACAAATATTCAAACCAGCTCCTCCATCGATTAGGACTCTTTTGATCTTGTGTTTGTGTATGAAAGCTTCGATATGAAGAGAGGCATTATGGGGTTAGGTTATTGACATATCATCCTTTTTAGTGAATGATAAGGAGTGAGGTGAGTAATGTGACTGACCATGGTTTGAAACTATTCTTCAGCTAGGTTTGTGGGAATAGAGGCTTCCGCTAAGGCTTTGTCAAGTATGACCCTATGGGACAGGGATAGATGCAGAAGTTCTAGGATGGAGATATGTGTAGATGTCTTATAGAGTTGATGCAAGATATTGTACTAATTAGCAGATGAGGTGGAGGCTCCTCTAAGAGTGACTTTGTTACTGCAGGTGGTAACGTTACAATCTAGATCCTTGTTTATAGTGATCACGTTGATATGTGGCTCACTCTCTGATATGTAGTTAACAACATAGTCAAAGGCGACGCTTGTGTAATTGGCGTTGTTATTTCCACTGTTATTTCGGTTGGAAGGTCATCCCTGCTTGTAGTTGGGAAGAGGATCCTTGAATGCCTGGTGATCATTGTTAGAGGTATGTCTATCAATGGATATTTTGTTTTTCTCTATCAAGTCTTGGATAGTGTGTTTTAGGGCAATGCAATCATTGGTTTTGTGCCCCCTATTTTGATGGAACTCATAGAAATCATTGTCATTCCACCAAGAGGGTTTGACTTTTGGTTTGTAATCTCATGCTGTGGGAAGTGTTATGATCTTGTTTGTGATTAACTTCCATAGGGCGGTTTCCAATGATTCACCCAAAGGTGTGAACTTTCTCCTATTTTGAAAGTTTGAAAACTATGATTCCGTGTTTCTTGGTTTGTTTTGGGGGGGGTTATTTTGAGGAGCCGATAAATTGAAAATTGGTTGTTTAGGTACTGCATTCTTGGCATCCACCACCCCATCGTTCACAATATTATTTTTTTTCATCCATAATCTTGGTTTATCATTGTTGTTGTTGGTACTAGGAGTGTCCTTATAGAGCTTGATTTGTCCTTTTGCGATTAAAGCTTTTTCAATGATGAGACCCATCTCAATGACCTTGCCAAAGGAAATAGGACATTGGATTTGTATCTGATAGCTTAGATCAGTTTGCAAGTTATGGATGAACATTTCTAGCATTTGTTTTTCAGGCATTTGGTGTGGGCACTTACTTGCCAACTGTCTCCATCTTTGTAGGAAGGCGATGAAAGATTCTCCACCTTTTTGCTTCGTGTTACAAAGATCCAATATTGAGGTGTCATGCTCAATATTGTAAGAGAAGTGGGTGATAAATTTGTCCACAAGTTCATTGAATGTTTTAATGCTAGGTGGTAGTCTAGAAAACCACTCCATGGCTTGTCCTCCTAAGCTTCATGGAAATAGTCGCATAAGGTAAGTGTCATTGTGTGTGACCTCAAGGCATGCAGCATTGAATTCCCTGATGTGGTCCCTTGGATCACCCTTTCCTCGATATTTATCAAATTTTGGCACCTCAAATCTAGAGGGGAAAGGTATCATGGTCAAGGTCCTATCAAAAGGATATGGTAAAATATTCTCTAGGGTGTAATGTTTGGTCAATGCTCCTGTTTTCATGTCTGTGAATAGTTGTTCTAAAGATTGAATCTTCTGGTTCACTAGACTTAGGGCATCCATGGAATCAATGGTTGCTTTGCTTTTGTCTGTGGGTACTTCCTCCTGTCTACTTCCCTTAGGGTTTTTTTCTTCCTTAGTTTCTTTTAGAGCCTCTACGTCATAATCTTTGGGTAGCTTGACTCCTAGATTTGCTAGGTGTAAAAAGAATTTGGTAGGGTCTTGGGCAAGTACCTTTTCTATTAGACATTGAAATTGTGGGTTATGTTGCATTTGAAGGATCTCTTCCATAGAAATTTCATCACTGTCGTGACCATTTGGAACACTTTTCTTAGCCATTTCAATCTGTTTTTGTTTTTGTAACTATGTTAAGACCATGCAAAAGGTGACGAGAGATGGTATGGAGTAAGAAAGTCTTTGAGCAAGGTGCTAGAATGGGACAAGATTTATGAGCAAGGTTCTCTTTAGATCTAGTTGGTGTCAAACAAAGTAGGGTTTACAAAGTGATAGTCAAAGTAAGGATGATAGAAACCCATTTTACTTGATGGGACTAGTCTTGCACAAGCCACTAGTGGAGTTCCTAGAGAAAGGATAAGTGATCCTTGATGGTGGAGACTCACTAGGTTTGTTTGAGATTTTGATGTGATCAAAGATAGCTTGGTCTTAACCTTTTTGGATTTTGGAAGAATTTTGCGAGACTTTGGATGCAGGTAGGAAAAAGCAGTTAAGGTACAAAAGATGAGGAAAATGGTGGATTTGTAAGATCTTAATCAGGTTTTCGAAAAACTGAGACAGTTTGAAATAGTTTTTGAAAATTTGAAAAATTTGCTCTTGAAAGGTATTGATTTTACTCTCTAGAATGGATGCGCAGAGTTAAAAGCGCCGTGACAGAGATCAAATGCGCTAAAATTCAGATCAAATGCACAATTCTGTGGTTTTTTAAAAGCGCCGCAACAAAGTTTAAATGCGCCATAAGTCAAATAAAATGTGCCACAAGTTGTGACAAATGCGCAACTCTGGCTTTCAGTTTGGTTTCTTAGAATTTTGGAACATTTTTCAAGATTTTTCAGATTTTTTGGTTGAAAACTTGGTGTTTCTAAAATTTGATGCTCAATTATGGCAAAGACATAGCAAACACATAAAAGTTTTCATGATTTTATCTTTTGTTATTTTTGGACTTTTTGACTCAAAAACAAGTACACCCTAAGCTGGATAGGACAATATCTGTTGAATCCTCTAGCTGTGCAAATTCAAAGCATGTAGCTCTAGGATCTGGTAGCATTGGCTCCCCTCCATGACACTCACTTCTCATGCATACTAGATCTGGGTTTCCTTAGGCTCGTACCCCCACTAAACCATAGGATTGTCCCTGTTACCTCTACTAAGAATCACATGAATTGAGGCCACTTCAAGGGCTCTGCCCTTTGCATTAACAAATAGGGGTTTTTGGTATGCTACACAATTGGTTCATAGTCAAGGCAACCATTTGAGTGGTTACACATGTGGCGGCACTACTCTCTATTATGGAGTCTCCTAGCCTCAAAGGGTTACACCTTAGAGAGTTTTGGGGGAGGTTGGCCGTCGGTGTAACACAACAGCACTCATTGCAGGAGGTTTTCACCTCAAGCACATTTATTTTAAGTAGATTGGTAGGGCTTGGCTTTAGCCTGGTTCCACTCAGGGTCGTTCTCACTTAGACAGGCATGCATCCAAGGGCAGGCCCCTCTAAAGGTTGAACAAATGGAATAACAAGTCTGGTGTTCTGGTCACCCAGTTAAGGGGAGAGCATAAGCCTATTGTCATTTGATAAACACAGAAGACACTGATTAATCCAAACCTAGTTAAAAAAAGAAAACAACTAAATGGGCTATCTACTTGTGCACTCACACATTTGTTAACTTGGAAGTGTATTTAAAGATAGCATTGTTCATTTTACCATTTGTAAGATAGCAATGATCTAACTAGGAAAAGAAATCAACAATGCAAAGATATCAGTGGTTCAGTTACTTTATTCCTAGTTATGGACTATGTGAAGTTTGTATGTATGCATTTTTTTGTTACTTTTTCCCTTAATTAATCTAAATGAACTAGTCAATGTAGCTAAATGAACTAATCCAGCCTCTAATCTTGCAAGACGAAATGTTAGCTCCAACAAAAAATCAAACGAAATCTAGAAAGACAACAGTGCATAACAGAAGTGCTGCTATGTAGTTTGAATGCACAGAAATAGAGATTGCATGTGCTATTGGTATAGATGCGCTAAGACAGGTGTCAAAAGTGCAATAATATGAGATGAATGTGTTAAAATAACATATGCGCCATGGAATAGTGTATAAGAGTCATCTGGTGAGGTATATGCACCGTATTTTCAAAAGTGCCGTAAAATGACTTGTATGCGTCGTTTCAAGGGATAAATACACCAGATAATCACAGGCACTGGAATAGAAGATAGAAGCACTGTAGGATTGATCAGATGCACCAAAGTAGCCTGTCAGAAACCTATACTATACCTGTATGGAACCTGTCTACAAAAAGGCTTAGATTTTGATGAGATAAAGGGGCAAGGGTCACACGGTGGGCGCCAGAATGTTATCAAGAAAATTGGATGAAATAAATAAGCATATCAAACCCAATAACACAATGAAATATGCAAATAACAAGGTTGAATAAATAAAGCACAAACATCACAAACCTTGTTATCCTATGGCTTCCATTGTTTGCCTATCTGTTCTTGATCTTGATTGTAATGAAGCCCTCAGAAGTGTATACTCCCTTGCTTGTTGAAGATGACAAGAATAGAATGGCTATGATATTAATGTGCTATGAAGATGAGTTTCAAAGCAATAGGGTGATTTCAAGCAAATGGATAGTAATGGGGTGCCAAAGGCACGCTAGTAATTTGACAGAGTAATTCTACTTAAAGCTTGGATGATAGAAATGGAGGAATAAGGTTCAATTTATAGACTCAGAAGAGAAGAGATCAATGGTTGAGAAGAAATGAAAAGATCAATGGTTGAGGATGGTTGAGGAATGTGCGTGAATAGAAAGAGGACAAGTTTCCAAGCTCCATCATGCAACATGAGAGTTAACTGAATAGATTGAAGAGTTAACAGAATAGACCAACCAGTTAAGTGAATTGATTGGGGAGTTGACTGAATTGATTGATTAGTGGACTCAAATGATTAATTAGTTAACAGACTTGATTGATGAGTTAACTAATTTTGACTGGAGAATAAATAGGACATGTGGGTGAGGAAATATTAGCTAATTTAATATTTAAAATATTTAATTACAAAAGGTATACCCGAATAGAGTCAAGAGTTTCAAACCTTTGATTGTATTCTATAGATTATGGTACAACAATTTATAAGGTGTGTTCTTGTGTTTGCTCCTTCTTGCCAGTTTCTGAGCATGATAAGAATCCTCAGTTGGTTAGGAAAGGTAGTTATTTCACTCAATCGGTGAATGGTTTTGTTTGATTAGTCATTTTGGCTAGTTAGAGTAGGCTAGGTTAGTGTTTTCAGTCAATAAGTGCTCACGCACATTTGTTTCCAGTCAGTTTTGTTTCCCTAAGTGCTACTACACATATTTTTTGGCCATTAGGGCCTGTTAGTTTTCTTTCAGTTGAGTTTTTGTTTTGATTTTTCTATTGCTGTTGCTATTGGAGAGCTGAATTGCAGTGTTTTCTGAGTTTGAGAAGGACAGAGAAGACTCATGTGTCCAATGGAATTGCAAGGCTATTGGTTCTAAGTTTTTTAGTAGGAAAACACATCTGAGAGGTCGCTAGAAATGTTACTAAATTTTTTTCACACTAAATTTAGTTAGACCTAAGTGCAGTTGTTCAGAAGGAATAAAAGAAAACTTTAAAGTTATTGCATTCAATGAACAATTGATCTCTTGACAAAACAAGAGATAGATATTTAGTTGTTAGGATAACCCATCAGTCTAATTAGGACTAATGAATCATCATAACAAGTGAATTAGGATGTCAAGGAATCACTCATTCAAGAAATACAGTTGATCTAACATAGTGTTATCTTTCAGGAGTTATAAGATAGATTGATTATTCAGTTGATCATATTTGAAAGAAAGAAAGAAAGAAATTTATTTAAACTGTTATTTCATGTCATTTTTGGAGCATACATTCAGTATCTGTTACTTTATCCTATGCATTGATTAAAAAGAAACATACATAGAATCAAGTGCATAAAATAAATTAACTAATCATGTTTTAAAGAAGTGTTCAAATGTGTCCCACACAAGCCATGGGAGTGACTAAACTGAGCAATATAGACATATGCAAGCTATACATCTGATGATAAAAGAAATGAGGCAAAACACAAAATAAAATTAAATATCCATCATTGCCTGATAGCAAGGTCGATGTTCTTTGTTGATGGCTGATCTTCATTTCTTCATCTTCAGCTCTAGTCATATCAAGTGAACCTACAAAAAATTGGGAGAAAACTTGTAAGAGCTCCAGATATTTAACACTATCATATGCTTTATCAAAAAAATATATCAACTTGCAAACAACATGCACTTCATATGCCAAAAGTAACTAGTGATCAAAATCACCTAAGAGAATCAGAAAATAATCAAATATGAGTATCAGAGTAGAAAAGGATAGCCAAGCAAGTGCCTTACATCATAAACAAGGTACATTTTTATCTAACTTATTTGTTCATTGTACAGGTATAGGAAAAGTAATGTTGCTTATTTGAAGACATTAAAGCATGTGGAGAAAAATGTGGCTCCCACAAGGGTTGAGCCCAGCATACTCCCTTCTTATCCATTCAAGAAGGACATCAGATTGCATAAATAGAGCAATCATGCATAGAAACAATCAACATAGGCAGTCAAAGAGAGGGAATCATAATTGAAATAAAGAGGAGCAGTTGCTCCTATATACTATGCCTCATCATCGAAGAACCTGTCAAGGTCAAACAACTTTGCTTTACTTCGTCACTTACATATGATGGAATGAACAATGTATCCATGCAGGAGATATCATTATGCAGATACAAGAGTCAAATGATCAAGGGGCAATTATACCAAAGTACATTCCATAAAGCTACCATTATGAAGTATAGAAAGGTACCTTCATCTTTTAACATAAATGAGATATATTCTTTTACTATTCATAAATGTCATTCAAGTATGCAATAGTACATCTGAATTAAAATAGAAAGGTGAAGGTACAGTGAGATAAAGTACAGTGTGCAATAGATGCAAAAGAATATCATTAACATTATAGTACAATCTCATTAAGAGGAACAATCATACTAGATGGAGTAATCATGATGGAGAAGTCCTCATAGGCAATAGAGTGTAGTCTTAAAGACTGTATTTAAACATATATTTACCACTCTTTGTTGTAAATGAGGTGTTAAGTTACAAATATATGTTTGACCATCGAAATGAATGATATTCAAATAGATAGTCATATAGCTTTCACCTCTTTAGGTAAGCTATATAGTCAGCTCACAAAAGTATGATGCAATTGCTATTATACAAGAAAATGGGATAGAAATAGATCAAGCATTTACCACTCTTTGTTGTGGATGAGGTATAAATTGTTGTTTAAATGTTAACTGTCAAGACAAAGAAGATCAACTTTGTAGAGCAACCAATGAGCAAAAAGATATGACTGTCCTAGTTTAGGCAAATAGAATAGCTAATGAGCTCAAGGCCAGAATGGAGCAGTGTCAAAGAATAAAGAATAGAATAGACATATGGCTCCTATTTAGAGACATCATCAAAGTCAAAACAGGGCTAAGACATGCTACATGTGTTCAAAGTATTCAGCCAAATGAAGATAAAAGAAACATGATAGAGTCATTGAAAATACCATAGCTTGTATCATTTAATATAGTTGAAATTATAGAATATTCCATCATCATAGTGTCACACATGTGAGATACAAGAGGGTAAGTATAGTTCATCATGTTCTACAAACAAGAGAAGGAAATTGTAATAGTGTATTAAGCAGCGGCCAAGACTTTGTGGTGTAGAAAGACAAAAAGGAGCAGATATGCCAAGAATGTCAACATTTGATAGTGATACAAGAGATGCATTTTTCTATCTCTGCAAAGAGAGAGCCTCAATCTTTTTTCATACAATGAAAATTATGTTTCATAATGAAATATAGGGTTTCCTTGCATACCCAGATGATAAAATATAAAGTTCATATGGCTCAGAAGCATAAAAGAAATAGATTCAAAGCCCTCACTATTTTCCCTTATACAGTAATGTACAGTGTTTTTCATGAAAACCTAGTTGAGTATATGACAATCTTCATTCCGGAGTGAGAAGTATGGAACAAAATAGTTCGAAACCCTTGTATGAGAGAGCTACAGAAAAGAGAAAACATCTGAATCCATTTTTAACACAAAGATAGTGCACAAGACGCAGCCAAAGGAATATTTCTTTTTTCCCTTTGTTTTGTTAAATCCAAAACATATAGAAAATGATCAAAATATGCATTTCATGCTCATGTTCGATCTACAAAAATGTAGTAAACAAGTAGGAAAGCTTGTAAAAGACTATGGTCTCAACTTTCGTGGCTGTTGAAGATGGTTGTAGGCTTCTTTTGGTTTTCTTTCTCATATATGTCAAAATGATGCTCACAAACCAGAGAGAGAGGAGACAAGAAAGGCACAAAAAAAAGATTGTCAACAAAAGCTCAACACAGCCATACAGGCAGCTACCTGAATACAAGAATGGAGCAATAAAAAGTGATTAAATGCCAGATAAAAACTTCAAGTTCTACTCACCTTCTTCCCTACATCAGAATTTTGTAGTCAAAACTCAAGAATGGCCTTTAAAATGGCAGAAAATGATGAAAGAAATCCTCCAAACCCTACCAGCATGGTGGTGGGTTAGCATAGCCAAAAGAACAACAAACACAAATGATGCTTTAGGGTTTCAAACCCTTGTTTTGTCAAGGAGATTGATGGGTTCTTTTTTTCCATCTTTTGACTTATGTCAAAAATCACTTCATTACCTTATCCATACCATGGTCAAGACCTTTCAAGTCGAAGACCTAACGATTATGCCAGGGGCCCATGAGGCCAAGCCTTTGTTTCTTTAATTTTTGCAAAGTCAAAGGTGGGTAATCATTTTTATTGAAGGCTTGATGCCTCATTTTTGTGTTTTTGCATGAGTGAGGTAGTTGAAAAGAAGAAGGCATATTTGCATGATGATGCATATGGACATGTGATAATTATATAGGTAGTGAGGTGGCATTTTACAAGGCATGAAGACAGAGATGACATGGTAGAGTATCAACACATGGGTAATGCACTTTGAGGGTTAGAGCCATGGTGCCAAGCCTTCAAGGCTTTGATATATTTTGCAAAGTACATAGTATGTGTTCATCATTTTTATGATTTTTATAGAAAATCAATTGAGATATCTTGTAAAATATTTTGGCTAAATTATGAACCAGATATTATTTTATTTTTGCAAAAAGTCATATCAAATGGGATATAGATTAAATTTCCTCAACATTGTAAAGTTAGTTTTAAAGAAATCATTGATAAATTGCTTTTAAAACTTAACTATTTTTAGGCAATTTATAGGCTAATAAAACAAATCAAATATTCCCTTTTGATTGGTTTTATTTAAAGTCATATAGGACAAAATTTGGAGCTTTCATGAGTAGAGAAAAGCAGTTTTATGGTGGGACCACATGAGAGGACGGTTTTGCAGCTTTATTTTCCAGATTGGTGGCATATCTAAAGCTTTATTTTTGGCTTTTATGAGTAGCTCAAAACTGGACTTGGAGTCAACTTTTAGGAGCTTTTTCCTGCTTTTAGGAGGGGAATCTTTCACAGCATATATCTCAATTTTTTTTTTCCTTTTGAGGGGTTCCAGTTTAGTTTTTAGTTTTAGAGATCAAAGTGTCGAGAGACAGAGTCTTCCTCTCACATCAAGAGTGTTGTACTTATTTACTTCACTATATTCATTATTCCTTCAGTTATTAAGCAACATCTTTCCTTCATATTTTGTCTGAGTATTTGCAAGTTGATTTGATGTTGCATTGTGATGAAATTTTATCCTTTGCTTTGTCTTAGCTTGTGATTTCCTTGTGCAAAATTTTGTTTAATTCAAGTTGCATGTTGTGTTTTCTAAACCTTCATGTGAAATATTTATGAGTTAAATAAGCAATGTTGTGAGGGTTAGAATTCAATAACTTGTTTGTGGGTAAGATCTGCTCGGTAATTCCATCTTCAAGTTAATTAGGATTTATTTCTCTTAGTATATCTTTCTATCCTTTTTCCTTGCAAGTCATTAGTTTAGGAAACCATAAATAGAACCAGCTCACTCTGGAGATTCATTCTCATTATAGGAGACCCACATCCAAGAATGATTCCCTATTTCAACAAGTAGCTAAATTTATGTGAACTTAGAAAGGGTGCATACTTGATTGACAACAAGAAGTTTAGTTTGCTCAACTGGTTGTAGAAGAAAGAGGCATTCTGGGTCCGGATAGCACCTATATAGTGCAGTAGTGGTCAAAAGCTTAAAAAGACAAATTTTTTAACCATAATCTTTGGATAAGTCAGGTTAGTGGTTGTTTATTAGCCTTATAACATCAAAATACAGTAGATAATGATTTGCACAAACATTGTAAACAACCAACTAAACAAAAATTAACATAAATGTCAAACAGATTTTCTCAAAATTTTATCATAATTTCTCTATGTTTCTGTGCAAAACCTAAGAGCAAACGTGTACTAAAAATGATGAGAAATGCAAAACACACACATATGTGAGTTAGTATTGAAGCAAAGTTGTTGTATGAGGAAGGCACAGATACAGCCATAAATGGCACCGCTTTAGGAGGAAATGGCACCACCCCTCATTAAAATGGTGCCACTGCGTGGAAAGATAGCACTGATACCTGTAAAAAGCACATTTCTACAAGAAAAACTCACACAAAATGATTAGTTTTGGACTTTGTGTGTCCCACCAGGCATGCCAATGTGATTTGTGAAATCCAAAATGAAGTTAAAAACATAAAACAATGCATAAAACACATATTATACCTCACAACAGATCCACAATCCAAGATAGGGTGGAGAGTGATGCACCCAGTCTCACTCTTGATTTACCCAAATGAAAATTGTTTTGAAATACTCTCAAATGGATAAATGCAACTCACAACTTAAAATAGCTCAAGGAGGATTTTACCATAGTAACCTTACTAGAAAATTAGATGATGAAATGGCTTAAGGAGTATTGAATTTATAGGCATTTTTGGAGAGGATTTGATCCAAGGGTGGAGAATGATTTGAAAGATCAATGGTGGAGGATGAAAATGATGCGGAGGGTTAGATTCAATCTTGAAAAATGGAGGGCTAGGAATAAAGATGAATTTTAAATTCATCTTGGGAAAAGGGTGGAGTTAATGAGGTTGGGTGAGATGGATTATATGTGAATTAAAAATTCACATGGGGAAGAGTAAAATAAATTAAAAATTGATTTGGGGAAGAGTGGGATTAAATGCTTATGATATGTGTAAGAGATTTTAATGAGGCGGTTGGCATATGTGTATAAAAATTATTTTATGTGGCATAAGTAATAATTTTTTATTGGAGATGTGTGGGAAAGGGTGTTAATTGGGGTTTGACTATTTTGATCAAGGTTTTTAGCCTAATTAATATGGTTGGAAAAAATTAGGAAATGGCTTAGTGAGGGGTTAAGATTAATTAAATAAGCTTTTATTTAATTAATCCTAGGTCTAGGGTCATGTAGGTTAGGCTAGGTAATTAAATAATAGATATTTAATTAGCTAGGGTAGGGATAGGTTGATTAATAGGCTAAATTAATTAGATAAACATGATTTACCTAATTAATTAGTCTTAGGAAAAGGAGAAATTAATCAAATAAATATTTGCACATTTATTTAATTAATTGGGCAATGTTAAACTATTGAATTAATCAAATTAATTCAATGTGGCAGGATGAAAGGAGGAAAAATAGGTGTTAAAGAGGATAATTAATTAAATAAAAATTTAATTAATTGTTTGGAAGGGGAATTGGTGTTTTTAGTGATGTCAGGAGTCAGTTTGATGATGAAGACATTTTTAGGTGTCTACACAAAGTTCTAGATTATCGCTAAAAGATGCAGCCAGAATGTAGGAACAAATTTTTGGAGCATCGCTGAAAGATATAGCCGGAATGAAGGAACAAAGTTTTGGAGCATCATTGGAAGATGCAACTGGAATGAAGGAACAAAGTTTTAGAACATTGCTAAAAGATGCAGCTAGAATGCAGGAACAAAGTTCCAAAGCATCACTGAAAGATACAACTAGAATAAAGGAACAAAGCTCCGAAGCATCACTAAAAGATGCAGTTAGAATACTAGAACTGTTAGATCTAGGGCACACAACTGAGAGGGGGGGTGAATTAGTTGTACAAAAACTTGCTTCCAATTCAAACACTTAAATCCTCTTGTTATTTAATGGCATATCAATTAATCACTCATGAAAGCATAAAGCATAAACACCAGAGCAGATACACATCAACACATGAGACACCAAGATTTTGACGTGGAAAACCCGGTCAAGGGAAAAACCACGAGGTGATTAACCCAAGGATTATTCTCTATTAGAAGAATAAGAAAAATAGATGGCACATGCCAATTAGGGCTCACTGCCTGAGCACACTGCTCACAAGAGGCACACTGCCTACAAGAGACACACTGTCTACAAAGTAACAAGTATTACAAACTTGAATTGGAGATTGACATCTTTACCATGTCTGGATTAGTTCCGTTTAAGCCTAAAAACTCCTGCTCTGCCTTTCGCTCTTCTTCGCTATGCCACACTCATCCACAAAGACACACTTCAAAATGAATTCACAATCCCTTATTTATACAAGGCATTGACTTAGGAACAATCATCTAAGTCGGCAAACACCTATAAGATCATTTGCAAGATGTGTAATACATCCAGTCAGCCTGTCTTAGGAAGAACATCAATATGCATGGTTATTCTTCAAATGCAAACTCAAACTTTAATGCGGACTACCAATAAGAATTATACATGATCCAAGGATCACCAAAACCTTTCCTGAGTCATCAAGAACATCCACACTTTATCAGCTTACTAGAATTCTTCTCTTCTTCATCCGGAACTTCAAGAACATAGTCTGTTATCACTGTCATAATGAAAAAGGCACTTCTAGACCTCCAAACTATGAACAAATCTAGTTGTCACTTCACATAGACTTCTTCAACACTCCCTCCAATCCGCAGAGTGAGATAATGCAATTCCAGAGCTCACCGAATCTTTCTATGACCCTCTGTCACCTCTGAACACCTGCCAGAACTGGTTCTACTTGAGTGACCATAAATTCTTTAGATCTTCATGTGGACCTCTAAAATCTTGACTGGAACATCTCAAGACTCATATCTACAAACCCTTTAAACCACATCCTCTAAACCTCAACCTATTGAGGACTTTTGCCTTCTTGTCATCACTGTTCTTCATTGTTCCTGATTGAGACTTATTATCTCAATATCCTCAGCACACAGCTCATCCAATCCTTCTCATTAATGTAATATGAGTATGTTGACATCAATGACAACACTGGTTATCCTCATACTTGAAACAATCTCCCCCTTTGTCATTGATGGCAACATATGATGTGAAAAACCATCAAGACAAGAACTTCTCCTTTCTGTCACAGCTCCCCCTGACAGTAACAACCCTTCGCATATCTTCTCTTCCTTTACTACTCCCCCTTTGATCATCAACCACTTATTTTTCACATGTCTTCTCTCCCCCTTTGACATCAATGGAAAAGGACTCATACTTGCAATTCTAACACATTAGAATCATACCAGCTGCTCCCCCTGAGTAGCAGCTCCCCATCATCAATCTGGATCACAAGATATGACTGTGATATCCACTGAACTGATGCACATTAGTGCATCCTAGTTCATCACCGGAGGGGTAATAACCCCTAACTTCTCCCTGAGATACTCAAAAAAGTCCTTGGGAAGAGGTTCAGTAAAAATATCTGCAAGCTGATCCTTGGAGGGCACATACTCCAATCTGACTTCACCCTTGTTCACTTGCTCTCTTAGAAAGTGAAACTTGATAGATATATGCTTAGTTTTAGAATGCAACACTAGATTCTTAGAAATATTTATTGCACTTGAATTATCACAGAAAATTGTGATAGGCTCCTCATATTCTACCTGAATATCTCTTAGCATTTGCTTCATCCACAAAAGTTGAGTGCAACTTCCTGCTGCTGCAATGTATTCTGCTTCAGTTGTAGACAGGAATATTGCCTCTTGTTTCTTGCTTAGCCAAGAAACCAACCTTTTTCCCAAAAAGAATGCTCCTCCACTTGTACTCTTCCTATCATCCACATCTCCTACCCAATCTGCATCTGTATATGCATGAAGAGAAAAATTATGATCTCTAGGATACCATAGACCATACTCAACTGTTCCTTTTAAGTACCTAAAAATTCTTTTGATTGCCATGACATGAGATTCCCTGGGATCAGCCTAGAATCTCGCCACAAGACCAACAACCTGCATTATATCTGGGTCTAGTCTGAGTGAGATACAATTATCCTCCAATCATTGATCTGTACTTGGTCTAATCTGTCTTAGGAGAGTCATCATCTTTGCTCAACTTACATCTAGTAGCCATGGGAGTGTTCATTGGCTTTGAATCTTCCATTCCAAATTTTCTCAATAATTCTTTCACATATTTGGTCTGAGAGATAAAGATTCCTTTCTTTGACTGAGTAATTTGTAGACCCAAGAATAAATTTATTTTATCGAGCATTGACATTTCAAACTCACTTTTCATTTGATTTGCAAAGGTTTTACACACACTGTCTCTTCCTCCAAAGATGATATCATCAACAAATACTTCAACAATCAAGATGTTTTCATGATCAATTTTGAAATATAGGTTACTATTAGTAGTACCTTTGTGGAACCCAATCTTCAAAAGATGTTTGTCCAGCCTTTCATACCATGCTCTTGGAGCTTGCTTTAGACCATACATTGCCTTCTTTAATTTGTAGACCATATCACCATGCTCAGATAACTGAAATCCATCTGGTTGTTCAATGTACACTTCTTCTAAGTCACCATTCAGGAAAGCAGATTTGACATCCATCTGATACACTTTGAAATCTTTGAAGGCAGTAAACACAAGAAATAGTTTGACTGCTTCAATTCTTGCCACTGGAGCAAAAGTTTCCTCAAAATCAATCCCTTCTATTTGAGAGTAGCCTTTGTAGACTAATCTGGCCTTATTTCTGATTACTTCACCAACTTCATTTAGTTTGTTCCAGAAGACCCATTTGGTTCCAATCACATTCTTATTTCTAGGTCTAGAAACAAGATCCCAAGTGTGATTTTTCTCAATTTGCATTAACTCTTCTTCCATTTCTTTGGTCAAATTTTTATCATTGCAGGCTTCATTTATTGTCTTAGGTTTAGTCTTTGAAATTAGACAACATTCATCTAAATTTTGAGCAACATTCCTTCTAGTTTGCACACCTTTGCTTTTGTCACCTATGATCTGATCTTTAGAGTGGTTCAGTCTTACATACCTTGGAACTTTGGGAGTTTCTTGCACTTCTACTTCTTGATCATGCTCATTTAGACCTGTCTCTTCTTCCTGATTTATCAGATCAGTCTGAATTTGACTTTCAGGAGAGGATGGAGCTTCTTGAACTAGAACATCATTTTGATCATCTTCATCATACTCATAAAATCTTGAGGGCTTCTCAATACCTTCATCAACCTTCACATTTGTACTTTCTATCATCTTTCTCAGTCTCTTATTGTAACACCGGTATGTTTTTCTTTGAGTGGAGTAACCCAAGAACATTCCTTCATCACTTCTAGCATCAAACATTCCTAGATCTTCATCTCTTTTAATGTAACACTTGCTACCAAATACTCTAAAATATCTCACAATAGGAGTGATGCCAAACCAAAGTTCATAAGGAGTCTTACCGGTATTGCTTCTGATTTGAACTCGATTAAGAGTGTAGACTGTAGTGCTGACAGCTTCTTTCCAAAACATCTAGGGAACATTTGCTTCCATCATCATTATCCTGGATGCTTCCTGGATGGTCCGGTTCTTTCTCTCAACTACTCCATTCTGCTGTGGAGTCCTAGGGGTAGATAACTATCTCTTTATACCATGCTTCTCACAAAAATCTATGAATTCACCGGATGTGAATTCACCACCTCTATCAGACCTCAGACATTTCAGTTTTAATCTGGTTTGATTCTCTACCATAGCCTTGAAGATTTTGAACTTCTCAAATGCCTCTAATTTCTCTTTTAGAAAGGTAACCCATATCATCCGAGAATGGTCATCAATCAGTAACATGAAGTATCTATCACCTTGCATACTCTTGATTCTTGTCGGACCACATAGATCAGTATGAACTAACTCCAATAATCTGATAGAGGACTGATCCTTGCTTTTGAATGAGACTCTGCTCTATTTACCCAGCTGATATTCTTTGCACAAACTATTTGTAGGTTTTACCAATTTTGGAAGATCTCTTACAGCCTGAGTATTGCTTATCTTGATGATGTTATCAAAATTTACATGACACATCCTTCTATGCCATAACCAACTCTGATCAACTTGAACAAATAGACAACTTTTATCATAAACAACCAAGTGGAAGATATTACCTTTAGTTTGAGTACCAGATGCAATCTCTTTTCTAGATCTTTCAAGGATTTTGCATTTTCCATCCTGGAATCAGAGATCATAGCCTTTGTCCACCAACTGTCCAACACTGAGAAGATTGTGCTTCAAGCCTTCAACATATAGCACATTACCAGTTTTGTTTCTTCCATTAAAAGAAATAGTTCATCTTCCTCTAATTCTACCAGCAGAATTATCACCAAACTTTACCACTCCTCCTTCATACCTTTCCAAATCTAAGAACTTGTTCTTGTCACCTGTCATATGGTGAGAGCATCCACTATCAATAACCCAATCATCCTTTTCTTCAACTTGGGCAGCCAAAGCTCTTTCTACAACCTTATGATTGATAGATTCAGAGGATATTGGATCTTCTTCTTTGATGGCAATAAACACCCATTCATTTCCAGATTTGTTTTCTATCTCTGATTCATCATCTGTTACTCCTTCATTATCATCTTCTTCATGAACATAATAACAATTCTTTTGAAACCTTTGTCTGTTAGAATTTGACCTTGTAGATCTTTCCGTACATCTTGAGGTAAAATGACCAATCTTATTGTAGTTGAAGCACTTAAAGGGTAATTTTCCTTCATACTTACCAGATCCTCTTGGCAGTCTCTTTGCAAAGAGGGCTTCAAGTTGAGTTGTTTCTGCTTCTTCCACTTCCATGTCTCTTCTTGTTTGATCATACCATGACAGCTTCCTTGAAGAGTTTTCTCCTAGATCAAATCTTTGTTTACCTTTCATAGAGGCACTGGCTTTGAATGCAGATTCAGTCTTGGGGGGATCATCTCCAAACTCGGTCATTTCAAATGCAGCCAGTTTGCCAGCCAATTGGTCTCTTGTGATAGTTATATGGGCTCTAAATTCATCAATGGCAGCAACCTTGATTTTGTAGACAGTAGGAAGGGATCTAAGAATTTTGCGAACAATCTCATTTTCATCCAAAACTCCACCAGCATTCCTGATTCCACACACTAGCTCATTTACTCTTGGCATAAAGGTAGTAATATTTTCATCATCTCTCATTTTCAGTCTTTCAAATTTCCCTTTGAGACTTTGTAACCTTACACTCTTAACATACTCATCACCTTCATGTAGAAGTTCCAGTTTAATCCAGATCTCATAGGCAGTTGGTAGGTTAATAACATTTGAAAGCTCTGAGTCAGTTAATGGGCTTAGAAGAGCCTCTTTGGTCCGCAGATTGTTTTCAGCATCTGTGATTTCATTTAGAGTTGTCAAACCACCTTGTGGAGGTGTATATGCTTTTGTGACCATGGACAAGTATGCCTTTCCCATACACTCCAAGTGACATTTCATGCGGCCTTTCCAAAGAGTGAAGTTGGTTCCATCAAACTTTGGATTGTCCTTCTTCTATGACGACATCCTGGATCTCCTCAAGCGGTTAAGCTCTTTTTAGAGGAACTTAGCTCTGATACCAATTGTTAGATCTAGGGCACACAATTGAGAGGGGGGTGAATCAGTTGTACAAAAACTTGCTTCCAATTCAAACACTTAAATCCTCTTGTTATTTAATAGCATATCAATTAATCACTCATGAAAGCATAAAGCATAAACACCAGAGTAGATACACATCAACACATGAGACACCAAGATTTTGACGTGGAAAACCCGGTCAAGGGAAAAACCATGGGGTGATTAACCCAAGGATTATTCTCTATTAGAAGAATAAGAAAAATAGATGGCACATGCCAATTAGGGCTCACTGCCTGAGCACACTACTGTAAGACTCTCTCTACTTGAGCCTGATCGAGGTCTAAATCTAACTCCATTGTTGTTCTCAGAGTTTGAAGTTCAAATTCAATGGGCAGAAGAGGTTTCTTCCAAAAGACCAATTCGTAAGATGTAAGACTAGTGGTGGATTTCCAAGTTGTGTTGTAAGCCTAAACAACTTCAAGCAATTTTCTGGCCTAGTCCCTTCTTCTTGATGAAACTATTTTTGTCAAGATATTTTTGAGCTCCCTATTAGTGACTTCTACTTGACTATTTGCTTGTGGGTGATAGGGTGATGACTTTTTATGGCTCCCCTAGAAATGATCAGTAAAAGCTAACAAAACCTTAGACATAAATTGGGGTCCTTGGTTTGTGACAATTGACCTAGGGGCTCCCAATCTGAGAAAAATCCTATTATACAGAAAGTCTACAGTCTGTTCTTCTCTAGCAACTTTTAAAGCTTGGACTTCTACCCACTTGGTCAGATAGTCCATATAGACCAAAATATATTCTTTTCCTTGTGAAGAGGGATCTATAGGACCAATGAAATCCAAACCCCATTTTTCAAATAGTTCAAAAACCACCTGTGGCTGCAGAGGCATTTCATTGGATGTCATAGGTCTTCCCACTCGCTGGCATTCATCACAATAGTGAACATAGTTCTTCACATCCTTGTGCATAGAGGGCCAATAATATCCTACACCTAAGATTTTATGGGAAGTCCTCTTGGTAGAGTAGTGTCCACCAGATGGATTGTCATGGCAAGCTCTAAGGATGCTATATGTTTCATTTGGACTAACACAACATCGCAGGACCAAGTTAGGGCCACATCAAAATAACATACCATTAATCCTTTTGAAGTGAGTACTTTCTCAAATGAGGTGTTTCTTTTGTTTTGATGTAAAGTCTGGTGGAAGCTCAGAGGTGGCTAAGTAATTGGCATTGTCTACAAACCAAGGTGTTTTAATGGAGACAACAAATAAGTTTTCATCTTGAAATTCATCCTGTATAGGAGTACAATCTCCATTATCTTGTTTTATCTAGGATAGAAAATCTACAACTACATTGAATTTCCCAAGCTTGTGCATTATGGTCACATTGAATTCTTGGAGAAGTAATAACCATATGATTATTCTCCCATTTACTGAGGGTTTGCTCATCAAGTATTTGATAGTTGAATGGTCTGTGAACACAGTCACTTTGTATCTTGTAATGTAATGTCAAAATTTGTTTATTGCATGAATTATTGCTAAGAATTCTTTCTCTATGGTGGTGTAATTTCGTTCAGTGGGACTCAATTTTTTGTTGATGAAATATATAGTGTACTTCCCTCCATTATAATCTTCTTGACCTAACACTGCTCCAATAGCATCATTGGAAGCATCAACATAAATATGAAAGGGGAGTTTCTAGTTAGGTCCCCATAGGACTGGGGCTAAGACAAGATTTTCTTTAATAATGTCAAAGGATATTTGACATTCTTCTATCCAAACAAAATCCACATCTTTCTGTAGAAGAGAGAACATCGGGGCTACGATCTTACTAAATTTTTCTATGAACATCTTGTAATAACCAACATGTCCTAAGAAACTTCTAACATCGGTTTGATTCTTTGGGGTTTCCATTTGTTGTATCACTTCAATCTTCTTAGGGTCAACCTTTATTCCTTCAGTTGAGATATGATGTCCTAGCACTATACCTTGTTCTACCATTATTAGACACTTCTCATGGCTTAGAGATAGTTGACAATCTTCACATCGTTGGAATACTCTGTCCAAGTTTTTGAGGTCTTCATCAAAAGTTGAACCATAGACTGTGAAGTCATCCATATAGACTTATACACAATTGTTTACAACTTCAGCAAAGATAGCCAGAATTACTCTCTGGAATGTGGTAGGAGCATTACAGAGCCCAAAGGGAAGAACCCAATATGTGAATGTTCCCCAAGGACAAGTGAAAGTAGTTTTGTACTAGTCCTCCACTGCCACTTGTATTTGGTTATATCCACTAAATCCATCCAAAAATGAAAACTACTTCCTTCCTACTAGATTATCCAAAACTTGATCTATGAAGGGTAGTGGGAAATAATCTTTGTAGGTTTCTTTGTTGAGTTCTCAGTAGTCAATGCACACTCTCCATTTTCTATTTTTCTTTGGTATTACTACCAAGGGTGAAACCCATTTGTTGTCCGAGATAGGATAAATGAATCCTACTTGTAAAAGTTTCTCAATTGTTGTTTTGACAATATCTTTGAGAGTAGGATTGAGTCTTCGTTGTGGTTGATGGACTAGTTTAACATCCTTAGTATAGATGTGGTGGGTACAAACACTTGGGTGAATTCCTCTCATGTTTGTATAGTCCCAAGAAAAAGCATTGGACCTATTCATCAAAATGTCAAACAATTTGAGCTCATCTGACTCTGTCAACCAGCTATTGATATTTAATTTTTTTCTTGGTAGTAACATGATAGTCTTGGTCCCAGGATAGTTGGAGGTGACAGTATGAACTTCTTTTGTTAATGTGTTGAGAGGGTAGCTATGTGGTATAGTTATATGGAGTCTAGAAATATCTTCAAAGAAGTGATCTATTTTTAGAATGATATTAGCCAGGGGACAAGGTAACACTATGAAGTTGGTGTAATCATGTTCATTGTCTTCAATGTGGATTGGATGTCCCAAAATTTCTTCCATTTCTAAAATATATTCATCACCAGAGTCTAAGGAAAGGTCCTGGATGTTTTCTATATCATCTTCTAACTCTTCACCATATTGTTTAATGACTACCATAGCAAGTGAAGCTAGATTCTCTTGTTTGTTGGATTCTTCTGATTCATCAACCCAAACTTGGTTATGCTCAGCTGGTTGAGTGGGGAGATATAGGATTAAGTGTTTTCTATTGGGACCATGTTAAATGATCATTCCTCCTACTCTATAGTCAATCTTAACTGTAACTATGGCTAACCACGACCTGCCTAATATTACTGGGTAACTTTCCTTAGGTGTGAGGGACTGGATGATTTGGAAATCTACTGGATATTCCCAATCATCAACCTTGATAGGGACATTTTCTAGGACACCTTTGGGAATGGCTATGGATTGATTTTCCATTTGTAATATGGTAGTTGTGGGACATAAATCAGCAAGTTCTAGTTTTTCCATAACATCCACTGTCATAACGTTAATGGTTGCTCCCAAGTCCACCAATGCATTAGGTATTGCTACCTCATTGATTGTTATTGTTATGAGTGGACTTCTTGGGTCACCATATTTTGGGGTTAAGGTTTTTCCAACTAGAAGGTTAGCTAGATATCCATTGATGTGCACTGTATTAATCTATTTTAGTTTCCTTCCTAGTGTCTTAATGCACAACTGTTTGACTAGCTAGTTCAGTTCAAGAATTTCTTTAATCACCTGTAACAAGGGAATCTTGATATGGAGTCATTTAATTTCTTGCATTAAATTAGTTTCATTAGACAATGACACTTTCAGAGGGTTCCTAGGAATAGTTTCTTTGAAGCATTCTAGAAAGGGTTCTTGTTTTTTCTTTCTTAGCATAGGATCTTTTTCTAGAGTATTTGATGGTCGCTTGGTGGCTTTTTCTTGAGACGGTTCTATCGTAGGTGGTGAAGTTACTCAAAATTGTGTTGGGGATAACTTCTCCCAATTGTTCCCAGGGTCACACTCTATAGGTACAAGAAGAGTCTCTGGTTCTATGTTAAGTTCCTCGTTTGGGTCTTCTGTGATTTCAACAATGGTGGGTTGATTAAGTGTTTTTCTTGACCTTAACTATAGGTTTCCACAATACATGGCATTAACTCCTGCCATATTATCCTAATTAGAAGAATGTACTGGAGCATTTTGACATGTGTTCTTAGGATTAGGGACAGGTTGTGCCGGTAGTGGTGGTTGATTAACTTGTTAATTCTATTGAGGATTATGGGGAGCCGGAAGAAGATTCTGTTATGGATTTGGCATTCGTCTTGGACCATTATAAAATTGATTTGGTTGTTGGGTCCATTGTGGAGGTTGATTGTGAGGGTCCCATTGTTGTTGAGGTTGGTTTGACCATGGAGGATTTCCCCAAGCTTGGTTCATCAATTTAGGTGGTCCCCAATGTGGGTAAGATCCCCAACCAGGTGGTGCTGAAGGCCAAGGAGCTATCCACTATGTATTGTTCCAATTGTTTGGAGGTCACCATGTAGGGTTGGAGTTTTGACCATAGGAGAAATTTCCTCTAGGTCTTTGACCTAGAAAATTGATCTCCTCCTCAGTGTGAGACGACCGTTTTTTAGAATTCTTGATTGCATTCAGGATCTCACATTGATCAGTGGCATAACTCTTTTCACAAATTTGGCAATTCTCAGCCTTATCCAAAGGGCATTCTCTTAACAAATGTTTTTTCTGACACCTAGGGTAATACATGGATAAAGTCTCAGGATTATGTGTTTTGTCCTGTATTCCATCCAAAGTGGTGTTTAGCTAAACAAGAATATCAGTTTTCAAATTTGCTATTTTGTCTCGTAGTTTACCTATTTCATTTGAACCTCTTAAATGACTAGATTTATGGATACCTCCTTGAGTACGAGAGAAATTCCAGCATAACTCAGTGATATCACTGAGTTCAAGTTGGGACACATCTCCCTTTCCCATTAAATCTAGACTTCTTCTAGCCTCTTCATCAAGTCCTTTGAGGAATATGGTCTTCAAAATTTCTGTGCTTATGGCTTCTTCACCACATCATTTGGTTAAAAAGAGGAACCTATCAAGGTAATCTTCCAAACTCTCATCTTCTTTTTGTAGTAGTTTGAATAGTTCCTCTTTCCTATCACTAACTCTACAATAACTTTGATATTTGTCTAAAAAGATAGTTTCCATGTCATTCAATGTAATTATTGATCTAGAAACTAATCACATGAACCAATGCATTGCAGCATCTCTTAGAGTGGAGGGAAAGAGTTTAAGTTTCTTGTTATCATTCTAGTCGTAAGTCTGACACATGACTTTAAACTCAAAGAGGAACTGGTTAGGATCTTTAGAGGATAATCCTCTAAAAATGGGTAAGATGGATGGTGAAATGTTTTTCATTGGTGCATCATCATCTTCATTGAGAGTGATAGGGTAGGTAAAGGTTTGTCCTACTGGTCTTCTTGGGTTATCAATGTCTCCTTAGTTTGCCCTCTCCCATTGAGAGGGTCATTGTTGTGATTATTAGTCATGATGTCAAAAGGAATGTCCTCCTCCTCAAAGACTAGGTTTGTTCGTTGAATGATCACCTCTTCAAAGGTCTGGTTTGATGGTAGTACTTCTGGGGTATTTTGGGAGGTCTCAGGTTGATCTTGCTCAATCAATTCGTAACTTAGTTCTTCAGTTGAGACTTCTATCTCCGTATTAATGGTTGGAACTACTATTGGGGGGGTTTTGGTATAAATCTTCCATGTGGACCTCACTTCTTAACCATGCAGAAAGAGAAGTTTGGTAACTATTTTTGTGTGTTTACTACAAGAGGCCTCCAAGCATTTCCCTAATAACACTCAGAAAATAATCATGTTTCCCCAGTAGCGGCGCCAAAAAGTGACAGGTTGTCATGAGTTCCTAACACTTTAGTTGAAAAATATTAGTTTATCGACTGAGGTAGTGTTTGAGGCTGTATGTAATAGGGAGTATTGTCTAGATATCTCATCTAGAAACAATTTCCTGATTCCTTTAAAAAGACGTAAACAACATATCAAACTAGAAAGCATTTGCATTCTATCCTAGAAAGCATTTGAACTCTATACTAAAAAGCATATAAATTCTATACTAGAAAGCATATAAACTTTATACTAGAAAACATATAAAGTCTATACTAGAAATTCATTCATGCAACTTTACTATGATCTTGAACAGTGACAAATTCTATACTGTACACACATTCTAACTTTCAACTAACAGTAAACAGCAGTTTAAACTAAAGTAGATGCTCCAGAAATATTTAAACAAATAGAGCTCTAAGTCCTAACATCTTAAAAAACACACCTTGTAGGCTCACAACAGAAAACTAACATAAAATAACTCTAGCTAAAATGAAACATCCACAGAAACATAAATACTTATCTATTCTACAATTCTGTGAGTGGCCAGCTCTTGGGAGAAATTCATCTTTTAACTTAGATCACATTCAATCATTTCCACAACAACATGGTAACTGCATTCATATCTTCATAACTCAAAAGGATATACTTAGAACAACACTATTTGCATTCATGAAAATATTGCATTACATAACCCTCTAGTTATTTGTCAAAAAGAGATATATTGCTTCCCATTTTTTTTACATCGTATGATATATATCCATGTTTTGACCGACTAACTAAAATTGAACTATTATGAAATCCTATATTCTAGATGGTGGTAAAATGCCAATGAAAAAGTCTTATAATAGAAAAATAGAATTTCAACTACTGATGTCTTTAAAACATATAAAAGGCTCTGAATGGAGCTATAATGTCTGAGATAACCAACAAAAATAAATAGAATTAAAAGAAAGTCTTTAATTAATGCACACCTAAAATTTTTGGTGCCCTCAACTTTCAGCACACTTGACCTTAGTTGCTTGAAGTCCACTCCTCTCCTAGGCCATGCATTAATCCTACACAATTACTCAACTCCACATACCATTATATCAACATTTAATAGCTAATTCCAATCAATTTAGGAAATAAAGATTTGTACAACATTTCATTAAAAATAGATAAATATTTCTTATAAAAACAAACAAATTGGCAAGGGTAAGGTGATTTGGAAATGCAAAAAGGGTTATTTGTTTTATCAAAGGAATGAGGTTGTTTATACCTCATCAATAATGACCATATATTCCTCAGAAACTATTGCGGTCACAAGAAAGCTTGTTTAGTGAATATCTTAGGGCATAAGAAGATGCTTCCCATTACGACTTAAAAAAAAACAAAGAGAGTTATTAGGGAAAAATGTTGACAATCAGGGGTTTTCAAGATTCAGATCCACATGGAATGCTTTAGATCCCAGATATAGTTTTCAAAGACAACCAACTCAAGGCAGAGAGGGTTTTATAGCTAGATCTCATAGATTTGGAAACCCAATACGGCATGAGAAGCATAGTATTCCATCAATGAAGCTGATTTGGAAGAAAAAAGATGTTCAAAAGGAGGATTCAAATGTGTCTCCAATGGAAATTGAGATTCAGATTCCAGATGACTTGGTTTTGCCACATGTGCTCAATTTAAGCCAAAAAGCACTTATAGGTAAGATCTGGAAGTTTTTTCCACAAAGGGATGTTTTAGATCAATGGGTTAAGAAAAATTGGTTAGCTTACAAAATTTTTTTCATGTTAGATAAGGGTTCTCATTATTTTGTAGTGATTTTTGATTTGAAAAGTGAAAGAGACTCTATTCTAGAGATAAAATCTTGGTTCTTCAATAGGAGAGGAGTGTTTTTACAAGAATGAGTGCCTAATTTTGATCCTCAAGCAATTTTAGAGAGTTTTTTCCCTTTTTGGGTTAGCCTTCATAATCTTCCTTTGAAGTATAGGGATCTAAGGGTATGAAGAATGGTGGTGGAAAAAATAGGATTTTTTGTAAATCATGATCTGTTAACTTTTGAAAACCCTTTTTTACCTGTTCGCATGTGTGTGGTAATGAATACTTTCTTTCCTTTGCCTAGTAAAGTGGTTCTAAAAACTTCTAAGAGCTCTTGGTCATAGAGTTTCCAAGTTTTTAAAGACCCTCAAACCATCTTTGAGTTTGATGATCTAGGTAATTCTTTGGGATGTGAGGAGCTAAAAAACAATCTTGTGGGTGTTAATAATCTTGTGGATGAGAGTCATAGGGTAAATCTTGTTTTAGATAAGCCAGTTAAGGTGACTTTTGAAGAAGTTTTAGAGGTTGTTAAAAATAATGATTCTCTTCTTGCTGACCATCCTGAAGATAGAAATGAAATAGAGAAAGGTGAGATTTTAACTTCTTCAATAGCCCACTCAAAAGAGGAGGAACTGCCATTGCACAAATTGGTAAACAGGGATTCAACTTGTAATATTGATGTAGTTTCTTCGCAGGCTCATAGAGTAAATTCAGATGTGGCAGGTGATGGGTTTGAATTTGTTGTTTTAGAGACTCTAGTTGTGCTTGATCAAGTAGATCCTCCTGTTAGCCACATAATAGTATCAGTAAAGGATTTATGCTCAGGGGAGGAAAATTTGGAAGGAGAGAAATCCTTGACTTTGAGAGATCTTGATATTCATGATAAATCTGATGATAGTAATCTATTGAGAGAGGGAGTGCTTGGCCTAGTGAAGGGTTTTGAGGGAGTTGTAGATTAGTTTCTATTAGCAGAGGTAGAGAAAATGGTTGCAAAAATTATTTTTAAAGTGGGATCAGAAATTATTGAACAAATTGTTGATGAGGTTATTTCTAAAGATTCATCTTTTGTTGAAAATAATGAGGATCAAATCTATGATGCTTTAGGAGCTCTGCAAGGGAAGGATGGGGACCTGCATCAGAATATAGTAGAGGAATTTGTGAAGGATAATATTGATGCTGAGAGTGAAATTGGGTCGTTTCATTTTTTGAAATTTTTTTCTATCTCTCAAACTCTTTGCCAAGAGACAAAAGTGTGTGTTCTTACACCTTCAAGAAGGGGAAGGAAGCCTAAATCTGCAAAGACTCAGGAAGAAATAAAAGCAGGGATACAAGCCACCCATGAAACCTATTTAAGATCAAGGAGAGTGCATAGCTCTCCCCGAGGGCAATGAAGATTTTATCTTGGAATGTTAGGGGAATTAATGCCCCTAACAAAAAACACTCAATTAAGTGTCAAATTGACTTATCTCAAATAAGTTTGATTCTTCTCCAAGAAACTAAACTTTCAATAGAACAAGATGATAATATCTTTTTAAAATGGAAAAAATGGTAGTTTTTTCATTCTGTAGTAGTGGGAACTTCAGGGGGCTTAGCAATTTTATGGGATTCGAAGATCTGTAGTGCAGAGTACATTTGTTCAACTCATAATTTCATCATGGCTAAAATCTCTTCTGGTAATCTCAATTTTTGGGTGTTTAATATTTATGGTCCTACTTCCACCAGTGATAAGAAGGCTTTGTGGGATCTTCTATATGCTCTATTACTCAATCTTAAGGAGGAAAAAGTTTTGTTAGGTGGTGATTTTAATACCATTTTCTGTCTAAATAAAAAAAGGGTGGTATCATTTCTCCATAGAAAGTTATGGAGGATTTTAATGACTTTATTTTAGATAATGCTTTGCTTGATAGTCCACCTATGAATGATAGTTTTACCTAGACCAATCAAAGAAAAGATTTCTTGATGATTGCTAAAAGATTAGATAGGTTTCTCTTTTCTCTTGAATGGTGTCTTGATAGTGAGGTTTCTTTTACTAATATTCTTCCTTACTTGGGATCAGACATTTTCCTATCTGCTTGGACCTTAGCAGTAAGAGGGTTCAGAAGAAGAGGAGTTCTTTTAAGTTTGAATCTATGTGGTTCAGAGAGAGCAGTTTTATAGTCAATTTAGAGTGTTGGTGGAACAATGCCCCATTTGTTATTGGTTCAAGGCTATTTCAGTTAAATGATAAACTTAAATATATTAGAGGAAGGATTAAAGATTGGAACATAAATGTGTTTGGGAATATTTTCATGCAGAAAGGTATGCTTCAGGATTTATTTGCTCAGATTAATGATTATATAATTAAGTTTGGCTTGAACCAGAGTTCTTTTGATATTGTCAAATCCCTTCAATCTAATCTTGAAGAGGTTTTAGCATGGGAAGAAATCTATTGGAGGTAGAAATCCAGGGAGACTTGGTTAAGGGAAGGGGATAGAAATATGAAGTTTTTTCATTCTTCAACCATGGTGAGAAGGCATAAAAATTCTATTAGTTATATTAAAGATTCCTCGGGCTAGATTTTGGAGGATCCTATGCTTATTCAAATGGAGGGCACAATTTTATTTAAGAATCTCTTCTCTAAGGATAAGTCCTTAGATATTTCTTTGAATGTTTCAGAACTTATTCAACATATTCCTATTTTGATTAGCCCGGAGGAGAATAAAGATCTAATGAAGGAATTTTCACTTCATGAAATAAGAGCTGTTATTTTCTCTTTTGATCCTAATAAGGCCCCAAGTCCAGATGGCTTCACTCCTTTGTTTTTCCAAAAGTGCTGGGATTCTATTGGCAGGGAAGTTTGGTTGATAGTGGAAGAGGCCTAGAGAAATAGTATAGTGCTAAAGGAGATTAATTCTACTTATATTGCTTTAATTCCTAAGGTTTCTACACCTTCTTCATTTGCTAACTTCAGACCTATTTCACTTTGTAATACTTTATATAAAATCATTATGAAAGCTATTGCTATGAGATTGGCACTACTTATTCCAAAAATTATTTCTGAGAGCAGGGGGGTTTTGTGCTAGGTAAAGAAATGGCTGAAGGGGCCTTGGTAGCCCTTGAAGTTTTGCATTCCATTCACTCTCATAAAATTCCAGCAATGTTGGTCAAATTGGATATGCCTAAGGCATATGATAGAGTTTCTTGGGACTCTTTGTTGAAAATTTTGGATAAATTTGGCTTGCTCATAAATGGTGTAAATGGGTCTTTTCGTGTATTTTAGGTGCAATTTTTTTGGTTATGATAAATGACTCTCCCTTAGATTTTTTTAAGTCTTCTCAAGGTTTAAGATAGGAGGATCCTTTATCCCCATTCCTATTTATTATTGTCACAGATGTTTGACTAGATTGATTCATTCTCAATGTAGATTAGGGAAGTGGAAAGAAGTTGCAATACCAAGAGTACCTTTCTCTATTACCCATGCTTTATTTGTTGATGATACTTTATTATTTGGATTACCCTCATTGATAGAAGCTAAGACTATTATGAAGGTTGTACAGTTATATTACTCGGTTTAAGGACAAAAGGTGAATCAAGATAAATCCAAGGTTTTTTTCTTCAATACCTGTCCTTGATTCAAGGCAGGATCTCAAATGTTCTGGGCTTTAAAGTGGATGTTCTTCCTTCCAAATATCTAGGTATTCCTCTTTTCTCTTGGAATGTCAAAAAAAAAATTCTGGAAAGGGCTTGTTTTAAATGTTAAAGGGAAGATTGCATCTTGGAGGGGTAAATGGTTGACCCTACCTGGGAAAATTTTGATGATTAAATCAGTTTTGTCTGCTATTCTAGTTTACATGCTTTCAGTTTTGAAGGTTCCAAAAGGTATTAGTTTGGAGTTGTGTAGTTTATTTAGGAAATTTTTGAGGAATGGATCTAAATTGGAGGATAAGAAGATCCCTTTGATCATAAGGTTTGTACTCCTAAGCAATTAGATGGGGCTGATATACATAACATAAAGGCTCAAAATAGTGCTTTAGGGGCAAAATTGGTATGGCAGATGTATGACAAACTCGATGCTAAATGGTGCAAAATCATGCAAGTGAAGTATTTAGATACTGTTGTTCCGGAAAGGATTTTTACAATTTAGAATCCTAATTCAGGATCTAAAATTTGGAATTTTATGGTTGAATGTAGGGAGTTAATTACCCTTTTCCTCTCTTAGGTAGTTCATGATGGGTGTTCAACTCTATTTTGAGATGATTCTTGGAATAGTTATCCTCCTCTTTTTCATTTAGAGGGTCTTCAAGAGGCTAAGGTAGTACTTAGTCAGTTGTGGGGGGTTAAAGTAAAGGACTATATTGATGTTGGTTCAAAATCTATCTCTTTTGGAAGTAAGTGGAGAAATTTTTCTAATCCACCTATTCCAGATGTTCAGAAAGAATTACTAAATAGAATTCTAAAAGATAGAAAGATTTTTTTATCTCTGGGGCTTGTGATAAACTAATTTGGATCCCTTCGAAGTCTGGAAAGTATAATGTGAAACAAGGGTATCAAAGCATCATTGGAAGAAATATGGATACTCCTCTTAGCTAGCCCTCTAAATTGTGTTGGAGTAGTCCTTGTCTTCCGAAGGCTGGAGCCTTTGCTTGGTTGGCTTTGAAGAATATGATTCTCACTAGTGATAGACTGGTCAAACTAGGTATTGCTCAATCCTTTTTGTGCCCTCTTTGTGAAGAAATGGAATAAGAGGTGAATTATTTATTGGTTAATTTCTCATTTTCATCCCAAATTTGGTATTGGTTATGCTCCAAATTATGTTGGTATGGACCTCTTCCCAATACAATTTTGCAAGTTTTTCAAAGTTAGCCACTTTTAAATAAAAACTCTACTTTTTCTACTCTCTGGCTGGTTTCTCCTAGCATTGTGATTTGGAGTTTATGGTTGGAAAGGAATGCCAGAATATTTAGAAAGGTTAAATGCTCTTTTGATCAAGTTACCCTCAAAATAGAAAGGTCAGTGGCAGAGGTGGTTTCTTCGCATCTTCTCTTAAAGGAAGTTGGCTATTTGGTGTTCTCATCATGGGATACTTAGATGCTCAAATACTAGAGGTTTCTAAACCTTCCTAATTCAAGCGGTTTTGTTGGAAAAAAGAAAGTGGACAGGAGTATCATTTCATGGATTCCTCCTGAAAATTTTATTAAGCTGAATTTTGATGGTGTGTGTCATGGAAATCTAGGGATGTCTGGAGCTGGTTGTGTGCTTAGAGATTGCAAGGGTGTTGTTATTAAATCCCTTTCTTTGTGTCTTGGTTTTTGTTCAAATAATGAAGCTGAAGATTTAGCTTTGGTTGTTGGGTTAAACCTTTCTCTAAATTGTGCGGTTAAAAATATTATTATTGAAGGTGACTCCTTGAACATTATTAATTCTATTAAAAAGAGATCTTTCACCTCTTGAAAGATAGGATATCTACTTCAAAATGCTGTGAATATTTTGGAGTCCTTTGATTCTTTTCAAATTCTTCATAGATTCTTTTCAAATTCTTCATACTTACAGAGAAGGGAACATATTAGTAGATTTGTTAGCCAATTGTGATTGCGATCAGGAAGGGGAACCAGTAGAGTGGGATTCAAGTTCCTTGTTGTAGTTGGATGGTTCTGATAGAGTTTTGGCAGAGGATTGAAAGAGTTTGGACTAGGGTTTTGGTTATGTCTTGGTGATTTTGTTGAGTATTCATTGGTGTTGTGGTTTGTTTGTCCTAAGTGGAACGGTGGAAGTATAGCGGGATTTTCAAAGATCACATGTCTTTGGAGAAAAGTGATCCTTTGTCTCTATTTTTAGAGACATTTTTTTTAGCTAACCTTTATTATTTTTGGCAGGAGCTTCTTTTTGTGATTATTCTTCATCATTGCATTTTCCTAATAAGGTACTGGCAGACTTGTGTGCCTGAAAGATGCGCAATACTGTATGCCCTCTCTCATTTATTAAGATTTGAGGCAACTTGAGGTGTATTCGACTCCCGAAGTATGTTATGATTTCTTGGCTTTCAATTCTCGCATGGCAGCACTTATTAAATCATCCTTCACTGGCTGCATTCTTCACTTGCAAGTTTGGTGTGTGTGATTGGTTTTCTTCTAGTGTTTTCCTTTCTCCTCTATTCTCATAGCTTTCAATGTGATTTTTTTGAGAGTATGGGGTCTATCCAGAGGAATGAGTGTATTCACCTCTCAATTCAGAAGTGGGAGAAACCTCTGCAAGGATTTGCTAGGGCAGATTCTCTGGCAGAAGTCTTTAAATTCTTTAATGAAGAGGTGGAGAACACAATTATCACTGTCTGCGGCCATGGAGTGTTTCATTTTCTAAGGTTTATATACCCATCTCAAATTGTTTCTCATTTCCTGTCCAACATGATGGATTTAATTCAAAATGTAGACTTGGTTAGAAATCTAGGACTTCTGTTTGTTCAGAGCCCTCTCTTCCCTATTGAGCAGTTTAATGAAGAAGTGCATAATTATGATCTACATATTGGTTATGCACCTGTTGGAGGTCTTTTCATGTTGAGGGATATTGTTCACTGTCCTCCTATGCATTGTGTTTATACTTCCTTCCTGCATGGTTTACAGAATAATTGTGTTATGTCTATTCAAAATGGCCTACATTGCCACGCACGATAGTTGGGGGAGGATCTTGAGGATAGGGAAAGAGGAGTTTTCTAGGTCCTCTTTAATCTCATTCATTTCCAGCCGCCTCCTCCTCCTGTAGCTAAAGACAACGCCCATGTTGAACCAGAGCACCATGGTTTCCTATTCAAGGATTTGAATGTTGCCATCTAGTTTGTTCTCTGCTACATTTTGTATTTGGATGTGATATGTTAGTGTATATTTTTTTTCTGAGTCTGGTTGTTTAGTGTGATGGCTCTATTATTTTCTAAGGTTGTGGTCCTTTCTTTTTGCAATTACCCCTCACCTATGTCAAGACAGTGAATTTCTATGTTGTTGAGGGGTTTCACAGTTGTTTTAGTTGTTCGAGCTATGCCTTCATGCCTATCTTGCCTAATTTCTTATGCTTTTGGGCATTTTTTGGCTCTATAATTTCCTTTTATTATCTATATAATATAAAGTTCAGGTGTTATGCACCTTTTTCTCCCAAAAAAATAACTACCACATCAACTTGAAAACCTTGTGCGGTACAGGAAATAGGAAAGATCTTTGTGAAACTTTTTTAGATGAGTTCACATGACTCATAAAACATCCCCATACACACCTTTGCCAGTGCACATCAAAGAATTGTGTCGTGCAGCTTCAAACATCTACTCTATAAAAACTCTGTTATCCGGGACACACTGCACCAAGCTGTCATTTAAAAAACTAAGCTGCGGACCACTAATAAGCCTAAAATAGAAAAGAGGCATGCTATACACATCCAAGAACATGTTCACAAAACTACAAGGCTAGTCATTCACTTCTAGAGGAATGCAAAGCATTCCAGTGGGTCTTCCACACTGCACTATTCTACCAGAGCACATGCCAGTGTTCAATCATACATAACTTTCATAGCAGAGGGAAATATGATTTGAAACTTTGGAAATAACACCTTTGTTGTCTTCTTGACATGATTTCATAACTATATAGCCATATCTACAAGTGCAGAGGAATGAAGAGCATTCCATCACCCTGCTAGGAACCTCTTTACAGAAACCAACTTTATCTTCAAGTTGTCAGCAAAAAATATCCTTACAGTGATCAAAACATCATCAAACTTGGAATATACATAAAATAACACTGTATGAAGCTATGTTAAAAAACCATAGAACCTCAAAAGCAAAATGATGAAAATGTGGAGCAATCTTCTAAACAGTCTTCAAAGAGCAAACATTCTAGAATAAGGGTTGTCATCTTCTTCCAAAGACCAAGTCTTCTTTGCATCACCATATATGACTCACGAATAGTAGGATGGACCATACAACATGCTTCAAACCATCAGACATCCTTATTTAACATCTGATTCTTTTAGTGCTTCTAATGCCCATATTAATAAGGCATCAAACTCAACTTTTCTTTGATTAGAGATACAACTTTTATGACTTCAATCATGAGCTTTCTCTTTCTTAGGAGTATGCAACCAAGAACAATATCTTACTTTCCTGACATCGGTGTATGCATCCGTGTATTCTATGTTGACATCAATGTATGCTATGTTGACATCAATGTATGCTACGTTGACATCAATGACAACACATATGGCCAACATATATATATATATATATATATATATATATATATATATATATATATATATATATATATATATATATATATATATCTTTTAATTCTTAATTATCACAACTTGAATTTATTTTAATTTTATTAGTTATTTAATTCTATTTGAGACCAGAAAGAGTGGTGGTTATGAGTTATAATTATTCCTTGGAGTTATCTTGTTATTTTATAAATTGTTGAGAAAGAGGGAAAATGGAGAAAATGGAAGTAGTGGCAATTTAATTATTTTTATTTTTCTCCATTTTCTTTTGAATGGACAATTCTTGGAAGAAGAATTGGGAGGCTATTTTAACCTAAATAAGGAGGCATTTGAGGGAATTTCTCTTCCTGACATGAACAATTCATTTTTTTATCCTTTAATTTTCATAGGTACCATTAAGCATTGAAGTAAAAAAGAGTCTGTGAATGATCAAAATCAAGTTTTTAGGTATGAGTTTTAGTCAGATATTGAATTTGTATACTTCTATGAGTTTCCATATAAGTGTTTCAAATTATATGTTGTTTTGTGCTTTGATTTATATGCCTCAACATCACATTGAATTTATATCTTCTTTGTCTCCCATGGCATTAGAACTCTCCTATGTATTATCTAATAACCATTTTGTATTATTATGCTAGCCACTTTTTAGAATTGAAGGAAACCCAATTGTCTATTCATCAGATCTTTCCTTTTAATAAATCTATTTTATTCCTTTCTAGGTTTTATTCCTAGTTTTGTTAGCTTTCCAGAAAATTTTTATTTTTGGTTTTCATTGGGAAATGAGAAAAATATGGGTGTTTTTCTCCTATCTAGTTTTCCATTGAACTGTTGTTATTTTTTCTACCATAAGTGTTAGGATGATAACAACAAACAAATGGTCTCTCATTTTAATAAATCTAGATCTAATTACTTTCTGGGTTTTATTCTTAGATTTGTTAGCTTTCTAAAACATATTTAATTTTTTATTTTAGTTGGAAAATGAGAAAGTTATGGATGTTTTAATATTATTGTAATCATGCTGAAAACTCTGTTGTAAACCCCCTTGATGTTTTATAAACTGATCTCTATATGGGAAATGGTTTCTAAAATGGTTTATGGGTTATGAGCAACTTTATTTAAGATTTCTAGAACATTTTAGGGTTTTAAATTTTGTTAAGTATTTTGAAAGTGTGAGGCCCACCCTTGTGTGACCAGATTAGTTGCACTTTTAGACCATGTTGTTTTTCTTCACGAAGCTAAGGGTTTGATTTATGGGAGTGTAACTCTATCTACAAGGCTATATAGTGTTGTTGTGGAACTTTTTGTATGAGGTCATTGTGTTAGTTTGGGTAGGTGTATGTGATGCACACCCTAGCTGGGATTGTTTGGATTATCACCTATTGTGTTTAAACTGGAACCTTTAGTGTTGTAATGTGAGGCTACTATGTGTTGTACTGCTTATTTTATTTATGAGACTTATTAAATTTAGAATAGTGTGGACAATTTAGGGGTTGTTGACCCCGTAGATTCAGACTTTCATGGACTTACCTTATACCTTGATTCAAATTATGGATTATGATATGATGACGTTATAGCTATGCATGTGAGTTTACAACTGATTCTAGGATGTTTACTATGAGGTTAATTTGATGCAATTGAAATGTAAATTGATGAAATATTATGTAGTTTTGATCTTGATTGATGTTTATAAAATGCAAGTGAATTATGGATCATATAAATGATAGCATGTGTATAATTAAGGATATAGGTGATTATCCAATCTTATGTGTGTGCTTTTCCTTTCACTTCAGCTATGATGAACATGTTCTATTGATCCATTTGTGGAAGTGTGTAGGTAATTTTCCATGCCCATGGAAAATTAGAGGTCATCCCGCAACCCTATGTGATATCTGTGTTTAAGCCGATCTAGTCCGAGGAGGGACCAAGGTCACTTGTGTTGGAGCATGATGATTTTGTAATGTTTGCATTTATGTTTTTTTTCTGATTAGGGTTCACCCTTTTTATTTATTTATTGATGTGTTGTAAATGTGTATTGTTTAAGTTACACCATCTTGGTGTTATTTATTTTATTGGGCCTTTTTCTTGTGATTTTATGGACCCTATGATGTTTATCTTGGCCAAATAATGACCCTAGGTCATACCCCTAGGGTCTAGGGCCAATTTGGACATGCTAAATCTTAGTATAACCTTCATTGAGTCACCTTAACTTGAGCCTGAACTTAAGTGACAAGTTTTGAATTTTGGTTAAGGTGGTGGTCAAGTCAAGATCCTACCTTGACCATCCCCACTACCCTTGGTTAAGGCTACCTTATCTTGAAGGCTTGGGAAGCTTCCAAGGCCTTCAAGTGTGAGAGGCCCCATCCCTATGCTCTCACACATGTGTGAGAGCATCTATGAGGGAATGGGATTGCCTTGGGGGATAGGATGAGGACATGTGTCTCATCCTTATCCTCATGGAGTCTCCAAGTGGGATTCACCTCTCCACTATGCTCTCACACGTGTGAGAGCACTTGTGGGAGAGTGTGAGGCTTTGAGGGATAGGAGTGTGACATGTGTCATCTCCTCATCCCTTGGAGTTAGTGAGTGGGATTGTGAGAAGGAAGGAGGAGGTGACATGTGTCACCTTCTCATTCCTCAAGGCTCTTGTGTGTAGCCTATTAAACTCCCTCTTTGAGAGGGAGAGGGTTCTTCTTTTTGGATTGATCAGATTATTGCTTGAGGAGAGTTAGCTATAATTTGGAGAAGTTTGAAGGAATGAATTTTGGAAGGAGACTTGGGAAGCTCTCCACCAAACTCTTACCATTTTGGGCTTTAAAGGTAAGCTCCAAGGCTATATGCCTTCCCTTTGTTTTTACATTTCAATGTGTTGAAAATTGCTTGTGTATTTTTGAGTCTTGGTATTTTGTTGGGTGTTTGGATGAAGCTCTCCATTGAGGAGAGCTCATCTTGTTTGGGGTGGGAGAGGAGTGAACCTCCTCAAGTTTACTCTCACCATTTTATAGAGGTATTGATGGCCATGAAAGTATATTAGGAAGCATTGAGATTTTTTTGAAGGCATGAGTGCCTTGGAAACTTGATATTGAGGGATGTTAAGGCTTGAGGCCTTGTGATATGAGTAATATGAGTTATTTGAGATTTTGGGTGCACCTCTTGAGTTGAGATCAGCCCACTCTCCTACCCCCAAAATCCATGAAAATAGATTAGTTGTGTGCAAACCTTGGGAGGGTGTAAATTTGATTATGTGAGTGTTTTTGTGTAAATCCTTGTTGTGGTGTGAATTTTGGGTTTGTGGGTGATCTCCAAGCTCGGGGGTGACTCTTCTCAAGCATATGGTAGGGAGGTGAGCTCCCATGGGTATGTGAAAGGCTTCTTTTAGTTTAGTTGCAAGTTTGGTGACATTGGAGTTTTGGAGCTTTGGTGGGAGTTTTAATTTTTGTGATTTTTGCATAGTATGGATTTATGGAAGCCATGGCCCTTGAGGCCTTGTTGTAAAGCTATTGTGAGAGAGTGAGATCTCTTTGTGTTTATGTTGTAAACAAAAAAAAATATATGTATTCAAGTTTTCTTCAAATGTGAAGTTGCTGTATTATTCTTGTAATAGTTTAAAACAATATATATGTCATGTGTGAATAGAGAAGGCATTCTTCCTACCCTTCCTATGTTTCCTTTGAATGGATGTATGTATTTATGTGATAGAATAGAAAATGAAAATCTCCATTCAATATAGTTTGGAAGGGAAATAAGTTATAGAAAATTAATTTTAGAGTTACCTAAACTTGATGTGTGAAATATAGTTTACTATTTGTATACATAAAATGAATAAATTACTTGTGATATGATTAAAAAAACATTACCTTTCAGTTCCCTAGAGAAAGATTACATATATATAGTGTAGTTGTTCTTTAAAAAAAATGGGTTCACTGTTATTTTATTGAAAAAAATACAGACAGAAAAATACTTGCAAAAGTTATGTGTGTGTGTGTGTGTATATATATATACAGATCCTATATTTTATATTATATATATACATATAAATAAATATATATATATATATTATATATCATATATCTATTGGCATTTAAAATGATTTAAAGCATATAAAAAAGATATTAAACTGAGTTAGGGTTTCATAAGCCCTAACAGACAGAGAGAGTTTTTTTTAAACACTTGAGCAAAGGTAAGCATGGCCACCACCACATTTTCTATAGTACAGTGGATGGGGAGGCTTCCCCCACCTCGGCTTCCCTTCATTTGAAATGGTACTCAGTGCCTAAGTAAACTTTGATTGCTGTGTTGTTTGTTTACCCTGCAGTTCAACTGATATATATATATATATATATATATATATATATATATATATATATGATCCTTTTCCCTGACATATATACAACACAAAAAAAGATATCAGTATTTACATAAGTTCAACTTTTTTACAGCATCTTTATATGGGTGTATATATAGACACACACACACACACAGTGGCAAAACAAAAGAGAAACCCTATGTATATTATGGAAAAACAAAATAGATTGAGAGCCTCCATGGCAAAGCTGGAGCAACTTGTAAAAAAAATAATAAGAGGCAAAGAAGAAGATAGGGTTAGGGTTGAAGAAGTGAGTAGAAAACAAATAGAAAATGTGTTAGGGTTTGTAAAGGAAGAAATAAAATAGGTTGTAGGGAACAAGTAGATAAACAAAAATAATAAGAGGGAAGATAATAAATTATTGGTGCACGTGAACTCTCTTTCCCTCTCCTTCCCCTTTTGAAATTTGATTATCATATTTAACCTATTTTTGCTTTAACTATTAGGGCAAGTGAAGCCCAAGCGGGAAATTGGGAAATTAAATAATTCCCATGTTTATTTTTATTTATTTTTATTTAGGACTTGGGTGAAGGTTAATGGTTATGGAGAAATTAATATTTTTATGCAAATTTAAACCTATTATAACTAGTGCATGGCTCAAAGGTGTAATGGCTTATTTAACTATTAATTATTTTAATGATGGGGCTTTGGTGGGGCATTATTTAATTGTATTATGGGATTATTTTAATTAGAAATCCCCCCACCCTTTTTTATCAAGCACATAGACTTAATGTGGTTTTAATTTATCATTTTATGTTAGTTGATGTATTTATTTATTACTTTGGGTGGTGTTGAAATGTTAGGGTATTATTATTTATTGATGTATTTAATTTTGGCAGGTTAAGATAATGTTTATTTCCTAATTAATAATGAGGTAGCGTTATGCTGCTAAATTTTCCCTAGATTAGGAAGGGGATAATTAAGTGGAATATATCATGTGTTTAATTTGATCACATTAGTTTTTATTGAGTAATTTTAATTAAGACTTAGATGAAAAGAATTAATATCCTTTATATTAAAGTTTAAGGGTTGGATTTCTATACTTATCAAAATCACATCACCTCACCTAGGACAACTAGGGTGAGTTCCTATTTGGAATCTACCCTCCTAGCAACAGTCCCTGCATTGCACAACCCCCTTAGTAGGCTTACATATCACAGGGGTTGTGAAAGGTGTTCGCATTACCCTGACATTTGATTGACATTTTTCACCTTTGTGCATATGCCACTGAGAACACTTGATGCATGTGAGGGGGTTTTTAGGGACGGGTAGAATTTTTTTTTAATATTTTGTGTCATGAACACATGACAAATGTGGCCATGACACGTGTGTTGTGTGTCATGACCACATGGGAAATGTGGGCACGACAGAAAGTTATGGAAATTTTCATACTATTGTAGCAATAGTTTGAGATAGGGAATTTTATTAGTAGTTATATTGTATTTTTAGTGCATAAAAATTCTTGATAAATCTATATACTGCATGGTTGTAAAAGGAATAATGTTTTCCATTTGATTTTATATTATGATCTATGTGCATTAAAGTTATAATAATGGTTATTGTAAGTTATGTGGATTTTAGTCACATCCCAAGTCAATCAAGAAGCAATCATGTGGAAAGGAGGAGACGATAGATATGTGATGATTTAAAATCATTATTTATTATGTGTAGTTAATGCGTTAAGTTGTTCATGCCTTACATATTGAAATCCATCTATTTTATTTAAGCATATTGAATATTAATATCCAACTCAGCATGAGTAATATAGGCTAGAAGCATGTGAATGCATATCTTTTCCTTTTTAAGTGGGCTACATTGTTATAAGAACATAAAAATATTTTAGCTAAATAAGGTGATAGTCATTTATTTATTTATTGCATGTGTTTGTGGAAACTTGTGCATGCTATCAAGGATAATGATTAGATTGCTCTTGTCATTATAATAAACTCCCTTTGTACCTTTATGGGATCTTTTGTAAATTGAACTATGTGAAGTCTTTTCTCTTTCCCTCTATATTAATATATAGATTCTATAGGTTGATCTACTTAGTACTTGTGTGGCTCAGATTTGCATAGTGTATTCAACAAGGTTAAGAACAAAGGTCTATGAATATAGTCAGCTAGTTGTCATGAACTATTATTATGTGATGACCTAGTTACAAATCAACTTATGTTAAGAAAACTTTGTCCATTTGAGGTTGTACCCATTTTTGGCTCAGAAAACAGAGCCTACATTCTTGTTATGAATATAGTATGAGCCTACATTCTTGTTATGAATATAGTATGAACTTATTATTGTACCAACATGAACAATTATTTTTAAGTCAACCTAATTGGGCTGAAAGTCTATTAGATGAACTACGAAACCTTTGATTGCATTACATAGGCAAAGCCATTTTATATGAGCCCCCAAGGCCTAGGTATGGCCCTTAGGTCTTGTCTATTTTCTATTTCATGCATTAGATGTCTAATAGGGTTATTTTATTTGAAAGACTACTTCTTTTATCTAGGTTTATAGAAATCTTGACTTTACAAGGGCACACATGTTACTAAAGGAAAGAAAGTAAATTGGAGATGGGAGCAAGGTAGAATGAAGGACCTAAGGTAACATATAGTCTTTCTATGATTGTATTTCAAAATGCTGAATTTGTTATGTTTACCATATATGTTGTACGCTGACTTACATGGTTCATATCTAGATTAAGTAATTATTTTTCCATATGCTTGAGTTGCTATTTTAGAATAAGTTTTGACATTCAAATTCTTTTGGGTATAATGTTGTATTGTATTTTCAGTGAGAACTTGATCTTCCCCTATTTATGTCTTGTGAAATCTTGTGATTTTTTATGCAAATGTTATGAGGTAGTAGACCTTTAACTTCTCATTCCTTAATAAATGGAGTATATTTGTGAATTTGATCTTATATGAATGAGAGGTATCTAAATATGTGAATATAATCTTCAAAGAAAATTGTTTAGACTTATATTGTTGTTTGAAGACAATGAAATTGTCTATTTAAGACATGTCCTCAAACTTTTTAATGCTTTCTTCTATTTGTGAATGATCATTGTTGATGGAATCTTTGATGATGTATGGTTTGATTGCAATTATGTATTTTCTATAAGAATTGAGTGAAGATGAATTAAGTTAAATGCTAATTACCAATCCGAACTAGATTGATAGTCAAATAAGATTGTACATATAGGTGATGAAATTTGAGTCAATCTAGGAGTGTCCAACACAAGGTGGTTAGTTTCTTCCTCCAAATGTGGAGAAAACATACCACACACTGCCACATACCTTGGAAGAGTTTTGACAAACTCTCCAAGTCAGCTCATAAAGCCACCTAAGATGACAGTTTATGACATGTGTAGATAATTACATGTATAATTACTTAAATAAGTAATTAAATATCTACTCTAACACACCCCCTAATCTTAGCTTAGGTGGGAACAAATACAGATGGGTCCTGGCTACTAGGCCTAATCAGGTACCCATATACAATAAAAAAAACTCTCATGAAGTGGAGATAAGGTAGAAAACCCTATGGGAAAAAACCACCCTCCAAAAGAGAGAAAAGAAAGAACTAGAAAGCACCCCACAAAGAGGATGAACTCTCTAAATGCTGACCAAATACTCTAGATGATATCCTACTAGAAAGAATATTTGGATGCTCTCTGGGAAGTGTGTCTAGAATCTCATGTAGGAAAAAAGCAAGTACAACTGCTAGAAAGAATCTCTAGTTGCTCTCTTGTAGAGTGTCTCTAGAATCTCATGTAGCAAGAGAAGTAGGTACTATCAGAAGAGTAAGATGAGCTTGTTGTAAATAATTATTGGAAGTTCATGAAGACACAACACACAACTCTCAAGTAGCAATAGGTACAGTAGAAGTGCAATCTAGAACAAAAAGGAAGAATTGTTCAAACAAGAAATGTTTGGTAGAAAATAGTTCAATGATCTTGTTGCATAGAACTAATGGAAGTTCTCAGAGAAGTAACACTAAGCTCTAAAGTGGCAATAGGAGAATCATCTCCACTAGATGTAAAGTGACAAATCTTCCCAATTCCAACAATTTTTCTACTCTAAGAATCTCGAATTAATGCTAAAGTGGATGTAAACTCAACTGTGTCATTTGAACAAGTGAGTTGATATATGGAAAGTAGATTTTTTGTCAAGTCAGGAATGAATAAGACACTATGGATGTATTCATTACCTATCTCTATTGTCCCTTGTCCACAAATAATATGATAATGATCATCAATCAAGATTTTGGAGATGTCAGTAGGATTGAATGACATGAAAACCTCTGGATAAGGAGACATATGATCGATAGCACCAGAGTGAAGAACCCATCGATTTATCTCAAAATCATCTGAAGATGTCATAGGAACCCAAATACATACCCCCTTGAAGATTTTGTGCCCCAAATTGCTTAATTACCCACCTTGAATTAAGCACTTTATCATGTAGTGCTATAGGACTAAGTAGGATGGTTAAAGGTGTGCCCTAATACTTAACCTATTTACAAGAATGGCTTGATTTAGCACTTATAATTTTTAAAAGAACCTTAAGTTTGCCCCTAATTTCAAAAAACCCCTAAAATTTAGAATTACCCCCCTAAAAGTTGCTTTCAATATTTCTTTATTGCATTGAACATTTATATAAAAAATGAAAATGGCTTTTTAAAAGAAATTAAAAAAAGAAAACTTTGAAAATTTTAAATATACAAACCTAGATTAGGGCTAGGGAAGATTAGGGAAGAGAAGCCCAAAAAATGAAATTGCATGGCCAGGGGTAACTCCATGGTGGCGACATATGTGATGTAGGGGCGATTCCTTTCTGCTACTAGCATGGCAACCAGTGTGGATGGGAGTCCTGTAGATGAGACTGCAAACTTGAATCGGCTAGACCAATCTGAACTTCACACCCAAATGCCCTTCTACAGATCCAATAGAGGTGGACTAAGTGATTTAAGTGCTAAGCATGTGCTGATGGTTGGCACTGTCAGAGGAGGTTGCCTTTGAGACAAGGGTGGAACTTTTTCCAGGCATGTGACCTTCTGTGGAGACTTGTAGCCTTCTATCATAGACCTGTGACCTTCTTTGGAGGCCCACAACCTTTGTGATAGGTCTGTGGCCTTCTCTAGGGCCTGCATTATAGCTTCTAAAAAACAAGCCTCGGTCAAAAAAATTTGACCATAGAAAAAAAAATTCCTTCACATAGATGATGCAGAGGACTCAACCTTTACGGCCTATGAGAGATTCACATCCTGGGTAGAGAGAGAGTGTGACATGAGAAGTCAAGATTAGAGAATAAACTTTGACTAGAGACCTTCAATGTAACCTTCAATCCGACCTCTTCCCACAAGTGTGTGACCACTCACCGAGGGTTGGCATTGCAACCAAACTTCAACACAAGAAATGAACTAGGAAAAACTTAAAAATAGCTCTGATACCATGAATAATTGAGCCAAGATCAAGAAGATGAAAAATAAGCATGATAATAATGCAAATAACACAACATAGAAAATTATATGTAAGTCCAGCCAAATTCACCAAATCCACCATCGAATAACTTGGAGAAGTTGAGTACAAATAGGTGAGGAGAGGAAGTTGTTAGTTGAGGAAATGACTCCTCAACTATGAGTGCTAGTGAGTTGCATCCCTAAAAACTAGTGTGAGGTGGCTAGTTAGTGGGAAACTCAGCGACACCTCTCCTAACTATCCAACAACCTTGACACCACAATGAGGCATGTGTCAAGTTTGTATAAAGGCACACCTAAGTAGGGTTAAGCCTAAGTGTATGAAATATATATATATACTAACACCCCACCTTAAGCATAGCTTAGGTGGGTAGAAGAAGGATGGGTCTAGACTACTAGGCCTGGTGAGGTACCCATTTACAAAGTAATCTCTCATGAAGTGGAGAAAGGTAAAAAAACCCTGTGGGAAAAAACTACTCTCCAAAAGAGAGAACAAATGAATGAAAATTATACAAGTGAAGAAGTACTACTGCTTTCACTGGGTACAAAATATGATTACCCCCATAGGAGAGAGAAAATGAGAAGGTCTATGTGACCCCCTCATAATACATGTCCTGCTGCAGTGAGGCTGGATAGTTGACAAAGGATGTAGATGTAGATCCAAGAACATTGAACAATGTTCCTTCTCTTGGGAAGAAATGAAATCACTTGAAGATGTATGTATGATATTGAATCATGTTGATGTTGATCTGAGGAGATGCCCATGTTGATGTCTTTGAAGAGTGCTCAATTGTCTCCATGTCGATGCCGAAGGATGCCATAATCAAATCAGGTGCATGCCTAATAGATGAAGATGATGACAATCTAGAACCATGTGTAGATGGATGTAGAGCATGAATATTCAAAGAGGATAATGGAGATGCAGCTTCATTGAAACTATCATCAAAGCAAAGACTGATGTCCTCAATGTATGCTTCCATGTTAGAAATGTGGCATTCTACAAACAAACAAGTGATGTCAGGTAGAAATTGTTGCAAGTATGTGCCTAATCGGTGTTATCATTAATGTGAACATATCTGTGTTGCCATTGATGTCAACTAGGTTCCTATTTTGTTGCTTTCTTATAATATGTGATTCTTTGTATTTACTTATGTAAGTGACCTTGATGTTGAGGATATTTAGAAAATTAGCTCCTCCGGTAGAAATAGTGAGTTGTAGTGGAAACAATGTATTGCATACAGAACAGACCAGAAGGTTGATTTGCATTTCATGTAGGATGAATATTTTGTTTGTGGATTGGAAGTTATTTAGAAGTCTATCTGAAGATGTTATATTCTAAGTTTGAGTCTCTGATATGAAGATTTGAGTGAGTTATGTTCACCAGAGTGAAAACTACCTTTCCTATATGTTTGATGGTGACAGGGAGAAAGTGTTATGCTCTGCATTCCTCTGCATTGAAGCATTTTGGTCTGTGGTTCTAGAGTTAAGTCTGGAATCATGATAAGTTCTTTCAACTACAATGGTTCATGATTTGGCGGTCCACAATCTATCCTTTCCTTATGACAGTGGTTGACAGTGTTGTTCTTGTGCTTTGGTTTGAAGAATCTTCTTGATAGAGTGGTTGGAGATTGTGTGGTTGTTCCTAGTGATTACAATGTGCTTGTTGATGTCTCTTGATCATGTTCCTACCTTTGGATTGGTCCGCAAAGAGAAAATTGGATTGTGGATGAAAAATGTTCTTAGCAGACCTAGTGTTCTCACCAGTCTTGGTTGACTTGGTTGATTACACTAATTGTGGAGCTACCTTGAAGATTGTGGAAGTGTGTTGTGGTGTGAAGAATTGCAGTTGAATCCCAGCTAAGGCATGTCATGATCAACATACATCTTTACATCTTTCCCTTGGCAAATTTATGTATTAGGTCTAGACCTATTTCTATGTATGTTTTTGTAATGCTGACCTTAGAGATTGTTCCAACGGTTGATGAATGTATTGTCGACCTTGATGTACAGTCCAAGGTTGATGACTTGTCTAAAGATTTATGATGCAATTGTAAAAATTGTGGTGAGTACGTGAAAATGAAGAGATAAGTGTGTAGGTGTGAAAGAGCAGAATAGTGAAGTTATATTATGCTTCAATGGAACTAAACCTAGGAATGGAGTAGATGCTACTTAATTAGTTCACCTTTTTGGCAGCGAGCCACCCCTTGGCAGTGAGCCACCCTTTCGTAGTGAGCCATTCTTTGTAGTGAGTAATTTGGGTACTGAGCCCTGTAGGCAGCGAGCTTCTATTTTTTGGTATTGTTATAACTCATATTTTATGTGGGCTAACACCCACCGTGGTTTTTCCCTTTTAGGGTTTTCCACGTAAAAATCTGGTGTCTACTGTGTTGAATGTGTGATTGTGATTAAGTCTATGGTTTCATGCTTTCATGGTTAAATCTGATTATCAGTAATTAAGTAGTTGATGGTTTATGAAGTTAATTTTTTTTGACAAATGATTCACTACACCCCCTCTCAGTTGTCCTATGTATTTCAACAGAAATCTATCCCAATCAACAATGTTAGGAAGATTGATATCCTATTGCAAAGAAGCACCGAAAGCTTTCGAAGAAACGATACTAGAATATGATGAAGCAACAATAGGAGGTGGAGGAATGATGACTTCTTCTATGTCAACTGGACATTCTGTATCTGTATCATGATGTGGGATGTGAGTTGTGATCATAGCAAGATCATGCGAGAAGGGAGAAATACTTGAATCTCCATGTATTTCCCAAATTTTGATCCATAATGCATGTGGAAATTCAATATCCATGATGGCATAAAAAACATCATCTAGAATATGTAAACTAATTAATCCAACAATGTGATCACGATGATTAAACCACTTAGCCTTCTAAGATTGTTTACCAGGTTCAGGGACAAGTCCATATAGATAGGGTATGAGATTATGGAACCTAAGATGTTGCAGGATGTCCACACACTAGGACTTATAGCTTCCCTTATTTAGGTTGATTAAAGAAGAGTGATTTTCATATCCCATGATTACAAATAGGTTAATTCCTTTAGACAATTGAAATCAACACATGAAACAACTCCCTTGATTAGGTGACTCCCCAGTTTTGGCACTTTATAACTTAGTGTGTTTTACAATGCAAGTAGGTCCAATGCATTGGAAATAAAAAACATTAACATTTGCAAAAGATGGTGCTCAGTTTTGAGCTACCGAGCAAAAGTTATTACAAAATCAATTTCCTGTAAATGACCTATTTTAATACAGTTGCACTAAAAAGTAAAATATTCCTATGGCAAGAGGTAGCCTAGCCATCCAACCATTAATTGGAGTCGACAAATATTGAAGAATACAATGGTCTGATTGTGATGGGGTATTAGCCTCCTACCAAACCGGACCTCACCCTTCGTCTTCATCAGGTGAAAATACAAGGGTTTTTATTAAAAAACCATTAATCCTTCAAATCAATTTTGCCCCAATTGTAAATTCCCTCCCTAAAATTTGTATTTGATATAGCTTATTATTTTTATAGATAGTTAAGAAAAGCCTATTTTACACTAAAAATTAATTTTAAATGTCTCTTTGCTACAAATTAAAAAAAAGTAGAGAAGCCTGGATTAGGGCAAAGGGGTGGATTTAGAACAAAATGCACAACAAAATGCAAGGTGGAGGATTTCTCTTTGGAAATGTTGTCTAAGCAAGGGATTTGGGCATGTTGGCCTTCTCTACTAAGCAGTAGAGCCTTGTGTGGGACGTATTCAACCCCTAGGGTGTTTGCATTCTCGAATGGGGCGTCAACTTGTAGCTTGAACATGGCATCTTCCTCTTGCCTACACGGATTAGAGATGCACCTCATGGAAGGGGCTCGAAGGGAGGTTTAACGTGGGTCCCAGAGGGGTTCACGGTTCCAATGGAGCCCACTACCTCTTGATGTAGGCTTGCAGCCTTTGAATAAGGACCGCAGCCTTTGAACGGGAACTGTGAGTTTTTAAAAAATAGATTTGTGACCCTTCTAGATAGGGGAATGACCTATCTCTTCAACACTGCCCTAATTTTTGCCTTCTGCCCTCTACAACTTTGACCTCCAATTTGTCATCTACAACTTTGTTCACGCACAGAGATCACAGATTATCAAAAAACAAATTTAATGCACAATGGAATAAACAATTACCTCCTATCAACCACCTCTCCCTGCTCTAATACCATATAAGAATTGAGCGAAGATCAACTAATTCAAATCTAATTACCAATTCGAAGTAGATTGATAGTCAAATAAGCTTGTACATATAGGTGACATAATTTGAGTCACTCTAGGAGTGTCCAACACAGGGTGGTTAGTTTGTTCCTCCAAATGCACGGAGAGAACATGCCACATACTGTAACATACCTTGGAAGTGTTTTGAAAAACTCTCCAAGTCAGCTCATAAAGCCACCTAAGATGACTTATGACATGTGTAGATAATTACATGCATAATTACTTAAATAAGTAATTAAATATCTACACTAACATTTTCTAATTTTTTTATTTTATGTAAGTAGAGTTAGAGAAATATCATGGATGGGTGCCAAATATGGGGTTATAGAGAAGAGTAGGTTATGTTCTCTAACCTATCTAGTTGTCATTATCTTAAAAAGATGCTTTGGCCAAAGCTTTAAAAATCAAATTAAGTATTTGCATTGGTTTGGTTTATTTTCACTCTCTGCCATATCATGATATATGTTTATTTTTAATAGATTACTAATTTTTAAATGTTAGAGATATCATGCTGCACTAGATTCCTCAAACCTTGTGGCTAGGTAGTTAATCACCTCAATGATACTCTCTCCAATAGGTTTAGTATCGACGATATTGTATGGTGCAACTTATATGATATGAGATGTTGTAAAGGACTTAGTCCTATTTGTTCTACAAAGTTTTTTATCTTATGTAATATTGTTTTAATTGAATGTATTTATTGGGAGATATTTGAGATCATTATTTCATTATTGTGTTTGTGTTGGAAAAAGTTTTAAATTGCTCTCATTTCCTTATTATTTTATTGGAATAATATTATTTTATTCTAGATAAATGGAGTGGTCTTTACATTTTCCATCGAGTATCCACATGGCATGGAAGAATTCAACTCACAACTTGGCACATTATTTTGCATGATTTAAACATCATTATTACATAACATTGCACGCTTCTTGGGATTTATGAATTGTTCAACTAGATAGAGGCTCTTTGATGTCTAACCCCCAAATTAGCAAGAAGGTTTGCCACCCTATTGGATTCCCTAAACACATGAATAATCTTAACACATCTCATATTATTTATAATGTCAAGAGAATATCATGGATGTTTTTCAAGAGGAAATTAGGATTTTATCATTGGTTTAAAAAGAAAATAAGGAATTAAAATATTATAATCTCTAATCCCTTGATAAACCTAAAAATAGATTGAACCAAACCAAAGTTGGTAATAAAACATTCATGTACATCTTAGGAGGACTAGGAGCTGTAGAAGGCCTAATCCTAATAATTGGGATGTAAATTAGGTATACATTCAACATTTTAAATAATAGGAAATTTCATTTTGTACTAATAGTTCTCCTTATGAGATATATTTTTGTCACTTACCTCCTTTTCTTTTGATGTAATGATAGGATAGTTTAAAGGGATAAAATAAAGTGTAAGGCCTACCTATGTTTATCTCTTTTCTTACCATGATTATTTATTATTTAATATATTATGTGTTTTAGATTTAAGAATTAGATGGTTACGACCTATGCTTGTATATGTACTGAGTTATACTTAATTATGTCTATTATCATATTTATGCTAACTTTGTTTGAATGTGACTAAAAAAATCATATTTTCATTCTTGAATAGATGTTATGACTTGTTAAGTCAATGTTTAAGCTAACACATCACCATGTTAAATGTTATTAATTTTATTGGAAACCACTCATGTTCTAATTAGATGATTAATTAAGATTTATAATATTTAAGATGTGGGTGAGTGCAGGATCATGATGGGCCAAACAATACCTCTAAGTGGCAATGAAAATGCTAAAAAATAGACTTAAGAAACTTCACATGAACATCGAATGGGTTACCTACATAATTTGAAAATATGTAGAAATAAAATTTATAGGAAATTGAATGTAGTTTATGGGCTACTATTTAAAAAAAAAATTATTTGGTGAAAATTGGATATTTCAATGAGGTACTACTTAAATTTTTGAAAAAAAAAAAGTAGGTATCATTCCGGCCAACCTAAGTATGACATATATATATATATATATATATATATATATATATATATATATATATATATATATATATATATATAATATTTTTTGAATCTTTAGCTACAAGTAGAAGACACATGCCCGAATGTGACACATATTTTTATGATTTTTTTTGAATGTAAATAACTAATTATGAATTTTTTACTATAAATTTTTAAAAATATTAAAAAGTAATTTTCCAGCCAACCTAACTTGGTCAAAGAAATATGAAAATCATTTTTTTTAGACTTATAGCTAACGAAGTGTAGAGTGTGATGCAACTTTCAGATTTGAAAAAGGTCAAATGGTTTGAGAGTTATGGATGTTTTTCTATCAGTCTGTCTCTTAGGAATTTAGGCATAGTGTAGGTAGAAAATTATTAATAATTACCTATTAAAATTATAATCAGACATATATTATATTTTTAGAATCTTGACAGTGTCCCGAATATAATCTTTTGATTTTATCAAATTTGGATAAAAAAGAGTCCTCAGCATCAAGGGTGAAGTCGAGGAAAATATGTAAAAACATATCAATTCTTCACTCACGTTGAAAAGGCAGGTTTGGATTCCCAAGCCTAAATTTTGGGGGGAAACTTTTTTATATCAAAATGGAAGAAATGCATATCTATTTTAAATAAATGGATATCCATTTTGAAGAAACTGATATCTATTTTCAAGAAACAAATATCTGTTATGGAAAAATGCTCTAAAAAAACATTTTTTCCATAACGGATATCCATTTTGGAGAAATGGATCCAAAAAAATATCCATTTTGAAAGAACTTACCACGCCTAAATTTGAGCCTTAAAAAGTGTTTCACGATTTTGGCTAACACTTTCACACATTTTTTTCCTCCATTGCCACTATTTGTCCCATCATGATCTCACACTCACCCATGTCATAATGAGGTTTCATAGAACACAATGAAGGATTAACACCACATATTGCTTTGACTATGATTTGTTTATTAGATTTGATGTCTACAATTAAGAATGCAAGTTGTGTACAAGTACAATGGCCAATGGGGTGGCATGTGGAGAAGTCACTCATGGATTTGTCTAGTAATCATCTCACTTCATCTAAATAAGAAATGAGACCATCTTTATGTGTTGACCTACTCACCTCATCACCATGGGTATGGAAGACCTAGTGGCATTTGTAAGTACTTAAGTGTGTTGCCACATTGTGCTTTCTATTGTTCTTGTTTGTGCTATCACACCTCTAGATGTGTCAAAGATCATGATTGTTTGATAGATTTTATCCTCTATTTGAGTTTATTTATTTTTCTTGATATTTTAACATTTTTATTATTTTTATTGTGAAATTTATTTATTCATTTTAATCATTTGGTCAATTTATATAGGTAATGCAAAATTCTGGTAGTTGTTAACCCATAAAGTTGAATTTTACAGTTTTTTTGAATTACAAATTTTAAATCCTTGGCATTACTTTTAAATTTAGTCTTTCTAGGTTAATTTAATAAATATCTGAAGATTTTTTTAAATTTTTATTTTAATTTCTATTTTATAATAGTCTTTTCTAACTTTCAAAATAAAATGAAAATTGTTTGGTCCTTGTTGTTGCCATTTCAATTGTTTTTAAAAAGAATTAATATAAAGTTTAGTTTATTTATTTTTTTTTTTTTTCATTTTGGTTTTAATAAATAAAGGAAAGAAAAAAAAAAAGAGGAGTTGAGGGTTAGGGAAAAAGAAAAGAAAAAGAAAGGGGATGTTGAAGAAAACAATGTTGGCCACCATAGCAGAAAAATGCATTTTTTGGAGGTTTTTGGGCATGTTGGAGGTGTTGAAATGAAGGTATTTTTCATGGTTTCTAATATACTATTGAACCCTTTCCTTTTTACTCTTATTGGGACTTCTATCGCTGCATGTATAGGACTTTTTGGCTGCAAATGATCTCCCTAGGTGCCATTATTGTTGAACTCCATTCATTCCACATTAACTGTGTTGAACTTTGTCTTCATTATTCTATTGAAATAAAAGGAAAGGTATTCTTCATGTGAATTGTTTTTAATTGTCAATTTTCTTTATGGGATTGTGAAATGGAATTGCATATGTAGACTCCATTAATGGAGTATGAATCTTATTAAGTGATTGCCTTTGGGTAATGCCTTAATAGAGTTTTATGACACCTCTTATCTAGATGATATTGAGTTATGTTGTGATACTTACAAAATGCCCCATTTCAACCTTTAGCAAAATGAGGACCCCTGCTGTGGCTTTGCTTTTGGCTTGTGTGGTTTTTGGTTGCTTGGTGGTATAATTAAAATGTCTTGGGTACATGAAATTTGAGTTACATATCGCTTGGGTATAAATGGTTGTTATCAGTGGAATCTACATGAAAAATCAGCTAGGGTTTCCTTTTGAATCATTTGAAAATTCTGCATATTTTGAGAGTTATGCTTGTTCTTGTGAAAAGTCAACACTAGACGAATGGTGGTCAATGTGTATCTGATATACATTGTCATTTGCATGTATATGATATGATTTTGTTCAGTTGGCTCACTTTATTCATCATGTTTTAAATCATTGAATGTATATGGTATACATAAAAATATTCAAGTCCAGACCCAACAACATTTTGTGGCGAACTGTATAAACATTGAAATCTGCAGTTGTATTTTCTATGTTACACTTCATGTATTAGAAATACAAATACAAAATATACATAGGTGGATGTCAAAATAAGTTCAAAGTGGTGTATAAGGTTGGGGACATTTTGTTTGTATGCTAGATACATTATTTTTTTGTAGGTTGGATACACTATTTTTTGCATACCTTTGATACAAATGCAGATCTAGACCCGAAGGTAAAATTCAATCGAATTCTAAAAATAAAGTGAAGTCCGCATTTGTATATTCGGATGCATGTATTAGAAATACAAAAGTGAAAGATGCATTCCTAGATTTGAACCTAGTATTAAAAAGGGAATAAAGTGCATTTGTTCATAAAGATAAAGAATCAACATCACAGATATTTGTATATGCACGTGTACATGATATACTTGAGGATATACAAAGGAATTATATAAAAACATAACGTAATTAAAGGTTTGAACATTGTAGACTCTGGGTGGGGTCCACATCTATATGTTTGGGATACATAAGCATGATATACAAAGGGGGTGATACAAAAGACTTAGATACAAAGCCGGACTTGGAACTAATTTCAATCTATTTTATACATCCGTTAGAGTCCGAGTTTGTCTATTATGATGATTGTATAAGATATACATAAGAATATACAAAACTAAGTATACAAAAAGTAAGAGAGGGAAACTACTAAAATGCATAAGGACTTATTGTGCATGTATGTGAGATACAAAAGAGAAAAGTGCATGTATATGATATACAAAATTTAAAAGTGCAGAGAGCTAACACATACAAGATTCAAAATATGAATTGAACGGGAAAAGTAAAACTCAAATTGAATTGTATGCATTAACTACAACATTTAATGCACATATACCAATGGAAAAACCTAAATTTGAAGAAGTAAAAAGGAAATTGGATTATGTTAATCTTCACAATTGCATTCAAGATTTAGTTGCAAAGCATTTTATAGAGCTAAGGTGAAGGGCGATTCAAAGATGAATTGAAATTGGAGAATAGTTGCATTGAGCTGGAAAGGTAAAAGAATTTTGTCAAGGGTATAAAGTCAAGGGTTGTGATTCAGGTACATGTACCAAAAAACTCTTGTGATTTTATGAAATATGATTATGATAATTATACAGTAGTTGCAGTAAGGTAATGGAATAGGGTAAAGTTAGTTAATTACTATAATTCATTATGATTAATCATAAATTTAAACACAGTAAGGTAAATATGCATAATTCAAGAGAAAAGAAGCTTAGGGTAAAAATTAAATGGTAAAAAAGTATGCAGTAAAACCCTAGAAAAATGAAAAACATGGTTGTTAAAAGGTACTATATTTGACAGGATGGCACCCAAACAAAAAACCTTAGTGAAGGCAACTGGAAAGGAAAAGAAAACAGAGGCTAAGAAGAAAGAAGTAGTCAAAGAGACATTTCCACATAAGGGATATAATTCCCAGATTTACCTTACCGGAATGGCGGTTGAAATAGAGATTGAGGATTTTGATTCTGCCATACTTTTGTAGAAGATCAGAGGACCTAGGGCATCCCTCGCAATGAGAAATATACTAGATCTTCAGTTATACAAAGCTACTGGTTTCCCGTTGGCAATGGAGGATAGGGATTTGGTGATTGAGTGCATTCAAAAGTATGATTTGAATTTAAGAAAAGTAGTACATAATGGTGTGGTGTACGTAGACTTATCGGTTAATGGTATTGCTAGATCCTTTGGTTTACCGCTTACCAATGAGATGAGAGAAACTGATCAGGATCAATATGCAACTGACTTTAAAAATAATGAGGCCTCATGTAAAAGCACTCTATTTTATCAGTGGTATCTTCTATACATGAAGCCAAAGGCAGCGGTTCAAGTGCCTAAGGTACTATACAGAATAGATTTTCAGTAGGAGATTCATATCATGATTACTCTGTTGAACAGGGTAATGGGACTGATAGATGCCAGTAAGTTTGAAACATGGATGTTCTCAGTGATCCAATTTATTAAGAGGGAGATAGGGGTAATTCATTGGGATCAGGATATCAACAACACTGGTGCAGGAGCACCTACCTGATAGCTGGCCTCCATGAGGCAGGTAGTTTGTTATTGGTCTGGTTAATGTTTCCAAGAAGGTCTGATAAGACCAATGCATGTAATAAGGTCATGTTGACCATACTTTACTATTTTTAGGTAGGTTGTTAGGACAGCTGTTATGCTGTATGTTCAGTTGGATCCTCCCAGCCGCTTGGAAGCTCCCAGCCGCTTGGAGTCAGGTCGGTAGTACTCGAAGTAGATCCTATTTATGCATGAGGATCGGTTGGTTTTAGATATAGAGAGATAGATGTTGAGAAGCTAGATTGCAGAGAGTGAGACAGAGTATTGTATTTGCATCTTTTGAAATCAATAAAGAGATCTTGTTGTGTCAATTCTCTGTTTGGATTCCATTGTGTGATCGATTTGTTGTTTTGGTGGTTTCATGGATTCGCTGATCCATTCCACCAGTTGATTCATCGAATCGGTGGAATGGCTATGTACAGTAGGTTAGGATTTAGTTTGCATTTTGTATTTGTTCACATGTATGTTTGCAGGATCGCAGTCGAGAGGTGTTGAAGACCCTAGCATGGGTATGTGCTAGGTCGTGCTGATAGTTCGAGTCTGGAAGATCGCCCTAAAAGTAGATCAGGTCACCTCAGGAGGTTCGGTGGATCAGAATCCGTTAAGGTTGGAAATTCGTCACAATGGCATCATCAAGATATTTCTGTGTATATCCTGCAGTTACTTCGGGCATCGTCCGAGTAGATGGGGGTGAGCATGATGCAATCATTTGCATAAGGTGAATGTGCATTGGGGTCATCATCAGGTATTGCCGAGGAGGAGCGTATCGGCATAAGGTAGAAGATCGGGTTGATAAAACCATCGCGGGCCGATAATGTTAAGTTTGGCCGACAGCAGGATATTGAAGGAACTGCATGTGACGTCATCGTCATCAGGATAATCGTCATCAGGATATCAGGGTGACGTAAGCATCGAAGGAAAGGTGCATAAGGAAAGGTGCAAGAAGTTGTCGTCATCAGGATATATGACGAGAACCGGATATTTTATATCTTGCTAATGAACATGATGTTGAACATCATGATGCTGAAAGAGGTTGGCGGTAAGATGAACAGTGAACATTAGGAGGATGTTTGCGCTTGCCGAATGTGATGATGCTGCCGATAGCCGGATATGATGATGCTACTGATAGGCGAAGGGTCGAAGGTTTGTCTGCAGGAGGATATCGGTCGGCAGAGAAAATATGATGATGCTGACAGTGTTAAGGGAAATATGATGATGATGATGAAGGGTGTTAGACATACATGCTGTATGTCAAGGTTTTAGTGTGGATGCCTCTGCATCATAGTGGTATCAGAGCTCAGCAAAAGGTCTGGGCTGTTGTGTGTTGATTCTGTCACCGAAAGGGCAGAGGTAGAGTTGATTCTGTCACCGAAAGGATAGAGTTAGAGGAGTGAGAGGTTGACAAAATGCCTCCGAAAGGTAATGGTACTGCAAGGGAATTACAGGAGATGAAGGAAAAACATGCCAGAGAGATGAGGAAGATGAAGGAGCTTGCTGAAGCACTTCAAACTAGGCTTGTAGCCCTGGAAAAGAACAAAAAGAGGGAAGTGGAAGACAGTGAGTCTGAAGAAGATGAAGATACTATTGAAGAGTATGAAGAGGTAGCTGAAGATCTGGATGCTGAAGACCAGAGATTTGCAAAACTGTTAAAGGCAGTGCAGAGTGATAAACCTAAGGTAAAGGTTGATGTTTCCAAGTATAATGGAAGTTTGAACGAAGATGAGTTACTGGATTGGATTGCTGCACTTGATAATCACTTTGAATGTGAAGATGTTGCTGAGGATCAGAAGGTAAAGATTGCAAAGACCAAGTTAGGAGGTCATGCTTTGGTATGGTGGGATTATGTACAATCCGAGAGAAGGAAACAAGGGAAGTCAAAGATCACTTCATGGGATAAGATGGTAGCAAGGATCAAAGGTAAATTCTTGCCTAAGGATTATGAAATTCAGATGTTTAAGAAGCTGCAATTTTTAAGGCAGAAGGAAATGGATGTGAAGGCATATACTGAGGAGTTTTATAAGTTGAGTATGAGATCTGGTCATCATGAGAATGAGGTAGAAAAGGTGGCTAGGTACTTGGCTGGTTTGAGATTGAACATACAGGATGAGTTAGTTTTAGCTAACCCTAAGAATGTGGAGGATTGTTATCAAATGGCAATCAGGATTGAAGAAAAGATGAATAGGGGACAAGATAAGTCCATGAGAGGAAGAGGCAGCAATATGAGGGGAAGAGGAGCAGCCCCTACAACAAGGCAAACCAATGAGGGTCAAGAAGACACTAGTAAAGGACATGGACAGTCTAATTTCAGAGGTGGATGGAAAGGTAATAAAGGCAGATTTGGAAGTGGTAGAGGTTCTACTACATTTTCAGGCAAGTGTTACACCTGTGGTGAGTTTGGTCATCCATTTTTCAAATGTCCAGAAAGCAAAGGTTCATCATCCAGCAATGATAGAACGAATGACAAGAAAGTACAACTTGTGCAAGAAGAGAAAGTAGAGCAAAGTGTGCAGAGTTCAAACACTTATCAAGATAGAGTTCCTGACGGTTATGGATATCCTGAGGAGGGAGAAGCATTGATGCTTAGGAGAACTAGTTTGCAGGCATCAAAGGCTATGATGCAAAGAAGAGCTCTTTTCAAGACCACATGCAAGAGCAAAGGTAAAGTGTGTAAGGTTGTCATTGATACTGGTTCAACAGATAACATGGTATCTCAGGAAATGGTGGATAAACTGAATTTGGAAAGGATTCCACATCAACACCCTTACAAGGCATCTTGGGTGAGTGATAGTCAATCACTTTTTGTCTATGAATAGGCATATGTGGATTTTCAGATTGGAGCATATCATGATAGAGTTTTGTGTGACATTTTGCCCATGGAATGTTGTCACCTACTGTTGGGTAGACCATGGCAATTTGATAGGAGGGTACTGTACGATGGGTATGCTAATACCTACACCATCAAGAAAGATGGGAAGACTATTATGTTGATGCCATTGCAGGAAGATGCTGCAGCACAGGGGGCAGCAAAAATCATTTTAGTGGGAAAGAAGGAATTTGTGCAGATGCCTATAGCAGCAGGCATAAAGGCAGTTGAGGACACTGCAGGGAAAGAAGTTGTTAAGGACAACAGGTTGAAGACAGTTTCAGTTGTGACTGACAGAAGTCAGCAGCAGGTTCAGAAATAGGTTTGCAAACAGCAACCAGTTGAGAGGAATGACAAGGATGTTGTCATAGTTGGGACTATTGTTTGTCCTATAAAGGTTGAAAGAAAGACAGAGTTGAACATTACAGAAGTTCAAGAGGCAGTTCAGACAGAGGTTCTGGTCAGACAACCTGACAAACACAAGGTATGTGTGAGAAAGGCCTACATTGACCGGCATGAGGATTTACTTGCAAGAAAGCAAGTTACAGTTCAGAAGTCTTGGAGCAGCCGAGAGCCAGCAGAGGACAAAGCTGGAACAGGTCAAAACACTGACATGACAAAGTGTAAAGGTGGAGGACTTCCACAACCAAACTCATGGGACATGAGTTCTTTTCTGTTGGGGAGTATGGTGTAGGAGCACCTACCTGACAGCTGGCCTCCATGAGGCAGGTAGTTTGTTATAGGTCTGGTTAATGTTTCCAAGAAGGTCTGATAAGACCAATGCATGTAATAAGGTCATGTTGACCATACTTTACTATTTTTAGGTATGTTGTTAGGACAGCTGTTATGCTGTATGTTCGGTTGGATCCTCCCAGCCGCTTGGAGTTGGGTCGGTAGTACTCGAAGCAGATCCTATTTATGCATGAGGATCGGTTGGTTTTAGATATAGAGAGATAGATGTTGAGAAGCTAGATTGCAGAGAGTGAGACAGAGTATTGTATTTGCATCTTTTGAAATCAATAAAGAGATCCTGTTGTGTCAATTCTCTGTTTGGATTCCATTGTGTGATCGATTTGCTATTTTGGTGGTTTCATGGATTTGCTGATCCATTCCACCGGTTGATTCGTCAAATCGGTGGAATGGCTATGTACAGAAGGTTAGGATTTAGTTTGCATTTTGTATTTGTTCACATGTATGTTTGCAGGATCGCAGTCGAGAGGTGTTGAAGACCCTAGCATGGGTATGTGCTAGGTCGTGCTGATAGTTCGAGTCTGGAAGATCGCCCTGAAAGTAGATCAGGTCACCTCAGGAGGTTCAGTGGATCAGAATCTGTTAAGGTTGGAAATTTGTCACAACGGCATCATCAGGATATTTCTGTGTATATCTTGCAGTTACTTCGGGCATCGTCTGAGTAGATGGGGGTGAGCATGATGCAATCGTTTGCATAAGGTGAATGTGCATTGGGGTCATCATCAGGTATTGCCGAGGAGGAGCGTATCGGCATAAGGTAGAAGATCGGGTTGATAAAACCATCGCGGGCCGATAATGTTAAGTTTGGCCGATAGCAAGATATTGAAGGAACTGCATGTGATGTCATCATCATCAGGATAATCGTCATCAGGATATCGGGGTGACGTAAGCATCGAAGGAAAGGTGTGTAAGGAAAGGTGTAAGAAGTTGTCATCATCAGGATATATGACGAGAACTGGATATTTTATATCCTGCTGATGAACATGATGTTGAACATCATGATGCTAAAAGAGGTTGGCGGTAAGATGAACAGTGAACATCAGGAGGATGTTTGCGCTTGCCGAATGTGATGATGCTGCCGATAGCCGGATATGATGATGCTGCTGACAGGCGAAGGGTCAAAGGTTTGTCTGGAGGAGGATATCGGTCGGTAGAGAAAATATGATGATGCTGACAGTGTTAAGGGAAATATGATGATGATGATGAAGGGTGTTAGACATACATGCTGTATGTCAAGGTTTTAGTGTGGATGCCTCTGCATCAAACACCATCTATAATCTAGTCATGAGATGGGGCAAGCATAAGATGTTCTTCATGTCATCTTACATAGTAGACTATTGTGTAGTGAACATGCAAATAAATGGAGTACCAAGAATTGGTACATTAGGAAGTGGGTCAGGACAAACACTTATGTATGATCATTATCCTAACTTAGAGGAGAAGAATGTAATGAAAAATCATGTCAAGGTGAATGATGTATTTTACATGTACTTCATGAGAATGTTGACAGGTGATAAGGATAAGAGGTTGTCAGAGCAAGCACGAAATGCTATCAATTTACACAGTGCTTGGTACATTCAATTTTCCACTTTCACTTACATAAGAATAGAAGGCTTCACGGGTGAGCCATTTAGGCTACCAAGATTCCCAATAGATAAGATGATACTATTGGAGTTCACCAAGCAAATATTGAGTGTTAATTGGCAGCAGGATTATGAAGTTTCTATTCAGTATTGGGAGGTACATTTGTGTAAATGAAGGTATAACAAAAGCATCAGTCTAAGCAAAGTTGTAGTACCTTGGTTTCCAAACTTTTGAGTTGGCCAGGTCTTTTGATCCCTTTGGAAGGATTCACAGATTTGTGAACAAGAAGTTTAGGAATCAGCTGCATATTGACGATTATTTGGCTGACTATGATAATGAAGATAAAGTTAAGAAAAGGGCTTATCAGAGACTGACATTAGATTAAATTAGAACACTAGGAGTACTTGAAGTGCCTAAAGAAATAAAAAGTGATGATGAAAATGTATTACACGAGAGTTATGACATAAACAAGGTGGCTGAAGAGTTCACTGCAGAACCAGACCTTACTCAGCCTAAAGAGGCTTCCATTGATAATATTTCAAAATGAATATTGGCCCTCTCAAATTCATGGATCAAAGAGAGAATTGTAGAATTAGAGGCCAAAGGTATCATAGTTACCCTTTCAAAGAAAGGTAAGAAAAGGAGTTTAGAAATTGATGATAGGTTTGATGATTTCCTGAAAAAGAAAAGGAGAATAGTGGAAGCATGAATAGCTAAGGAAAATACAGGAGCTACACTATGGGATCCTTATGCATTAGGTTGACAGTGGCTATAATTTTAGAGGTTTCCACAGCTACAGAAGGAGAAGCATCAAGTGCAATTAAGCTAGTAGGGTAGACTTCTGAGCAATCACCTGTAAATGTACAACAAGACTCAATTGTTCAAACACGGTAGGTATCTCAACAAACCCCCTTAGTTATAGAACAAACCCAGCAATAGAAAAGATAGGGGTTTATACTAGTTAAAAAAGAAATGACCAAAGAAATGATAGAAAAGACATCCAAGGCCCAAGCATCCACTAAGGAAAGTGTAGAAGTAGTGGATGTAGATAACATTGAAGATGTAGAGGATGATGAAGAGGAAGGTGAGGATGAAGGTAGTAATGACAGGCTTGAGATGAGTAGTGAAGAAGAATAAGATGGACAAATACCAAAATCTCATCTTGTGCTTGGAGTGTTTGATGCAGGGCAATCAAAACATGCCACCCCATCATTACAAAATATTAAAATAATTGATCCTTTTGAGAATTTTGTGCCCAAGAATATCATGGAAGAGGTTAAGGAAGCAGCCAAAGAAATATTGAGAAATCAGGCCAAAGAGGAAGAAAATATAAACATGGGAAAGGTATAGGTTACTCAAGAAGAGGCTAGTCAAGAGAATGTGCATGCAGATATGGATAAATAGGTTCCTAATCCTGACGTACCTCATGGTGAAGGACAACACAATGAAGAGAATGTCCAACTAGGACAACAACAACTTCCTTAGTAATTTCCCCCTCAGCAACAACATGATCAGTAGCAACAAGAGCAAGAACAAGAACAAGTACTCATAGAAGGAGCTCGGGAGGAAGTGGTCAATGAGAAATTTGTAGATATAGATTTGAATAAGGAGGTGCAATCTTGGTTAAGATATGAAGTAAGACAAGATACAATAGTCCAAGTGGTACCCTTTGATACTAAAAGTTTGTTAACTAGTGAGGTTGTAAGGAGAGGCAAAAGGAAGGCTAGAACCCTGTCAACCATAAAAATAGACCCATCTGGTACTAGGACTATACAAATGGTATTCCCTCAAGATGACAAGGAAAAGGGAGAAATAAGTGTTGAAGAATACAAGGTTATTAGTGTGGATATTGGCCATGTCAATAGAGAGCAACACATTGAAGAATTGCAAGAAATGACTGAATTAACTGTAAATAGAATAAGGAATGATAAACATAAAATAAAGCATTTGAAGGGACAAATTGCCCAATATCAACAATTCATTCAAGGTAAATTTGACCCTACTCAAAGTGTACCAAAATTATCTTTGGATTTAACCATTCTTTCTAAGGAACAGATAGGAGAGATAGAGAATAAAAAGCATGAAGCTAATATGCTAGAGGACTTTGTCAAGGCATTTGTTCATAAAAGAGAGGAAGTAATAAAAATTGCAATTAGCAATTGGAATGTTACATTAACTGAGATAAATAATTGTGCTAACATTGAACAAAGGTTCCAAGCAAGAATAAAGTAGAACAGAGATGAGTTGAAGAAACTTAATGCTTTTGAAGGACATACATAGTCCTTAGTAAATGAGGGTGTCATAACTCTAAAAATTGTGTTTCAAATCCCTAAAATGAAAATGGAGCTGAGGTTTGAAGTGTTAGCATACTATGTTATTACATTGTTTACGTAACTATTTGTCTGGTTACGTTAGTTTCTACAGTTATAGTATAACTGCTAACTACTGTGTTAGTTTCATCAACTACCACATAGTATTTATAGATGTATTGTATTAGCATTGATCATCAAATAAATCACAAACTTCTCTCCCTTTCTTCAAATGGTATTAGAGCCCTTCCTGATCATTGGGCATTGAATTTTGGCATTGTTTCCAGTCTGCCAATCTGTGGCAATGAAGATAGGTGCTGGAATGAAATGCTGACCTGATGAGTAAAGGAAAGCAATGAAGTTTGGATCTAGAAACATACTTGGAAGGATCTAAGGCTATCTGCATGGAGAAACCTGAGGCTGAAGTTGTAGTCTGCTAAGTCTTGAGTTTGCATCTGTATTGCAGAAGTCTCCTAGGTGCATAGATCTTCTCCTCACGTTGAGAAAATAGCTCTTGGGTGTCTTTTACACACCATTGAGATGAAGATATAGTCTACAGGCTCAAAAGTGGATGTTCACCACACCAGATGCCAACAGTGTGGCCAGTAACCATGCAAATGAGCCACCTTGAGGTGGTCATATTATTTCAGAAAGGTTAGGCTTCTACTTTACTCTTCTAGATACCCTACAAAATATTAGTAGTCTTCAATTCGATGAATTGTTTAGGCAAGGATTGTTAGATTACTTTCTGTTTAATGTACAATGTCAAGCAAGGAAGATTAGAGAAAAACTTGATGAGGGTTATGATGCTGATGATGAAGATGAGGTAGAACACACTCACAAGCGTCCCCGTCTTATAGCACAGGCCTATCGTGCTCATCTCCGTGCTACAATTTCTTCTTGAAAGTGATTGTATTGACAAATAAAATAATAATAAAATTGTTGTCTAGACTAGTCTTTTATGTGTTTGTGGTGAACAATGTTAGCCCCAAAATTTCTTCTTTCCGATGCTCAACTCTTGAAAGGGCTGAATTATGCCGCATGGAAGACAAAAATGTGAACAATTCTCATTTTTGAGGAGCTATGGGGAATTGTCATTGGTGATGTAACCAAACCGGAAGACCTAGATGAAAGGCAAAAGTTTGACAAGGCCGATGCCAAAGCATTGATGTTGATAACACTTAGCATCACTGATGAAGTCAATCTCACATTTGGGATGCAAAATCATCAAAGCACGACTTGTAGCAAAGGGATATGCTCAACAGGAGGGCATTGCTTATGAAGAGACCTTTGCACCCACTGCGAAGATCAAAACTATCAGAATGGTCTGTGTATTAGCAGCGCAGAAGGGATGGAAACTTTAGCAGATGGATGTCAAGAGTGCTTTCTTAAATGGTGATCTCAAAGAAGTGTACATGACCCAGCCAGAAGGTTTTGTTGATGAATAGCATCCACACAAGGTATGTCATCTCATCAAATCACTTTATGGCCTTAAGTAAGCTCCCAGGGCATGGTACATTAAAATTGATGGTCACCTATTGCAGCATGGATTCACCCGTAGCCCCTCAGATCCTAATTTGTATATTAAGAAGGTAGGTATAGAGATTGTCATTCTAGTTTCTATGTGGATGATCTTATTCTCACTAGCAGTTTAGATAGTCTCATTGATGATGTAAAGAATGATCTCAAGAACTCCTTCGACATGATAGATTTGGGGCTACTTCAATATTGTCTTGGCTTGGAGATATGGCAGAAGAAGAACCACATATTCATCTACCAAATTAAATATGCCAAAACTCTCCTGAAAAATTATAGAATGGTCAACTGTAAGCCTATTTCCACTCCAATGGAGAAATGTTTGCAACTATCTCGCTTGCAGGATTCAGCTCAAGTAGATGCCACTCTTTATAGATAGCTAGTTGGGAGCCTCATCTACTTGACCTACACTAGACCAAACTTATGTTTTGCTGTTAGCTATCTCTCTAGATTCATGCAGGAGCCAAAGAAGTGTCATTGGGTTGTAGCAAAACATGTAATGAGATATATCTGAGGCACAGTTGATTATGGTCTGGAATATAAGAACACCCAGTTCTTCTTACAGGGATATACAAACTCAGATTATGTAGGATCTGTAGATGACATGAAATCAATGTCAGGTTATGTTTTTGATCTCAGATCTAGACCTATTTTGTGGGTTAGTAAGAAGTAAACTATGGTTTCTCTTTCATCCACTGAGGCTGAATATCGTGCCGCACGAGGAGCTGTGTGTGAAGCAATTTGGTTACATCGCATTCTAGCAGATATGGACATTCTTAAAGAGAAGTCACCCATTCTATATTGTGATAATTAGGGTGTGTTAAAACTTGTGAAGAATCCAGTTTTCCATGAGTGAACCAAACATATTGAGGTTGAATGTCATTTCATTTAGGACCAAGTTTTGAACCACCACATCTAGCTCCAATACTGCCCTACCGACTCTCAGATAGGAGACATATTTACCAAGTCTCTTGGTAAGATCAAATTTGAACTGTTTAGGGGGTACATTTGTAAAAACAATGTAATAAGTGGGGCATGTTAGCATAATATGTTATTACATTGTTTACGTAACTGTTTGGCTGGTTACGTTATTTTCTGCAATTATAGTATAACTGCTAACTGCTGTGTTAGTTTCATCAACTACCACATAGTATTTATAGATGCATTGTATTAGCATTGATCGTCAAATAAATCACAAACTTCTCTTCCTTTCTTCATGAAGAGGGTGTACTTAGACCCTATCTTGTTAATGTACAAGAATTAGAGAAAACTACTCAAGAGCTATTAACAAAACATGTGAAGATGGTTGAACATCTGGTTAAGCATCCATGTCCTCAGGTTCAGGTATTTGATGTAGACACCGCTATGAAAGAATTTAGGGATCACTTCCAACCATGCATTGAGGATCCAATGAACCAGTTAGATGAAGAAGCAATGGAAATGATGATAGAACTGAGTGCCAAGATTAGAAAATATCATAAGAGGAGAGAAGATAGAGAAAACATAGCACATACATTGAAGACGAGTGTTGAAATGCAGCAGTACACCTAGGATGCTTCTCAAAGAACTAGTCATGTATCCATATCCACCCTAACTGAAATATTCACACAATACATGAGAGATAAGAAAAGGGATATGTAGATAGAAGAAGCTGGAGATAGTGATTAGGGTGTTGATTCATTATTTCATATTGTATTCTATTTTGTGATTTTGTACTAGTGAATGTTCAAAGTAAACTCAAAGTATTTCAAGAAAGGATTCTAAAAATTATCTTTGTACCTGAGAGAATATTCTTTTAGGATATTTTGGAATGACAGTTGACACAAGAGTTTGAATTTGAACCATTGATGGTTTTGTGACTGTAGAAGGAGATTCTAAGTCTATAAAAGGAACTTTGATATGTATATTTAAAGACACACAACTGATATAGAAAAGCATTGGAGAATTTGCAAGAGAAGTGATTTGTGGAAAATACTTTGAGCATAGGGAGTCAATTAGCATTTTGCCTATGTTTGTAGCGAAGAATATGTGGAACATCCTATTTCTTTCCTATATCTGTAAAAACATCTGTAAGTTCTAGTGATTTTGTTGATATATTCAGAAAGTTTGAGTCATGAAATATTAAAAATGTGAAATGACTATCATATATTAACTTGAATACAAATATTGAATTTCTGTATCTATTCTAGATTGTCATTCAATTATGTGTTCTTTTGATATATTTCTTTGAAGATTGCAATTCTATATGTTGATTTGTGAAATGATCTAGATTAACATATAAGAGTTTATGTGTTTCTAAATTATCCAAAGTTATCTGAATTTGTCCACGTGAGTAACAAACCATCACATTTGTTTGATATCATCTTTCTAAACCTTATCTTTTATCTTTCTTTTACCAGTAGTATAAATAAGTAGCCATAACGTAGTTATCCAAAGGAAATTGGTAAAGGTTCTGGTAAATATATGGAAAAGTTAAAGATCTTTAATGATTTTCATTAAGTTTGAAATATAAAGTCTATTTTTGTAAAGTTCATGCAAAGTTTGTCTTGAAATGTATAAATTTTTGCAAAGAATCCATTTCTTTAGAAGTATTTTGAGTTTATTTGCGTGGAATGAGTGACAATTACCAGTGGTGAATATTTAAATCATGTAAGGCCCCTTGAACAAAGAGCTTCAAATCAAACATTGAGTAAGTCCAATACAACCATGACCTGGTTACCGTAGACTTGGAATTGAGAACTATTTTCTAATAATTCTCCATATTCTTCAAGATAAGACAAGATTCTTTGTGAATTTTATCTATTGTTGTTTTGAATAAAATCATCATCAACAAGTTACTTCATATTATTGTTTTGAAACATTTATGTTGTAGCCCTATGTATGCATACTTCTCTCCCTTTAGAGTTGCCTAAACAAACTTGAAACACTTCTAATTATTTCTAATTTGAGTGAGTTTACTTAAGTTAATTTTTTGTCAAAAGGGAGAGGAAGTTGAAACCCTTGTTAATAATTCAATCATTGGTCATCCCTTTCCTAATTTATTGCTGCTTTGAAAGCTCTAATTTTTTCTTATTTCGAAGTGGATTGGAGTGTTGTAAGAAAAAATATCTTACTTTATATTGGGGTTTTTGTTGTTTCATTTCATTATACCTTGATTCTTGTAATCATTACAAATTATGTGGGATTAAAACTCATTGATTTTTGTATGCAAGTATTGAAAATTTTATGAATTTGTGTAGTGATTTGTGGGGGTTTTTATGAAATATTTTTTTTCTTTAAGATGATATCTTTGTAAGAAGAGCTTGTTAAATTGTAATCCATGTGTTCTTGTGAAATAGTTGTGGTTTTATGTTGGCTTGATATTGAAGTTAGAAGGTTGTTTAAACCATTATTAGACCTTTGTGAGCTTGTGAAGTAAATGTGACCCTTATTGTATGATTCTCTCATGCATTATAGGCTTGTAAGTAATTCTTATGTGTAGCTAAGAATAGATCAAGTGTTCAATTTGAGTTGGAATTTGTATGTGATACTTGTACATAAATGTAGAGATAGACCCTAAAATAGGTTGGAATTAAATCTATGTGTAGGTTGTTGGTATATAATGTTTGGTATGTGTATCCTTGGCTCTTATCCATGATATGGAGATTCCTGGAGTAGTGTGGTGCTCCCACATGTGCTTGCCGATGGTATTATGGTTAGGTGGTAGCTAACTTGCACCTTCTTCAGTCTTGGTACAAAAGTTGGTGATAGATATGGAGACTTAGAGATAAATCATGGAGATTGAGTATAATTCTTATGGGTTTTTTGTTTGTTTTAGCCTCTTATTGTTGTGGCATAATAAAAAGTTATACATGGTCATCTTTGTGATCCACTATTATTTCTTGTGATTATATATTGATTTAATATGTTGATATCATTAATACATCTATGCATTGGGATATGATTCTTAATTGTAATCTATAAATAAGTGTTATTCAATTGATTATATGATGTGCTTTGTGTTGGTGTTTATCATGCAAAGTGGTATAATGCATTTACATGTTTAGGCCTTCATTTTGCTTTAGTTTCATAAATTATAGAAATGGAAGATATATGTTGATTTTTAGATGTCATAAATGGTTAAATTCATTATCATTAATATTTCTTTCCCAGCTCTTGAGTGGGTGGAGTTATGCCCTTAATTATGTTCTCTTTTGTTCAATACATGGTGCAACTTTTTAAACTTACATAGGCTTGCCGAGGTATGAAAATTTATCCCTTTTAATCTTTTGAATGCTTATAAGTTTTACAAACTTAAGGTTGGTGTTTAATAGGTATTAGGACTCTATATTTTCTCTTGAACTTATATTTGGTGAGGTTGGAGTGAATTGGACAAGTGTTTTTCACTTTTGCACTATTTCTCTCTATTAGCAATTTGTTGTTTTGAGTAAGAGGACAACAATGTTTTGGCCATAACTCTTAAATGGTCATTTGGGTTGCCCAATTTTTATATAAGTTGTTCCTAAACAAGGATTATTTATTACCTTAAACTATTAGCTTTCCATCTTTTGTTTATCATTCTTTATGAGTAAAACTAGTGGACTATTCTACTATAATTTTGTAAAAGTCTATCATGCAGTCACTCAAACCCTTGTTGTTCTTTCTCTATTATGAATTTTTTAAAACCCTTGGTGGGTTTTGTAGTAAATTTATTCTTCTTTCTTTTTTATGTTAGAAGTTAGAAAAATACTATGTTTTGAGAAAGTTATGGTTATTTTAGGCTAGATTGTAATTGTGTGATCACTACCTCTTTTTATGATAAGACCAACTTATTTACATCATTAGAAATCTCTTGGGATTATTTATTGCTATTTTTAGTGTTTCAAAGTTTTTAGAGATATTCTCATGGTGTTTGAGATAAATCTCTATTTGACAATTTATTGGACCTAAAATAAGAATTACTTAGACATATTTTTTTTTGACCGGTAATAGGCATACACCGAAGTATATTAATTAGAGAAAATTTTACAATTCTGCTATCTTAGCTGAGCTGAGCTTGAGGCCAAACCAGAAATACTGGATTACAATCTCCGCCGAGGGTTTTAAGATCATCTACCAAGCCCTAAGCCAGAAGGCTTGCAGATTACATTTCCTTACTAGGAATTATTTAGCGAATATTCTAGAGCTCCAGACCATCTGCCCCCAAATTTTCTAAATGATTAGCCTCCGTATTGCCTTCCCTGTAAATATGGTTGATGGTGAATTCTTCGAATTTGTCTATAGTTCCATTGCTCTATCAAGAAATCCCCGTAGTTTCCAATTCGAAGTATGATTATTTCAGACCACATTAACCACTAGTGCCTCGAGTCCCCATCTATCTCTGTTTTGTCTATGTTAAGATGGTGGCATATGATTAACCCCTTGATTAAAGCTTGAAACTCTGCTTTGTTGTTAGTTGAAATCCCCAAGTGCGAAGCTAACTCTGCCTTGATCTGTCCATCCCAATTGTGAATGATGTAGCCTGCTCTAGCTATACCCAGGTTCCCATGTGAGGCCCCATCAAAATTCAAATTGAGCCATCTTGGCTTGGGGGGGACCCACTTGACTTTGCTTAGACATATTATTCCTACCTGTTTTCTTGTTTGTAAAATGAGACTATGTTTAGGTAGTAATAAATGGGTTAAACATATTGATTTTATATCTAATTATTGATGATGCATATGCCCCAGAAAATAGTATTTCAATGTGACATATTTCCATGTTCTCATCTCACCTTTAATTAAATCATGTGATTTCAATCTCTACCCTATGCTATTGTAACTAAGAAAATAATTACAATCATGCTTTGTGATCTTATTACCCTTCTAGTTGTACTAGTAATTTATTGAAGTTAGAATTACACTTATTTTATGTTAAATGGAAGATATCATCTATTTTCTTATGATTGGTTTCAATGATTAATAGGATATAGAACATACACGGTTAGATTTTCATTTGTTCTCTTTTATAATGTCATACATATGCAATGAATGTGAATGAGTATACCTCATTAAGAAAACTATGAATGTGATTTCTTTTACATTGGGTTTGAATCAGAGATTTGTTTTTACTCTCTTTAGTGTTGTCCTACTGATGCATTTAGTTGCAGTAATCATAGAATGTATAATATCAAGTTTAAGTTCACTAATGATAAGAGTGCTCAAGATGGGAAGATCTTACCTTGTTAGAAGGAACTACCATGTATCATTGTTAATACATCTTAATGAATTATTGAAGTAGAAATTAATTCTACTAATGGTAGGTATGTTATCCATTTCTTAAGCTAATGGTTAAGAATAGACTTGTGTTATGATTATCTCCTAATAGAACCTAACACATATTTGGACCCTAATCTAATGAATTGAAGGAAAGAGTCATTTGGTGCATTGTTCTCTAATTTATCCTTTGATTTTTTTGTTGCCTTGTGTTGCATTATGGTGCATATGGTTGGTGGGTAGAGATGCAACATATCTCTTTTAGGGCATACATTGATTTGTGCTTCCACTTTAGAGATTGTGTTTTAGATGTAAATATCACTCTTGCCTTATGAGAGAATGCAATAGTCTCCCTTTGTGTGTCACACATTTTTTCCACATATGCAATGGATCTTATGCTAGTTGTATTGAGGTGTCAACAACACTTGTGCATGTTTGTGTGCATGGTAACTCTATAGATGTTGCGAGTGTTTAAAAAATATTTGTCATGTTTTCAAATAATAATGTCCAACTTTAAGGGTGGGCATTACAGAAATATTATATTTAGTAATATAAAAAATCAATATTTTTATTAGCAAGATAAAGAAACTATACCCTTTGTGCATAAGAGGAGAATATAGACTTTAGTTGATAAAGGTCTATATCATTTTACCTTTATTCCCAAGGCTATGGACATGAGGGACTCAAATAGTAAACAAATGATATTAAAAAACTCTACAATTTTAATTTATACCGTTCTATACATTATTCTTAATATCATATTTATCTCCTCCAACTTGTTTAGTTATGATAGGAAAAATTCTTCTTTAAAAAACAATAAAGAGAATCCTCTTTAGACTTAACCATCATGTGTAATGGTGCATTTCAATATGCTTTGTTTTAGTATGATAAACATTTTTTTCATCAACCTAAACATACTTTGACTATCAAAAAATTAGGTCAATGTTGTTTGGTCAAAAATTTAAATTGACCAATATTATCTATAACCACATAATTTAAAAACCTATACTACTAGTTTTCTAATATCCTACAATAGTGGATTATAAGGTAACTACATATATTATCTTTCCATACTAAGAAGTACTCCTAAGCTAAGATTAAATGCATAACCCTTTGTAAAAAAATTAGCATCAACTAATCCACTCCAATATAAATCAATAACCATGATAACATAAAAAAAAAAGACATCTTTGATAGAAAATTTCAAAGTTGAGGGTTCCTTTGACATATCTAAAAACTTATTTTAAAATTAAAGATTCTTTTGACATATCAAATAACTTATTTTAATTTAACTTGACAAATTTATTCTCATTTCTTAGAAATGAATTGAAAGAGATAACTACATAAGTTAGATCTAGGTAGTAAGATAAATCAAACTTTCCATTGATTAAAGTACAATTTGTCATTGACTAGTGGTGAATCAATGCAAATTCTATATTTTAACTCAAATTCTATAGACATTAATATGGGATTACAATTATTAAATTTAAAATATTCTAAAAGTGTTTTGGTACACTTAGTTTTCAATACAAAAATAATAACATTAGGTTGCCAACATTCCATGCCAAGATAATAATGTAGAAGGCCTAAATATATCATGCCAAAAACATACTAGATAGTAGATTTCATATTTTTAGTGATATGGATCTTGCTACCTATGATGGAAAGTTCATCAACATAGATAGTTAGGAATACTATATCATCAAAACTATTTTTACTTAGATATTAAAATCATATAATGTTTTTATGAATCCTTAATCTCTAAGACATTGAACACTTTGTATATACTAGGCTTGATGATCCTTCTTAAGTGTATAGAAAGACACAATTAAAATATAAATTGGATTATCTTTCCTTAGAGCCTCAAATTCTTGTAGACATCATCTATCAAATACATTTTCACGAAGATAATTTTGATATCTATTTTATGATTTCCATCCAAGCTAAGTCATAATGGAGAGAACCAACTAAAAGGTACCATCTTTATAGTGGGGATAAAGAACTTTTCACATTCAAACCCTTACCATTATTCATATTTGTTGATGATTGCTTTTACACATTCATAACAAAAGTTAAAATTCACAAAATGAACCTAACTGTCTTGAAAGATATGAAGAAATCAATTAAGATTTGCTTAATCCCAAGTTTCTAAATGGTCAGGTATTGACCTATTGGTTAATTCAGTAGGTTGATGTGAAGCTGTAATATGGGCCTTATGTGATTTAAGGTTTTCTGATGATTCACTAAACTCTAATTATGCAAACTATCACAAATATTAACATTTTTATTCATTCCTTTGCATAAATTTGTTACTATATCAGAAAGCTTTATATGATTTATATTAACACGAGCTTTTCTTTTCAAATATTATAAAAACTATCAAATATGAACTTTGTTGTTCATGTTTCTTTCAAATGTCAGACAATCTCCATTGAATTTCTACGTTTAAGCTAAGTATTTTAGATGGTTTTGGGAAAAGTTAGAGAAATCTAAATTAAACTTCAATCTAGTGCAGGATCTAAATGCTCTATTATGCACATTGTAAGAAGTACAACAAATTGATTAAATCCACAGACTAAACCTTTAAATGTAAGCCTTGAGTATTTTCACAAGCACACATTCAAGATTGCAAGCTTTAAGAGATAATATTTCAAACACAAGGAAGAGCCAGAAGACACTCTAAATATAGACGTAGAATTCTAGGTTCACTTGTATTCAAAATAGACAGTCATATATGATTTACAATGTATGAATGACTCTTAGCTTTATTAATCAATTCACAAAAAAATTTACAAAGCTTTATAGATACAGTAAGGAAGATAGATGTTCCATGCATTCCTTATTGCAGACACAGGCGACCTCCTTCTATTCAAAACTAAAAGGTCCCTCTATTCAAAATGCTAAGATAAATTACAACTTCCAGCTCTATTCTACAAATCCCTGTGTAACCTATTATAGAGTAAAGGGGCTCAATATATAGATTTGATTATCCCCAGTATAGTTTCAAAACCCTAGTTAATCAACGGTCCATATCTCAAGTGCATCAGCAATGGCAAAAAATAAATCTCACCAAAGATCTCTAAGTAGCATACCCATACTAAGTGTAAGGATGCCCTTTGGAAACCCTAACAACCATCAAAATATCCTCTGTTGCTCATATAATAATGTTTCCTTCCAACTGCATTTTTCCTCTCATTGAAGGCCTTTACTCCTCTCACTTCCTTTGTGATCTGATCCGCTCTCTGTGATGTCATCGCCATTAACTTTCACCTTCTATATACCTTCAAACCTGCAAACAGACAATAAAATGGATTATAAAATATTCATGTTGCTTTCGCTAATTTATACCTTGTCAGAATGTTAGATGGGGCACCAACTACAGCAACTAATGCACCTTTAAACCTCCTTTTTATAGTCAATCCAAATCTACACATATACCCTTTTGTTCATATTCCCTCTATTTTGTTATCGTGCTCTGTATGCTTCTTATCGGCATAACTCTCTAAGTCGGGTTGGTCCAAAATCTCATTCCAATCGCATACTTCTAGCCGATGCTTTTAATTCCTTATCGACTTGCAACTCTTTTTTTATCGGCATAACTTACTTCAGTCGGGGTGAGTTAACGATTTCATTCTGATCACCCTACTCTGGCTGATGCAACCCTTCTTTCTTTTGTATATCAGGCAATGTATGTTATAAACATACAAGCATTAAAACATTCAAGTATTTTTCTATTTTGAACTTCCCTTTGAAATTTGGCTTGTACATTTTGTTTTGCATATCGGCTTGTATATCGCAACATACAAACACATATGCATATAAAGAATATTCTGTATTTAATTTCTCTTCACATCTGCATTGTATCTTTTACTTGTATCTTTTGCTTGTATCCTGGCTTGTATATCGCAGATATACATTGTAATTATGCAAACACTTAACATGCAAAGGGTGGGGTCCACTTTACCTTTTCTATCTCCACGACGCATAAAGTGCAATGTATCTTCCAACATGCATTGAGTTATGATACATTGCATTAACCAAATTTTAATATTTCCTCAGTTCCAGTTTGTATGACCGCAATGCATGTATAAATATACATACAAAGCGCAGAATATATGACTTAACCTCTTTTCATAACCTTTTTGATTCCACTACATGTATATTCTGTTGCATGTTTACTTTGTATATTTCATAGTTTTCGAACATACAAACCCTGATATACATTGATTTAATGCTATTTCATAGTTATTTCAGTTCCATCATAATATGTAGCATTGTATATTTCCTTTGTATGTTTCGCTATTTTCAAACATACAAACCAAAAATGCATGCAACGGACGTGACAAACTATGCATTTCAACTCTAAAAATGGTCAGGTCCACCTTGTATATAGAGCCTTGTATGTTTCGCTTTGTATGTCCCGAAACATACATACAAAGCGGAAACATACAACAATTTATCTTTAGTCTATAAACATTTTGGTTCCGCTACAAGTATATAAAGTGTTGTATATTTCCACTTTGTATGTTTTGCCTGCCAAACATACAAACAAAACATACATACAACAGACTTAACGAAATATTCATTTAAACCTTAAACTTTTCGGGTCCACCTTGTATGTATAAATAGACATTAACAAAATGCATACAAGTATAAAGAACTTAGAAAACCCGATGACTTCTACATGCGACTTGTATAAGGACCCGATATACAAAGGACCTTGTATATGCATGACCCGATATACAAAGGACTTTGTATATGCAACATACAAACCCGATTGTACATTTTATTAAAACACTCATAACTTGCAAAATACAGGTAATTTTAACATAGTTCAAAAAGCAACTCCCCCTCATTTTTGACAAGGAATTCACCCATGTTCAACTCTAGTACTCAATGCAATTTTTTCTTTGTTTTCAACAAGGTTTTTAACTTTCACTCTCTTTTCCCTTTTGCCACCCAACAGACCCACACACAAAAGAAAAAAGCAAAGCCACAGCATGGGTCCTCATTTTGCTAAGGAGTAAAATGGGGTGTGATGTGAGCATCACAACAACTAGAAACCAAACAAAACAATCAAAATTTAAAACCATTAAAGAAAACTAAATGAAATAAATTCATAACTTCCAACTATCTCTTCTGTAAATCATTATCTAACTTGAGACTCAATGTATTCAATAAGGTGCATGAATTTTTCAATTCAGTTTAAGTGGGTGCACATGATTAATAATCCTCATCTTGAAAATTAGTTGAACAAAACAGTGACTGATATTAGCTGACATAGTTGATGTCATTCCTTCATAGCCAACTAGATAGAGTGTTGCTACTAGTAGGCATTCATAGCCCTGACAAGATTATTGTTACAATTCTCCTAAGTAGAGCCCCATTGCCAACAAGCATCTATAGCCCCAGTAGAGTTACTTAGATGGATTAATCTAGATTTTTAGTAAAATCTATTTCATTATTTTATTTATTTTATATTTTGGATGACATAGATTTCATAAGATATTGTAGTTGTAACTTCATGATGCAAGGAATGGTCACTTGCTAAAATTAAGGTGAGAATTGTAATGGTAGCAAGGGTGACTTCTGATTTTTCACCTAATATCTACATTGGTATGTTCAACAAACCCAAGGATTTTAGGTGTGTCAATGTGAGAAACTTTCCTTGAATACTCAACCCATAGTTATTGAATACAAAATTTCATAAGTCAAACAACTTTCTACATTCATGACAGTCACAACAAGTTATGCATAAATTTTAAATAATTAACCTGAATGTTCTAAATTTTCTATGGTTTTCAGTGGTTGTAAGTCTGCTCCTGCATACTTTAAAACAAAACAAAGGTCCCTGCTAAGATAGGAAAACAACAAAGAAAACAAAAAAAATGAACTGTACAAACGACCAAAAAACAAAACAAAAAAAAGAGAAAAAGCAACAAAGAAAACAAAACAAAAAGACAACCCAAAACTATACATTATTTACATTATGATACATAGAAACTAACAGCCCTCACCTCAAGCTTGAAAGTAATGTTTCAAGTGTTGGCCATTAACTGGTAATGGCACATCTTCCCTAGTCAGGGTCTTGAGCCTGAAAGTATTGTCTCCAATTATTCTGCAACCTGTAATGGACCTAACCATAATTTGTCAAATTTTCCATGATTCCCTTTCTTTTCATGTGCTTTATCCCAGCACAACACTATGTTTGATATTCTAAATGTTTTTACTCTTTCTCTTTTATCAAACCATCTCTTGACTACTGCTTGATATTTGGCAATTTTTTCAATGGCTTGATCTCTTTTCTCATCTAATTGTAACATTTGTATTATTCTGGCCTCTCTATGATCATCAAAGCCTAAATATTCATTAGCAAACTTCCAGACTGGTATTCTTAAATTCACTGGAAGTATGGGATCAGTCCCATAAACTAAATGATAAGGTGCATTGCCTAAGGCTGACTTAACCTTGGTCCTATCTACTCGCAACACATATTTCAACAACGTGTTCCACTCTCTAGGACTCTTTTCAGTTAGCTTCTTGATTATATCCAATAAATTTTTTTTTGTAGACTTGGCTAACCCATTCCCCTGAGGATAATAATTTGAAGAAAACTTTAAAACTATCCCATATTCAAATGCCCATTTAGAAAATTTTAGAGAAGAAAAAGTAGGGCCATTATCACATACCAGCGAATAGGGAGTTCCAAACCTAGTTATGATGTTTTCTTCAAGGAACTTGATAACTACCTCAATAGTAGAGAACTTGCAACATGTGGCTTTAGTCCACCTTGTACAGTAGTCAGTTACTGTCAGTATAAACTTATGTCCTGCAGATGATGGAGGATTTATGACTCCAATGAAATCTAAACCCCACTGTGCAAATGGCCTAGACTCAATGACTGGCTGTAATGGATTAGCCTAATTCCTTCCCTTGTCTGCTGCAGTTTGACAAGTGTGACAACTTCAAATGTGACTCTCTATATCCTTAAACATTGTAGGCCAGTAGTATCCCACTCTCAATATCTTATGCATTGTAGCTAAATGGGAACCATGAGCAGTTCCATACTTATCATGTAATTCTGTCAACACCTTATCTGCTTCAACTCTGTTTAAACATTTTAAATATATTCCATCATGGTTCTTCCTGAATAGAAGACCTCCTTGAACCATGTACTTCTATGCTTTAATCATTAAAGCTCTCATATGAGAAGATTTCATCTTATTTGGATATTTGCCTGATATGAGAAAAGTGTTCAAATCATCATACCACTGTGATGCATCACTAGTATTCAATACATACTACTGTTTCACCAAATTTGGATTTGTGTTTGCTATGGTCTGCACTAATGCTTGTCCTCTGACCAACTTCATCAGAATAATTTCCATATCAAACTCTTGCAATGTTGTAATCCATTTGGCTCTTTTCTCTCCAGGCTCATTCTACATCAGCAACATCTTCACAGCTGCGTCTGGTACTATGGCTTTAACCTGACTGCATAAGATATAATGTCTAAACTTTTTTACTATTCTTATTAATGCAAACACCTATCTTTCTGTATTGAGATACTTCAACTATGCATCCTTCAGCGGTGCACTCATGAAGGCTATGGGTTTTTCTTCATTGTCTTCTCCCTTTTGTGTCAGAGTAGCTGCAAATGAATGTGAAGATGCAAAAGAATAAATGTAATATGGCTTTGTATAATCTGGACTTGTCAACACAAGAGCATCAGAAATGGCTTCCTTGATATCTTCAAATGCAGCTTTAGCTACTGGTGTCCATTCTATCTTTGCATCTTTCTTCAGCATGGCGTTCAATGGTTGCACAATTTCTATAAACCCTATAATAAACTTCCTGACAAATTTAATCTTACCAAAAAATGACTTGAGTTCTTTTTTACTATTTGGTAATTGTAATTTATTTATTCCTTCTATTCTATCAGGATCAATAGATATCCCATTTTTAGAAATAACATGCCCTAACAATTTTCCTTCAATTACGCCAAATGAACATTTCTTAGGGTTGAGAGAAATTTCGTACCTTTCACATCTTTTAAGCACTCTTCTTAGATCTTTAGCATGAGTGGATACATCTTTAGAATAGATAGTTAAATCATCAATATAAACAACAATGCATTTACCTGATAAACCACAAAATGCAATGTTCATGGCTCGCTAAAAAATGACACCTACATTGATTAGACCAAAAGGCATTCTTCTGTATGCATAATTTCCCCATTTACAAGTAAAAGTGGTCTTTAATCTATGCTCTTTATCTATTAAGACCTAGTTATATCTTGAGAATCCATCCAAGAAAGACATCATTTTATCCCCATTCACTGCTTGCAGTACTTCATCTATTGGAGGCAGGGGATAATTATCTTTTTTCAGATGCCTTATTCAAATTTCTAAAATCTACACACAACCTAATGTCTCCACTTTTCTTTCTCACAGGTACTAAATTAGCTACCTAGGCTGAATGTCTAACTGGGAAAATTATTCTGGCAGATAACAATTTTTTCACTTCTTCGAAGATCAAAGGCTCTAAAATAGCATTTACAGACCTTTGTCTCTACCTAAATGGTTTGACGTCTGGTTTCAAGGGTATCACATGAGTTATGATGGACGTATCATATGTTTTCAAATCTTCATACGTCAATGCTATGACATGTTTGTAGTATTTCAGAACATCCACAATTTCTTTCCTCACTTCTCTAGAGCAAGCCTTTCCAATAAGTACATTTTGTGGACTCTACTCTGTTCCAAGGTTATATGGATCACACTTACCTCCCTCAGTTGTGGGCAAGTCCTTTTGTCTTACTACCCCATCAAAGTCAAAGATCTGTTCTAACTCAATCACTCCTTTAGACAAGAAATTGCTTTTAAAGTTGATTATGTCCTCTTCATCCCAAGACACATCAGGCCTCTCTTGTTCATCAATAATTTGAGCCTCAAATACCTCATTACAAGTTAGAAAATCTACAATTTGCTTATCCCCTTCAAATACCTGAAAATGAGTAATATTATCCGGTATGCTAGGAACATTTACTAACTCAACAACAAATCATTTTAAACCTGACAGTGCTAAGGGTTCTAAAGTGCTAGCAGCAACTGCTAATGCATCTGGCCTATGGTTCAACTCTCTAGGGATATGTTCTATGTTGAAAGCATCAAATGAATCTATCAAATCCCACACCCTATGCATGTAACAGACCATCTTTTTGTAGTTGCATGCATACAATTTTCTTATTTGCCTGACTACTAACTCATAATCTAAAAACACTCTGATCATTTTTGTCTTTTTCTTGATAGCCATGACTAGTCCATAAATGAAAGCGTCATATTCTGCAACATTGTTTGTACAAGAAAATTGTAGCCTATATGCTGCTAAATATGACTTACCATGAGGATCTATAAGTTCTATGCCTACACAGGCACCCTGTTTAGATTTGGATCCATCACATTTTACTGTCCACATGCCTTCTTTATTCTTTTGACCCTTTACTTTGGCATGTTTTTCTTTTTCTATCATATGTGAGGTGCTATCTTGTTCATTTATAGGCAATTCATTTTGACCTTCTTGCACAGTTATCCTTTCAGTTTGTAGATTTGAATGACAGACACTTTTGTCTTTTGTCTCTTTTCTAAATCTGGAGTTGATCCATTTATGTTGTTCTAAAAGTATCTCTCTGGTTGATTAGGATTAATCTTTCCTTCTTGCAATCCTACTCCTTTTGTGCATTTTATGTATTGATATTCTATAATATCTCTGCACATTCCATAATTCTCTTCAGAATGTGGCTTATTATGGATTCTACACATTGTTTTACATAACTTGCACTAAACTGGTAGATTTTGTTCAATGCACCTTTCCATTTCTTGTCTAATGGTCTGACCAAAATTATTCATTGCATTATTTTCTTCATCAGAAGAATTTCCATCAGACTCAATGAACAATACTATTTCCTTACTGACATGTTTTTCTCTAAAATTTAACATTAGGATTTCTTCAATTTGTACTCCTTTGTCAGTGATTCTATAAACACCAGGTTCAACAAAAGCATACAATATCTCATTAGTCTTATTGTATTTTGTAATCATGTGTTTCATTCTAGGTTTAGGTTCTATCCTAATTTGATTTGGAACATCTCTCCAAGGTAACCACATATGTGAAAAATCAGTGGCCATGTATCCGTTCAATGTTTTGGACTAGTCTCTACTCAACATCCCATAATTTACAGGTATATCTACTACCTGAATGTCAATAACTTGACTCACCCTAGGGTTTGAGGCTAACTGGATTTGAATATGCATCAGTTCTCCTATTACATTAACCTCAGTTTTATCCAATTGTGCAACAACCTTAACAAATTTAGTAGGAGTTAGCCCTAGAGTTTTACATATCCCTAAAGGCATTACATTGGATGATGCCCCAAAATCTACCATACAATTATGTATGTTCTTTCCAAACATTCTAATGGTTAACAAGAAAGGAGGGGCTTCTTTCTTCTCTGCATACATCACCACATTAGTGTTGGAAGGCTGCTCAATTTTCTTACTCTTTTCCTTGGGTTGTGAATCTCTACTAGGAACATCCACATCAGCAGAAACTTCACCTGTCACAGATGTATCCAAGGATTTTATGAAAGCATTTCTGACCCCTAGATTTTTCAATAATTCACATAAAGGTATACTAACCTTAATTTTCTTTATCTCTTCAGATAGATAACTCATTAACCACATGGTTTCTACTGCCTCTGTTTTCCCTATTTGGACCTTTTGTGCTACCGTTTCACCATTTGTATGCTGATTAGCCTTAGCATGGTAGGATTATTACTAGTGTCCTGATATGGGGGAGTATTGAAGTTGTTAGGAGGAGTGGAAGTAGTGAAAGGACCTCCTGGCCTAGTGTTATTTCTTAAATTGTAGGTGTGATTTTTGTTTGACTGTTGAAAAGCATGTACCTCTTCTGTTTCATATAACACTTCATTTTCAGTTTCAAAGGGAAACTGAAATGCATTTAGTACAAAGGTTGATTTAGGATATAGGTTCTCATAAAAATAAGGTTCATCCTCTAACAATTGATCATCTTCTTTTCCAGTGGCAAAGGTAAAAGTCTCTAAGACTAAAGCAGTCTCATATCCTGAGGGCACTACTTCATTACCTTTAGGAATGAGAAACTCAGAAGTGGGAGCCTGTACATCTACATTGAAAATACTAGCTACTAAATGGAACTGAGGACAATCTAGTTCAGCATGGGTACTGGTATTATGGATTTTGCACCAATTCTTCAATGCTACATCATCCATTTGAATCCTACCTGTTTGTTGTGTATCCTAGTTATCTAAATTCTAAAATGGTGAAGCTAGAGTGCCATTATTTGGCCTTGTGTTCCATGTCTTAGGTGGCCTTGGCTGATTTTGGTTCCTATTGTTGTTACCCCCCACGTTGTTATCTATAGTAGGTCCTCTATTTTGCACTTCTTGTCCTTGATTATGATTTTGACTTTAACCATAATTCTGATTTTGATTTGAACTTTGACCCTGGTTATAATTTTGATTGTGATTCTGGTTATAATTTGGGTTGTAGTTCTGACCATTGCTTTGGTTATGGTTTTGACTACATCCTTGGTTGTTTCTACCATAGAAATTTTCATTTCTCAGTTGTGTTATTTCAGTAGTCAATCTTCTCAAGTGTGCACTAATTTCTTTGATTTCTTCTCTTTCATCTGGTGCCTTTGCCACAAATGTATTCTAAGGAGGTTGAAAGAAAGATTGACCATTACTCTGATTGTTATTGGCAGTGTTACCAGTATAAGGGGCTATGGGTTGGATTGGGGTAGGATTATACATAGGTGTGCATGTAGGAACTAGATTAAAAAATGGAGTATTATGTGTAGGGGATCCATTCCATGATTGTGTTTGACTTTGCATCCCAAGGTTTCCTCCATTAGGAAATGGGTTATAATTTTTTTGCCTCATCTCCTGATTTACAGAGGCTGCCTCCTTATAGGCTTTAGATATTGTATCTATGTCAGGCTTTCTTTTGACAAACATGATAGTTAATGGATCCAAGGGAACATAATACATGGCTAACAATGTATCTGCATTTACTGTGTAAGAAGCTACTAACCTAGAATAAGCCTTTTGAAATCTATCATTAAAATTATCAATCAGCTCTCCTTCACTTCTCTTAATTGTAGCCAATTTGTGATATAAGGTGGAAGGATCTATTGGTCCTCTAAACCTAAACAAAAATGTTTCTTTCATAAGTGCCCAAGAAGAAATATAACCATTGGGCAAGTTAACATACCAGTTAGAAGCCTGCTCATTGAAGGTGTAAGGAAACAAGTTACACACAACATCCTCATATTCAAACCTGGCCCTAAAGCATGCCTCTTTGAATATTCTAATGTGATCTTCTAGATCATGATGTAATTGATATTTAGGACATATCTTTTCAGGATTTTTTGGCATCTCATGATAATCATTAAACCGTATGGGAGAGTTGGCATTAAAATAAGCCATTGCAGGTACTTGTGCTTGACTTGAACCTGTAGGAATACCTAGATTTCTTAGAGGATTAGGATTTCTTGGAGGATTGGGACCTCGAGGAGGACTAGGACCAAGATTTAAAGATCTGAATGAAAAACTCTCAAGACTCACAATGTTATGGATCCTAAAAGGTGCTCCAGGAGGTGTTCCAAATGAACTTCTTGCATGTGCTATTTTAGGATTCCAAATCAAAGGACTCTTACTTTGCCTTTTATCAGGTAATTGCACAAATGTATCTTTTGAACTGGATCTAGACCTAGTCACTCTACCATTGTTATGAGCCAGCTTTACTTAGAACAACCCTAACTTTAATCAGGCCCTCCTTCTAGTGCTAAAAAACTGTTGATGATTGTTTTTACACATTCATAACAAAAGTTAAAATTCACAAAATGAACCTAACTGTCTTGAAAGATATGAAGAAATCAATTAAGATTTGCTTAATCCCAAGTTTCTGTATGGTCAGGTCTTGACCTATTGGTTAATTCAGTAGGTTGATGTGAAGCTGTAATATGCAAGGGGCCTTACATGATTTAAGGTTTTTTGATGATTCACTGGATTCTAATTATGCAAACTATCACAAATATCAACATTTTTATTCATTCCTTTGCATAAATTTGTTACTGTATCAGAAAGCTTTATATGATTTATATTAAAATGAGCTTTTCTTTTCAACTATTATGAAAACTATCAAATATCAACTGTGTCGTTCATGTTTCTTTTAAATGTCAGACAATCTCCTTTGAATTTCTGCGTTTAAGCTAAGTATTTTAGATGGTTTTGGGAAAGTTAGAGAAATCTAAATTAAACTTCATTCTACTACAGGATCTAAATGCTCTGTTATGCACATTGTAAGAAGTATAGCAAATTGATTAAATCCACAGACTAAACCTTTAAATGTAAGCCCTGAGTATTTTCACGAGCACACATTCAAGATTGCAAGCTTTAAGAGATAGTATTTCAAACACAAAGGAAAGCTATAAGACACTCTAAATATAGACACAGAATTCTAGGTTCACTTGTATTCAAAACAGATAGTAATATATGATTTACAATGTATGAATGACTCTTAGCTTCATTAATCAAATTCATAAAAAACTTACAAAACTTTACAGATACAGTAAGGAAGCTACATGTTCCACACATTCCTTATTGCAGACACAAGTGACCTCCTTCTATTCTAAACTAAAAGGTCCCTCTATTCAAAATGCTAAGATAAATTACAACTTCCAACTCTATTCTACAAATCCCTGTGTAACCTATTATAGAGCAAAGGGGCTCAATATATAGATTTGATTATCCCTAATACAGTTTCAAAACCCTAGTTAATCAACAATCCATATCTCAAGTGCAGCAGCAATGGAAGAAAGTAGATCTCACCAAAGATCTCTGAGCAGCATACCCATACTGAGTGTAAGGATGCCCTCTGGAAACCCTAACAATCGTCAAAATATCCTATGTTACTCATATAATAATGTTTCCTTCCAACTACATTTTTCCTCTCATTGAAGGCCTTTACTCCTCTCGCTTCTTTTGTGATCTGATTTGCTCTCTATGATGTCATTGCCATTAAGTTTCACCTTCTATATACCTGCAAACCTACAAACAGACAATAAAATGGATTATAAAATATTCATGTTGCTTTTGCCAATTTATACCTTCTCAGAATGATAGATGGGGCACCAACTGCAGCAACTAATGCGCCTTTAAACCTCCTTTTTATAGTCAGTCCAAATCTACACATATACCCTTTTGTTCATATTCCCTCTGTTTTGTTATCGTGCTCTGTATTCTTCTTATTGGCATAACTCTCTAAGTTAGGTTGGTCCAAAATCTCATTTTGATTGCATACTTTTGGCCGATGCTTTTAATTCCTTATCGGCTTGCAACTCTTTTTTTATCGGCATAACTTACTTCGGTCAGGGTGAAATAACGATTTCATTTCGATCACCCTACTCCAGCCAATGCAACCCTTCTTTCTTTTGTATATCGGGCAATGTATGTTATAAACATACAAGCATTAAAACATTCAAGGATTTTTCTATTTTGAATTTCCCTTTGAAATCTGGCTTGTACATTTTGTTTTCCATATCGGCATGTATATCGCAACATACAAACGCATATGCATACTAAGAATATTCTGTATTTAATTTCTCTTCACATCCGCATTCTATCTTTTACTTGTATCTTTTGCTTGTATCCTAGCTTGTATATCGAAGATATACATTTTAATTATACAAACACTTAACATGCAAAGGGTGGGATCCACTTTACCTTTTCTATCTCCGCGACGCATAAAGTGCAATGTATCTTCTGACATGCATTGAGTTATGATACATTGCATTAACCAAATTTTAATATTTCTTCAGTTCTGGTTTGTATGACTGTAATGCATGTATAAACATACATACAAAGTACGGAATATACAATGATAACCTCTTTTCATAACCTTTTCAATTCTACTACATGTATATTCTATTGCATGTTTACTTTGTATATTTCACAATTTTCAAACATACAAACCCCGATATACATGGATTTAACGCTATTTCATAGTTATTCCGGTTCTGTCATAATATGTAGTGTTGTATATTTCCTTTGTATGTTTCGATATTTTCAAACATACAAACTAAAAATGCATGCAACGGATGCAACAAACTATGCATTTCAACTCTAAAAATGGTGAGGTCCACCTTGTATATAGAGCCTTGTATGTTTCGCTTTGTATGTCCCGAAACATACATACAAAGCAGAAACATACAACAATTTATCTTTAGTTTATAAACATTTTGGTTCCGCTACATGTATATAAAGTGTTGTATATTTGCACTTTGTATGTTTCGCCTACCAAACATACAAACAAAACATACATGCAATGGACTTAACAAAATATTCATTTAAACCTTAAACTTTTCGGGTGCACCTTGTATGTATAAATAGAACATTAACAAAATGCATACAAGTATAAAGAACTTAGAAAACCCAATGACTTCTACATGCAACTTGTATAAGGACCTGATATACAAAGGACCTTGTATATGCATGACCCGATATACAAAAGACTTTGTATATGCAACATACAAACCCGATTGTACATTTTATTAAAACACTCATAACTTGCAAAATATAGGGAATTTTAACATATTTCAAAAAGCAACCCCCCCTCATTTTTGACAAGGAATTCACCCATGTTCAACTCTAGTACTCAATGCAATGTTTTCTTTGTTTTCAACAGGGTTTGTAACTTTCACTCTCTTTTCCCTTTTGCCACCCAACAGATGCACACACAAAAGCAAAAAGCAAAGCCACAACAAGGGTCCTCATTTTGCTAAGGAGTAAAATGGGGCATGTTGTGAGCATCACAACAATATTAATTGGCAACAAGTCAATAATTGCACTTATCCAAATACACACATATGGTCATATGCATGTACATACATGTATGTATATGTGTGTCACCCGCATACATTTGTACATAATAAATATGTATGTAAACATACATGCATGCACATACATAAAAAATAAATGTTCATATACATGTATACCTATACACACATGTCTATCTATATATTTGTTTATGTGTGTGTGTGTCTATATGCATGTATGTATGTGTATATATGTATGCACATGTATGTATGTGTATATTGGTATGTATGTATATGTGTGTATAAATGTGCACACATATGTATATGTATGCATGTATGTGTATATATATAGGTATACATATGTATGCCTATGTTCATATGTATATGGGTTGAAGTAGAATAGTGCATGCATCTCACTCTTTACACACACATATATGTATACATATATGGGCCAAGACATAATAGTGCATCTCACTCTTGAGCCACATGTTGATCTAACCATTTATTCAAAAATAGTATGCCCCAATCTTGGGACTTAAGGAAAAAAGATTAAAAGTTCATTGTAGATAACATTTATTACACAGGTATGTACGCATGTCCCTTAAATCTTATATGTGGTACCCTTTTCCCTCAAATCTATATGGAAGGATCTCATTGGATATGAATTGACAACTCAGATGATGTTTTGTGATCAAATAAAGTTACCATAACATGAAATTTTACATGAATATAGCCATTCTAGTAAGATTTAAAAAAAAAAGAGATTTTCATATTTTATTTTATTATTATATTTATTTTATACTTTTTAATCAACAAATTTTCATTTTAGAAAATAAAGACTTCTATTTAACATGTTAAAAAATAGCAAACAATAATTTTTTACATAAAAATAAGATGTCTTTCTTTAAAAAAACCTAATTAATTTGAATATATATGAAAATATTTCTTTGTTATAGGAAAATATATGTCTAAATTATAATTATTCCAATTTATCAAATTAATAATAGGGTGTGTGCAAGAAGTTTGGTCCACATATAGGGGAAGCATTAGGAAAAAAATCTCAACCCTAAAGCATCAACAAGTTTGGTCTCAAGCCTAAACCAGACCCCGTTTAGAAACAGGGCCCTATTACATTTCGAGCTCTCGTGCCTAAATGGGACCCCATTTAGAAATAGGGCCCCATTTGTCAAAAATATTTATTTTAAAAAAAATGGTCTCACACTCATTTTTAAAAAAATGGATACTCGTTTTAAAGCAGGATCCCATTCCAAAAAAATTAAAATGTCAACCCACATTTTAAGTTGTCTTTTAGTCTCGGGAAAGGCATGGTAACCTGAACCTTAGCCTTGACCTGCAAGTACAAGGTCGTGTCTATAGAAAGAGAAAAATTTGACTTTGACAATATGACTTATGACTTTTTTTTAGATTTCTTTTATGAGATTAAAAACCATTACAGATGATGATGTCTATTTTTCACATATGAATTTTTTTTTATGATTGGATTTGTTTTTCTATTTTTTAATTAATTTTTGAGGAAATTGGTCCATAAACTTGAAATGTCAAGTGTTCGGATTTTTTTAATAACTTTTAATTTTTAAGTTTCTTTAAAAAAATTATGTCATCAATGTACACACAATTCTTTACACAATGACAAAAAAAAAATAGTTTAGCTCAAATTATGCTTTCCGGACATGAGGAGCTTTCAGAAATAGCAATTAGGGCCAATAAAAAATTAATATAAAAAATATTTGGAAAAAAGTTATAGAAAATATCCTCATCAATCTTCAATATAATACACATCTTTTCCTAGAAGGAATTAGAAAAATATTTTTATTTAGGTCAAATTATGCTTTTCGGACACATGCATGGTATGGTCCTAAAAAAGTGGTTTTTGTACAAGCCTATACAAAAATTAATTTGTATCATCTCGGTATATAAATTACATATTTGAAAACTAGACTCAAAATCTTACATTTCATATTACTAGACTTTTAAAAGATTCTATGTGTAAGTGCTTCAAATTTTTAGTCCAACTATGACAAACTTTGATTTTTAGGAAAAACACCTCCACTTTTTTGCCAAAAAGTGGACCCACCTTCTTGCACACACCCAATAAGTAAACTATACAACAAAAAATCTAAAAAATATGTAGCCTCCATATATCGATGTTAATTAACTATATTTAAGAAATTATACAAATACTTTATTTCTAGTTTAAGTTATGTGCTATAAAAAATCATTTATTTCAAAATATTAGTAAGTACAAGAAACAATTTATTAACATTTTCTTTCATTTTTAAAAATTAGAAATAGAATCTACATATATAATTCTACAAATCATTAGTTTACATCATCTTCAAATTCTTAATGATTTGGTTGATATAATTAAAAGAAAATGAATTGCTTTTAAAATATCAAATTTCATACTCCACTTAAGCCAAAAAATGACACACATTATTGTGTTCTCGCACTACATACATGTACATATGTATACAAATACACACATACACATCTATATTGTCATATGTGTGGATGTGTGTGGATGTGTGTCTATGTGTGTGTATGCATATATGCTTATGTACATACACATGTATATGTATGTGGGTATGTGTAGCAAGATGGGAGACAAAAGTGGCCAACATGCAATGTAAAGAATAATGTTTATGCACTTCAAAAAGTGCATACAAGATATAACGTGATTGTTCTATGGCTCATACATGCTATTTGGAGCCATTACATGTTATATTTTAAACCAATCAAATCCCTCTATTATTTTGGAACACATTTGAATTTATCAGACCTGAGGGTTGGACTAACAATTTAAGAACTCAAATTCATGTTTCACAAAACATGAAAGCAATGTTAAACTTTGTCCTCATTAGGTTTACACATTTTGGATTAAAATCACATGAAATCATAACAAAAACATTAATCTACTACTTATATTTCTAACTACATATTTTTTGTATTTTGAATAAACTAAGGTAATTATTTTAATTTACCTTTAGTGATATATTCATATTCCTCAAATACATATGTATTGTTTTTCTTTAGAATTTTTTAATTTTTTAATTTAAATATAAATAAAACTATATAAGATTGTTCTATCCTTCATTCTAAACAAATTGAAATGAAAAAAATATTTTCATTTTTTTTTTTTTGAGGTTATGTGGCATGCACACTCAATGATGTGGTTTCTAGTATATATCCACTTTGAAAAATCACATTAAAAACTCAATAATAAAAAGGATAACTTGTAGCACTAGCTCTTAGCTACCTTTCCACCAATTGATTTTGAAAATACTTAATGCAATAAAAAATGTTGGCTCACACACTAGATCCTATGTTATATTTTAGTAATAAAAGAAAGAACACTTTTGTGTGCACTCATCATTTGATCCTCTTAATCTTAACGATTTTAAAAAGTATTTAGTAGTTTATAAACTAGATTTAGAGTAATACAATTTTTATTCTTATCATATCTTCAAATTTTGAGTGTAGGCATCTCAAATTATTTATCAAAATTCAATTTTAATTTATTTTAAGAAAAAATGATCACTTCTTTTTGACAATTTTAAAAAAATATTCATATAACAAAAAGGCTAAAGGCTAGATGCAACGAGCCAAGAAAAATAGGAGAAGATTTAACAAAACAATAAAAAATATTAAGAATTATTGTTATAATCTTTCTTCATTTTAATATTTTGATTATTGTCATTAGCATTGTGATGATGATCAACTATGTGGAGTAAAACTTGAATTTGTTGGACCAACACTCTAGTTTCAAGAATTAGAGTCTGGAGATGTTACCTGATCTTAGAAAGATCTTTAGAATTGATGACAATCTCATTCAAGGTATTTATTTATTCATCTAAAACATTTATCTTGTGGTCCCCTTCCATCCACAAATTTAGGAGTTGAAGATTAGCATTTTCTAAAAGATCTTTGATTGTAGATGTAAGGTTGTTGATGCAAGAGCATCTGGGCTCACAAGCAATCTTGCATCAACCAAAAAATTATTTTATTTCTTTTACCCTTTTATTTGTCTTGTAGATTTCTAATCAACATCAACCAAAAATTATGGGCTCTCCCGCTCCTCTTCCTGCCCATGTTCTTGGTTCACAGGATTCGTCTGTTGTTGGGCTAATTATAGAGTTTTCTTTTGCTGCTGGTGTGGCTGCAACTGTTGGTGCACCGTCTGTGGGCTCAGCTGCTTTTGTCATTGGAGTGCCATCTGTGTCTACAACTGCTGCCTTATAGGGTTCGTCTGCTACTATTGGGTTTTCTTCTGTTGATGGTGTGGCTGCGGCTGTTCGTGCGCCGTCTGTGGGCTTCGTGGCTGGTGTGGCTGCGGTTGTTTGTGCGTCATCTATGGGCTCAATGGCTGGTGTGGCTGTGACTGTTCATGCGTCATTCATGGGCTTAGTGACTGGTGTGGCTGCGGCTGTTCATGTGCTATCTGTGGGCTTAGCGGTTGGTGTGGCTATTGATGCGCCGTTTGTGGGCTCGGCTAGTGTGGCTGCGGTTGTTTATGCACCGTCCATGGGCTCTACGGCTAGTTTGGCTATGGTTGTTCGTGCGCCATCCGTGGGCTCTACGGTTGGTGTGGCTACAACTATTCGTGCGTCGTCCAAGGGTTCAGTGGCTAGTGTGGCTGTTGATGCGTCGTTCGTGCACTCAACTACTAGAGTTGCCATTGGTGCGCCATCCGTGACTACGACTGCTACTGCTCAAGGCTCATCTGCTGCTTTATTTGTAGGGGTTCCGTCTGCTGTTGGGGTGTTTGTAGCTGTTGGTACACCTTCCATTTCTGGGGCTGCTGCTATTACTGCTACATCTTATGCAAAGATTGTTAGTAGTGGTTCTCCTCAGCGATGTGAGGAGTCTACTAATGTTGCTTCTATTTAGGTTTCTAGGAGATCTATTTCTCAGTCAGACTTGCCTCCCCCTGTAGTGGTCCTAAGGGACGAGGTTTTAAAAAATATAGACTATTTCTCTAAGTAGGGTTTGATTTGTAGATTTTACCGTTGGTGGCCTCGGCTGGATGATTTGAACCTTTGGATTTCAGAGCATTGGCACCCTGTCACGAAGGGGAAAATAGAAATTTACCCTTGTGCAAAGGGTTTCTTTGTAGTTATTTTTGCTTCAGTTTCTGATCAAAATGCTATTCTTCATACTTAGGCTTAGTTTTGGGGCAATCATGCCCTCCTTCTTAAGCTTTGGGTTCCCTCCTTTAACCCATTGATTGAGTCTTTCAATAGAATGCCTATTTGGATTCGTCTCCTGAATCTTCTGCTACATCTTTGGTGCAAATCTTGTTATAAGGGTATTGGTAATTCTTTGGGTTCTTTTATTATGGTAGATCAAACGACTACCTTGTTTTCTCATACCACATATGCTCATGTTCTTGTGGATCTTGATCTCTCTAAGCCTCTCCCAGCTAAGATTATGCTGCAGGTTGCTGATAATTTTTGGAGGTAGATTTTGGACTATGAAGGTATTCCCTTCCGGTGTCGTAGATGCTTTGCTACGGGTCATCTGGCTTCTAGGTGTCCTTGCTTAAAGATCCCTCATTCTTCCTCCTAGTGGAAGAATTCTTTGCATAAACATCTTACATTTGGTGCTATTGAGGATATTTCTAGGTCAGAAGCAGTTGAATCTTCCTCTAATGATGATGGGTCTACTCCTGATATTAAGGGGGTTCCTGATTTTACAGCTATGGATACTACTACTGGTGGTTTTGCTACTGGAACTGTTGCTGGGACTGTTGCTGAGACTACTGTGTTGTCAGGGTCCTCCCCTGTTGCTGGTGTTGCTGGGTGTGCTGCAGGAAAATCCCCTACTACTACTATTGTTTCTAGAATTGCTACAGGGACCTCCCCTGCTGTTGTTGCTACTACCAAGTCTACTGCAGAGATCTCAGCTGCTGATATGTCTTGAACTGTTACTATAGGTACATAGGTTGTTGCTAGGGTTGATGTTGTTGTGCCCTAGGCTCTGCCCCCTTCTAAGGATTTGGAGAGAGTTTCTCCTTCTTTTCCTATTTCTGTGGATGGAGATGATGTTCTTTGGACTGTTGTCCAAAGGAGGAAGTGAGGTCTTCCAAAGCATATTTCATTGAACCGCACTCGTGCCAAGGGTGTTCGACCTGTTAGGTCTGGTTCTACTATTGTTTAGGTTGTTGCTCCTTGTAACCTTGTTGCTTAGTCTGTTGAGCTTTGCTGGTCTTTGTTTTACAACAAGGCTGCTGTGCCTGTGCTGCTATTATCTTTTCTCTGTGCTGGCTGAGTACTATCAGTAAACTATTTTCTTGCTCCCTGGGGTTGGTTTTGTAAAAGGGTTCTACCCCTGGTTTTTGCCGTCTTATTATATCAAAAACATCATACACAAACTTTGGGGAAATAAAATAAATATTTTAATTCTCCAACACTTCAAGGAAAAACAAGGCAAGTTTCATATGGACAAAATCCTAGTACATGCTAGAAGACAAAGATTGGACTTGTATGAAGAGTCTATAAGCATCCAAGTCATGAAGGAAAGAAACAAAAGAATCCCAAGAGTCACCTTTCTCAAAGTTGAATGCCACCAAGAAAGAAGACCAATACCAAGAGTCATTGGAGCCCAAAATGAGGAAGATGAAAATTGGCAAAGGACATACTATAAATAGATTGAAGTTTGGCTCCAAAGAGTCATTGAAAAAGAAGAGAAGAGCCCAAGTTTATTTCTAATTTTTGTTAGAAATATAAGCTGTGCATAATTGAAATAACAGTGAATTAGCAATAAAAACATAAAATAGACAACACAGATTGACATGGAAAACATGGTAATATACAAGGAAAAAAACCACAAGCAAAGATCCCTCAATTTTATTCTCAGAAGAAAATTCACAGTTATAAAACTTTTTCTCATGTCTTCAGATTCAAGCTCAGCAACCCTAAATATTCACCAAAAAAGTACATGCAAAAATTGATCAAATCTAAAGATATATTTCCATGCATAAAAGCACAAGTGGCACTTCACCCCCCTACAACCCCATATCCAACAACCTTTCAGGTTTCCATTCCTTGGCCTTCAGCCCCACCGGACGGGTACCTAGGGCACTAAATGAGATCTTACTCGACTTCTCATCACTATTGGAATAAGTCAAACTAACTTCACATTTCAACATTTTTTGCAGGTCATCAAGAAGACATCCATAGGTGATGTTGAAGAGAATTCTCCAAGGGAAATACATCCATTTTGATGAGGCAAAGAAAGTGAACATCCATGGTGATTTGTTAGGTGAAATTTTTTTGAATTTATAAGTTTGTGAAGGTGGAAAGTTTGATAGAGATACTTCATAGTTGGATTTGTGGAGGTTATGTATGTGTGTTGCCACATTGATTGGCTGCATAAAAATATTTGGGTTGTATGTATTTTCTGATGTTCATGTTTATGAAATTCTCAAGATATAATATTACTTCATAGCTAAAATTGTTGCTATAACATTCACAAACTATATTCACTTAAGGGATTCACGTTTAAGAGGTTAATCTACATTTATTTTGCTACAACTAAAGGAATCAAAGGGACAAATAACAATCCTTAAGGGATGGAATTTATCAAAGTTAATTTTCATCTAAGAGGAGTGGAAAAATCTTGACAAACAACAATCTTAAGGCTAAAATTTAACAAGGATATATTAGCACATACAATTTGTTATAATATTTGAAGTTTTAAGCATATGATTATAAGAATTTAAAGGCATGAATATGGTTTTTAACACAATGCACATAAGTGAAGTTGATTGGGCTGCATGATGGGATAATCCTTCATTAGATTCTCTTGTCATGATTGCATCAGTTGTGAAGACTCATCCATTCAATACATGAATCCTAAAAATAATTACTATTGATAGCAACCAAATTTTCAAGAATTGGTGCTACAGTATTAAGAAATTTCTAAGCTAAATTGTTATGGAATCCTAGATTCATGGGTAAAGGAGAATAAAGGTTGTTCCACCTAGTTGGACCAGTAACTAGATTAGCCTTTTTACTTGAAACTAACTCATTGAAATCTTTTCCCTTTTGATGAACTTTGGGTAAGCCTATTCTGAGTTTATTTCTCCAAATTGTCTTCATTATTCTTCTATTCTTTAAATAGAGAAAGTCTCAAATGAGCCCCATGATTTGAATGATTTCCCTACAAAATTTATGCTCCAAAGCATTCTTTTTTGAACAAGAAGGGATACCATTATTAACTTGAATCTAGAATCTAGAATAAGTGTGAGATTGATTGACCAAACCTATAGTAATGTCTTGGATTTCTACACCTTCATGAAGATTATGGTCTAGACAATTCATAGAGTTTGAAATAAGAATAGCCACATGAGATAGGAGAAACAATCCCATTATCATAACCAAGAATGAACCATTTGAATTCCACCAACATTTTCCAAAGAGCCAAAAGGATAGGTGATGGAGGAACATCTAGGCTCACAAGCAATCTTGCATTAACCAAAAGAATGTTTTATTTCTTTTACCCATTTGTTTACATCTTGTAGGTTTCTAATCAACATCATACACCAACTTTGGGGAAAATAAAATAAATATTTTAATTCTCCAACACTCCAAGGAAAAGACAATGCAAGTTGCATATGGACAAAATCCTAGTCACCTACATGTGCTAGAAGACAAAAATTGGACAATGAAGAGTCTTCATGCATTCAAGTCATGAAGGAATCCCAAGAGTCACATTTATCCAAGTTGGATGCCACTAAGCAATAAGAGGAATACCAAGAGTCATTGGAGCCCAAATGAGGAAGACAAAACTTGGCAAAGTAGATATTATAAATATATGGAAGTTTGGCTCCAAAGATGAATTGAAAAACAAGAGAAGAGCCCAGGTTTATTTCTCATTTTTGTAGGTCATCAAGAGAATGTCCATAGGTGATGTTGTAGATAATTCTCCAAGGGAAATACTTCCATTTTGATGAGACAAAGAAAGTGAACATCCATGGTGACTTGTTAGGTGAAAAAATTCTAAATTTCTAAGTTTGTGGAGTTAGATAGTTGGAAAGTTTGATAGCTCAATATTTCAAGTTGGATTTGTGGAGGTTATGTATGTGCGTTGCCCCTTGATTGGTTGCATAAAAACATTTGTGTTGTAAGTATTTTCTATTGTTATTGTTTTATGAAATTCTCATGATATAGTGTTACTTCATAGATGAAATGGATGCTACAACATTCACAAATTATATTCACTTAAGGGTTGCAAGTTTAAGAGATTAATCTACATTTATTTTTCTAAAATTAAAGGAATCAAAGGGACAAACAAAAATACTTAAGTGATGGAATTTATCAAAGTTAATTTGCATCTAAGAGAAATGGAATAAACTTGACATACAACAATCTTAAGGCTGAAATTTCACAAGGATATGTTGGAACATACAAATTGTTACAATCTTTGAAGTTTTGAGCACATGATTATAGGAATTTGAAGACATGCATATTGTCGTCATTACAATGTATGTAAGAGAAGTTGATTTGTCATGATTGCATCAAATGGTATCAAAGCATGTAGTTTTTTGGGAGGTGTGTTGAGGTGAGTTTCATGAGATGATATAGCTCTAATATTTTGTTGTAGGTATGAGGTAAATTCCTGTAACTACAGAGAGCTATTATTTGAGATTGTCATTTAATTTGTATTGTTGTCCTCCAATAGAGATAAAGTTGGGTAGGTGTACAAACTTCTTCCACTGAGAGAAAGTGGGTAGAAGAGGTCTTGGAGAGGTGCATCTTCTAGAGTCTTTGTATTGAAATATGGTGAGCACAAACACACATAGTTACACCATTATTACACAGCAATATTAAAACATAAAATTATATATTATTGTCTTCAGATCATTTTACAATGCAGTACATTGACTTTTTAAAGCCTTGATATTCCCGTATATAACTTCTTACGGCAAAGTAACTTCCCAAAACCTAACCAACTAATTATTTACTTATATTTATTTAACAATGTAATACTAGTATTATGCCAACATTCCCCCCCTTATTACATTGTTCTTGCAATAGTACCAAGGGACCCCCCCTGAATGCTAAAAAACTCAACAAAGCTGATTACATAATATGAATACATATTTTGTAGAAGATCTTCCCCTAAGAACAAATCCTGAACCAAGTGAGGCTCCATCATGCTATCTCATCTACCCTCGGAAAGGCGTAGCTTCGAGCTGTGTTCTTAAGCTTTTTAGTCCCAAGCTCTCAAATCACAGAGTCTTGAATTATTCGACAATGGACCCTAAGAGATACGATAGATCTCTGCCATGTTGTCTAGTGACCGTGAAAGGGTCTAATTCAAGATCATATACTCTTTGAAGCTAGCTGGACAACAATCCATATTGAGCTCAACACCAAATCCCAAACCTGTCTCCAAAACAAAATCTTCACAAAACATACATTCTTCAAATCTGTCAGCTCTATCAGCATCAACAAAGAAAAACAAAACAACCAAAACCAAAAATGCTTCTCATGCAAAGCATCATCTCAAAGTGAGAAGCTAACTTGAGATGATGGTACATCATCCATCCTCCGACGCCGCCTGCCTCCAATTTGATATCCTTAAACTCTATCCATTTGCTTTAGACTCTTCAATAGCACAAGCATGTAAGTCTCTCAAATTTCTATCAATGATAGCATGGATGGCATCGGAACCACAAACATAATGTGTGTCCATTTTCAAAAGTTAAAACATTATCTTACCACAAAAATTAAATTTACCTCCAAATTAATCTTTTTAAATACTTCCCCTTATTTCTCCCAATCCCTCAAAAGTAAATATTTTAAATACCTTTTCCTTAATACTTATGTCTCCCTTTTAAAAAATTTTCTCCAAAATAAATTGTAACTTTCTTCCTTAAATTTTTTTTTTAACTTTCTTCAAACAAAATTGTTTTACTCTAGTTTCTCCAAAATAGCTTCTGTGCTTAGGCATCAATTTGTGGCCTCTATGCAATAAAAAAACACGTACTCCATATCGTTATCCAAAATTTTATTTTCTCACATAAAATGTTTGACCAAAAAAAATAACAATGTAAGATATGCCTTCTCTGAAAACCCTTACATAGTGCAGCAAACAAACCTTCTACGCATATTTTAGAATTTCTTGTCTCTCTGCAACCACCAAGTTTATTCCAGCACTCATAGTCTCCACAGCAACTAAAATGAAGGGCAAGAAACTCTTTTTATGGATCAAACAAACAATTATCCTCCAATAATAGCACCAGCAACCATTCTCGTGCTCAAATAGATTTTCCATGAAGAGATTTCCTTGTTGTATTCGGTGTACACCTAGTTTTCCATCTTTGAGTGCAACTTTAATATCAAACAGCTTGCATCTCCTCACAGCAAACAATTTCCATATCAATTACTTCTAAAAGATTACTTAATGCAGATTGAATGTAAAGGATGCAATTTCAGCACAGCAATGTTTTAAAAAACTTTACACCATCGTCTCCTCATAGTAAAGAAAAACCATGAAAACCCTAAGTATCAAACAACAATACTCTCTCAACATCAGCAAATTCATTTGGACAACAACAAATTTGTTTGGACAACCAGACTGAGAATGATATCCACCTCCATTTGAAATCTTAGATGCCTTTGATATAGATTTTAACTTCCATTGGCTCTCTTCCAAACAAGCTTTCAACCTTCCATTTTAGAATGCACAGGCTCAGCCAAATAGTTGCTCTGATACCATATTGAAATATGGTGAGCACAAACACACATAGTTACACCATTATTGCACAGCAATATTAAAACATAAAATTATATATTATTGTCTTCAGATCATTTTACAATGCAGTACATTGACTTTTTAAAGCCTTGATATTCCCGTATATAACTTCTTACGGGAAAGTAACTTCCCAAAACCTAACCAACTAATTATTTACTTATATTTATTTAACAATGTAATACTAGTATTATGCCAACACTTTGTTGGGTAGAGGATAGTTGTCAATGAGTTTTGTTATAGGGAGACCCTGTAATTGTAGAGAGCATTGGCTCTAAAGTGTTTATGTGTGCAGGTTGCAGATTGAGAGTACGTGACAAGTGTTTGGAAAAATGTCTTGGAGACAAGGAGAATGTTTGATGATGAAGGTATTTTTGAAGCCAGAGAAAGAGAAGAAAGAACCCATCCAAAGGAGTAATTTATTATGAATAGTTTGCAAGTTAGGTGGAAAATGTTGCAAGGTGACAGTTGACAATAGTACCACTGATAATTTGGTTGCATTGGAAATGGTTGAGAAGCTAAATTTAAAGAGGATGAAGCACCCTAGCCTGTATTGTATTTCTTGGTTGCAAGGAGGTCATCAAATTTGGGTAAGTGAACAAAGTATTGTTAATTTTCACATTGGAAGATATAAGGATGAAATTGTATGTGACGTAGTACCCATGGATATATGTCATGTTTTATTGGGTCAACCTTGGATTTGGGATAGAGAAGCTATGCATGATGGTAGGAAGAATACATATAGCATAATAAAGGATGGGAAGGAATATGGTTTGAATCCATTGCAAGATAAGCAAAAGGAAGAAGTAAAACATGAAGTTGTAGTAGAGTTTGATCCATTGAAAGACATGGAAAAACTGAAAAGTTTGGGACAACAATGTAAATAAAAGCACATAGAAAGGATGAAAAATGAGAAGAGTGAAGGGACCACAACAAATAAGAAAGGAGAAAAATAGAATATTGCAACAGAAGCATGTCTTTTGGAAGACATGGACTAAGAGATTGAAATTGATGTTATAGCTTAGTAGTTAAGTATCTTTTGGAGGATGAGAAGATAGAAGAAGGAAATAATGAAATTGCCCCTGAGCATGAAGAGTGAAAAGTTACAACAGATGATGTCCAGAATAAAATGAAAGAGTTGTATTAGTAGAAACATGCCTTTTGGAAGGTATAACAAATGTGGTGAAAGAAGTCACAATAGAGGTTGAGGTAGAAAATAATTTTGTAGCGGTTGTGTGTCCTTTAAAGGACATATTGGTAAATGAAAAAGAGTGTGAGGAAGAAGTGAATGAAGAGTTAAAAGAGTTGCTTATATATTTGTTTCATTTTAATAATATATGTTGTAATGAGTTGAGTACAGGTGACATGATGAAAGAGAGTGGAAAAATTATTTTTGGTTGAGGTGGTTGGATTATGGTGGGTTGAATCCCACAAGAAAAGAGAAGAGAGGAGAATTCATTTGGTGGAGGAGATCAGCCTATGGTGGATAAAATTCCACAAGTGAAGGAAATATTGATGGGTAAATTTGGCAGAGGAAGATAGGAAGGATTCCAGAAAGATGTTGGAAAAAGAGAAGAAAGAAATTTCAATGGACCTATGATAGCATTGGATCATGCTACAAATATTTTACTATTTGGAAGGGTGGTTCAACCACTCAAATCCATTTTGTGAGCCATGCACACAAACTTCTTACCCAGTGTGTCTGATGCATCAACCAAAAATATTTTATTTTTTTTACCCTTTTCTTTGTCTTGTAGGTTTCTAATCAACATCATACATCAACTTTGGGGAAAATAAAATAAATATTTTAATTCTCCAACAATCCAAGGAAAAGACAAGGCAAGTTGCATATGGACCAAATCCTAGTCACCTACATGCTAGAAGACAAAGATTGGACAATGAAGAGTCTTCAAGCATCCAAGTCATGAAGGAATCCCAACAGTCACATTTCTCCAAGTTGGATGCCTCCAAGCAAGAAGAGGGATACCAAAAGTCATTGGAGCCCAAATGAGGAAGATGAAACTTGGCAAAGGAGATATTATAAGTAGATGGAGGTTTGGATTCAAAGAGGCATTGAAAAATAAGAGAAGAGCCCAAGTTTATTTCTGATTTTTGTAGGTCATTAAGAGGACATCCATAGTGATGTTGAAGATAAATCTCCAAGGGAGATACCTCCATTTTGATGAGACAAAGAAAGTGAACATTCATGGTGACTTATTAGGTGAAAAAATTCTAAATTTGTAAGTTTGTGGAGGTGGATAGTTGGAAAGTTTAATAGAGATATTTCATAGTTAGATTTTTGGAGGTTATGTATGTGTGTTGCCCCTTGATTAGCTACAGAAAAAATTTGGGTCATAAGTACTTTTTGTTGTTATCATTTTATGAAATTCTCAAGATATAGTGTTACTTCATAGTTGAAATGGATGCTACAACATTCACAAATTATATTCACTTAAGGGTTGCAAGTTTAAGAGATTAATCTACATTTATTTTGCTGCAACTAAAGGAATCAAAGGGACAAAGAACAGTACTTAAGGGCTGGAATTTATCAAAGTTAATTTGCATCTAAGAGAAATGGAATAAACTTGACATACAACAATCTTTAGGATGAAAATTCACAAGGATATGTTGGCACATACAAAGTGTTACAATCTTTGAAGTTTTGAGCACATGATTATAAGAATTTGAAGACATGAATATTGTTGTCATTACAATGTATGTAAGAGAAGTTGATTGGGCTACATGATGGGACAATCCTTCATTGGATTCTCTTGTCATGACTGCCAATAGGCCACAACAAAAGAAAAGAGGTATAAAAAACCAGAGAGGATCCATGTGGATGTATACAAATGGATAAGATAGAGATAAAAAGGGGAGAAGATGAAAATTAGAAGCGTACGACTAAGAATATGAATAAGTAGGAGAGCACCATCACTTTTGACCCCCTTTTTGTCTGCCATTTCTATGGATATAACCATGTATGTATACACATCTAAGTTCCCCACACCCCCAAAATAAATTAATTTGGGATAATGTAAGATAATGCCTTCCTACCTAAATAGTTAGGGATATATCATTTTTTATTTAATTGTTAAAATATTTGAAGGAATACATGATATAGATATTTTACTACCTATTGAATCCACTATGCAGATAAGTCAAATCTCAGATAAAGGAGACTTGAGCTAAGCATAAAGTAGCACATGATCAATGTAGATTTCAACATAATTCATTAGGTAGGTCATGAAATGGTTATACGTGAGAAAACAAAGAATTAAGTTATGCATAAAAAATCCTTTGAAAAGTTACCATAATAATGGTTTCATGATTTAACATGATTTAATGGATAGAATTATATTCCTTATTAATGTTAAGAATTTACACCTCTTTGAGCCTTGTATGTTATATGATATAAAAAAAGACAATGTGTTTCCTTTCATTAAATAACTTGTACCCTATCGTACCCAATTTGAAACCAAATTGTGATACAATAATCATCATTCATACATGTCAAGTCATTTGTCAAAAACTGTAAGTGGTTGATTTCGGTCATGTCTCAAAGTCCAACTTTCATCTTGTTAAAGTTGGACTTTCATCTTGTTAAAGTCATTTGTCAAAAACTGTAAGTGGTTGATTTCGGTCATGTCTCAAAGTCTAACTTTCATCTTGTTAAAGTCATTTGTCAAAAACTGTAAGTGGTTGATTTCGGTCATGTCTCAAAGTCTAACTTTCATCTTGTTAAAGTCTATAATGTCAAATTGTCAACAAAGTCATTCCCACTCAAATCCATTGTCATTTTGACAAAATTTAAGTCATTGTCAAAGTTCATCTTGTTGAAATCCAAGTTGTCACAAATTACTATGTTCTTAGATATTGTCCAAAAATTTTAATTTTAACATATTAATTTATAATTAATAATTAATTAGTAATCATCTATTAATTATTATTGAAATTAAAACTTTTGTTAAGAGATTTTAAGAATTCAAAAATTATAAATTATAAAATATTATCATTTTTTCTGATGTTTATTATTAATAATTTATTAATAATAAAAATAAAAAATAAAAAATAAGGTCCTAGAATCAAAACAAAACAATATTCAAAGTAGATTTCCCATGCAAGCAAAAGGAAGGAGCGCAGCTTGGAGGATACCCAAGTCAAAAGCAATCCAAATGCCTTGCTAAGGAATCCCACGCACCAAGGTCAAAGGTATTAAAAAATCAACGAAAACATAACAGAGTCCACACGCCTATACCTAGAGTTCGTTCCACGCTTGGTAGGAAAACGCCATGCAACAAACCCTAAAAATAAAGACAAAAAATTACGCACCACAGTTGGAGTTTGAAAAGGCAGCCAAAATCGAAGGCAAACAAGACAAAAATCATCACAAGTCCACTGCTGAAGGGATAAAGGCATGGAATCACACCATTCTAATATACAAGTAGGCGCAGAAGAGGACAAAAGACAAAATGATAGAGGAAATCATCCAAGTAAGCACAAATAGTTGAAAAGCCAACGATTAAAAAAAAATGGAAAACCAAAATCAGTCTAAATAAAGAGAAAAAACTAGCAGCTGGGAAAAAGGTGCCAACATGAAGAAAAGATAAAAATTTGCTTGGTAAGTTGAGTGACAATTAGTTTAACGTGAGTCGAGCTTTGGAGAGGGACATCCTCTCCAAATGATTATCTAATTCAAATCAAATTAGTTAAGTAGGAAGCTAAAAATGAATGAGTACCATAGGCAGATTCAGCTCGAATGGTACAAATATTTGTAATTTCTTCAAAATTTGATCTAACATTTATAGATCAAAGACATCAATTGAATTGAGTTTTTAGAATTTCATCAAATAATGGGCTAGCCTGGGGTGGCCTTCTGGCGGAGCTCCGGGGAGGAAGCGGAGATTCTTTGTGGCCTTCTGGTGGTTCCATTCCTGGGAGCGCTTCTGGTTGGCCCACTGATAATTTTAAATGGATCTCGCATTTGAATCTAACAATTTCACTTCGCTGTGAAGATAACACTATAGAAAAAGAAAAGGAGGACTATGGTTGGGCTCCTCCTAATGTCATCCCGGACCTCGCTGCTATATGGGGCAACCCAGATGACAAGGACCCTCCATCCGCTAGTATTGCTTTGGCCGCTTAATGGCCTTCTTTTTTATTACTATTTCTGTTATGTTTTCTAAATTCTGGGCATAAGCCATGACTTTCGGACTTTCTAGGCGCTGCCCATGTGACTTTGGGGTGTGCCTTTGAACCACCCAGCCTTTTTTGTGAATATGTGTACTCTTATTTCTAATTAATATAGATATGGTCGCTTATTCATAAAAAAAAAATTATGGGAAAAGAATCATCAAGACAGAATGGTTTAGAGCCACCTTCAAAGCAATTCTATTTTAGCTCGTACGAAAAATAGATCATCATCATTTTTTAGGAGAAAAGAACATATTTAGAAAATTTGCAATATTTTATCTATTTTTAGTGTTAACTTGCTTAACTTTTGTTTAGTCATCGATCTCTTATTATGAAAGATGTGAACTTTTGATAGTTGAATGGACAATTATATGTTTGTAATTTAGAATTAGTGGAACAGATAATTTCTAATAAAGTTTGTATGTTACATGCAAATAGTCACAGCTAGGATATGAGTGCAATAAATTATTTTATCTATTTTTTATGCAATCTTGTAAACAATATCAATAAATGTCTTTTGCACATAGAAGTTGGTAATTTATTCAGTGGAGTAGTGGTATAAGTAGTATTAGAGTAGAGTTGTATTCAAGATTTTTGAGTTGTATTATTTTTCATGCAATCTTTGTAAACAATATCAATAAGTGTTTTTTGCACATAGAAGTTGGTAATTCAATCAGTGGAGTAGTGGTATAAGTAGTATTAAAGTAGAGTTGTATTCAAGATTTTTGAGTTGTATCAGTGAATAAATATTAATAAATGTTAATTCTCATGCCTGCATTATGCTAAAATTGCTATTCATTGAATACACATTCTTATTGCGATTTTGTGATCGATTCAATGATATTTAATGCCTGTTTTGCTTCTAAATGTCTATTGAGATATGTTGTCATGTGTGCTAAAAGTTAAGTCACTTCAATGAATCTACAAACTTTGTATAGTAGGAAACCTTGAGATGTAGCCCATGGATTTGTACTGAGTCTTATATTTGATTTAGCCATAACATTTGTATTTATGAATTAATTTATCCAATCCATGTGTATTTTCCCTACTTAGTCTCTATTTTTAATTGAATGGTGTGTCTACTTATAGGATTTAATTAGTGTTAAAAAGCACAAAACCTTTGCCTCATGTTGAAAACACGTTTCAATCTTTTGCATGTCGCAAATCCAAAAAATCACATATTTATGTTTTATTCAAAACAGACATGAAAGCATCTCTGATACATTGTAAAGTTTGTAAATTACAAGTACATATTGTACAGTTTTAAGTTAATTTTTAGTTTATAAGGAACTTCCACTTTTGATTTGAAAAGTAGTTTTAATGGACGTCTATTTTGTTTTGTGTTGCAGACAAAGGTGTGAATTATAATGCTAACATACCCAATACTTAAAAGAGTTGGATAAGAATGTTGTTGTATAAGAAGAGGATGCCAAAAAAATAAGTGTAAGACAATTGGCAAGTTGGGTTGAAATGACAATTACTAAGCAAAGATAAATGATATTATAAAGATATTTTAAAGTTATTTTATCATTTCTTAATTTCTTAACCTTATGGGGATGAAACGATTCTTAATTAGAAAGGTGTGATCCAAAATTAATCATGAAAGAATAGTAATTTTTTCTTTCTCATCCATTATATTCTAATTACATGATCAATTTTAAGAAAAAAAATGCAAATTTGTACATTGTTCTAAAGGGGTCATAGACAAAGTGAGGTGATTAATACACCTTGATAATAAAAGAGCCACAATAGGTTTCCAAGATATAGACTTGACAAAGAGAGTAATATTATTATTAAAAGAAATTTAAAAACTCTAGGGAGGTAGTCACACTTAAATTATGGAAGTTTCATAAATGCTTTATAGTGCTTACAAAAGCATCATAATAATTTTAGGAGCATCACAATAAGATGAATTGTCGCTTTTTTATATTAATAAATTAGCTAATTAGCCGATAGGCTATATGTAGTATAATTCAATTTGGCCAGAAAATTCAGACCACCGGACATCGTGTTCGATAATCCATCAGTTAGAATAGGAGAACCGAGTGTTTGATGATCGATTTTGGGCGATATTCCGACCACTTTCTAAACTCGTCGGTTTCCTCACACCAGAAAAAATCGTGTCAAAAAAGTTTCCTATCTTTTCTTTCCCGAAGGAAAAGGAAAGGGAAAATGGTTCAAAGCAAATCACTCAGGCAAGTAGGAAGCGTAATTGCCATGCTATGATTGATCACAAGGAGCATATCAAATTGCAAATATTTGAGGTGAGCTTAGTTTTACTTTTACTTCTATCATCTTGCTCATTGAGATCAAGTGGAAACTATCGTACATTTGGTAAGTGGTACCAACAAAACATAACTTAATGTACAACTATTGGTACACCCTTCTTTTTTGGTCTTTTTTGACACTTCAAAAAATGTATTCTAATGTGGCATCTTAGTTGATGATGTGGACGTGAAACCTTAGTCATAAGCAATCTTACATAGTATAAAAGTATTTTGTACAATGAAATTTGAATATTTCTTGGTAATCATTATTAAATATTATAAAAATAAATCCTAAACATCCCTCTTAGATGTGAAATATCTCATAACCATCTCTTATTTCACTTTTCTATATCCTACATATTTCCCTCATTTCACCAATTTCCTTGTTTTCACTCTTATCTACTTATATAATAATTGCATTAACGAATCCATAATTTAACATTTCTTATCAGTTATCACATTTAATTCCTTGTTTTCACTCTTATCTACTTACATAATAATTGCATTTAGGAATCCATGATTTAACATTTCTTATCATTTATCACATTTAAAGGAACTACATAACTTTCTTTATCTCATGTAATTCAAGTTAAATTTTTGTATTATCATATTTTACATTGAAAAGAAAATAAACTAGACGATACAATTGCCTTTACAATTATCCTAGGTGCTCCTATTAAATAAATGTTTGCAATTCTAATCACATTACAATTACGCACACAAACTTACATATTTAACATTTTACCCTATGGGCGAATTCGTTGTGTAGTGCAACTGCTAGTTTTATGTGTATTAGACAAGCATGGTGAAGGATAGTTAGAAATGGTGTGTCTTTGGGTTTCTTCTATCAACCTTTTTTATTGATTTTGTATGAATACCCCTTTAATTCTAGGTGAGTGAAGAGTGTTTTGTTTTAAAGATGGGTGAAATATAAAATTTTGTCATATTTTTATAAATTTTTAACCATAAATAATAATAAAAATATATAAAAATAACTTTAATTTAATTATACAAGAATCCGTAAAAATAAATGTTTTAGTTAGTTATATATATATATATATAAAATAAAATCTATTTAAATTTTTTTATATATTATTTTCTAAATTTCTATTTGATTCTAATATGAGAAACATTATATGTTTTAAATGAGATGTTGATTATGGCTTTCAAAGCTACATGTTCTATTCTTCTAATATTTCATTTATATTTCTTGTGAGTTATGTATTGACATTTTAGTTTTTTCACAACAGTTAAACACCTTATTTACGAGCATAATTGCTCCACTTTCTTAACATAATTCATAAAGGAACAATCATGCATTCAACTAAATTGTTCATTCAAAATATGATATTTATTTTGATGAGTTATTTATGAAATTTCTATATAAATCAAAGATCATTTAATTGTCCCCAGTTGAACTCTTCTTATAAGTTTTGTTTATATTCTGACCTATCGTAAGGTTCCAAAAATTGACTTGTCAAATCATATTTATTTTCTATAAGGTTTATTCAATGAGAATGCTCACTTTTCTAAAAAAAATATACTTAAGGACATAGTCATGTTGCCCTTTCTTAAATATTAAATGGTTTAATGGTAAAAGATATTTTTTTTGGAATAAAAATAAAATAACTAACTATTTTTAATTATGAATGAAATGTAAAATTACTATTACTCTTTAAAAAAACTACTCAAGATAGCTCTAGAAAACTACTCAGGATAATTCCAAAAAAACTACCCATTAAAGTAGCTTAAAAAAAACTACGTTTAAAGCTCTGATCCTGTCCTCTTCTATGTTATTGAGAAAATCATAAACTCCTGCTTAATACTACTGTGATTTATAAAATACTAGACTACTAATTGTCTGCTCTTGTAAGGTGTTAGGCTTTGAGTATTTTATAGTTTTGGATTGATTTTGATTTCTAGAATTTTACCTTCACAGTTAGTTTAGGTGTAGGCATTATTTTTCCACTTTTGAGTCCCTAACCATAGCATTCTATTTAAATATTATTCATTTCAATGGTAAAACAATCAATAGCTATTTTACATCTAATTCACAACAAAAAGTGGTAAATATTTGTCTGTTTTTATTAGCTAAAATTAAACTTTGACTAGTGAAATCGATGATATTTATAAATAGCCTAAGCATAGTCTGAACACTAGAACTTAACATCATTGAAAATAATTTTATATCTCTCTGTGATATTTGGTTTCCAAGACAGTTAAACTTTCATTTCTTGTACGTAAACCAGTAGAAACTGTATACAAGTGTAGCCTCATCATTCATGTCGCTCGACACATTTATATCAAAATCGCTTTCGACATTCTGCTGTTTTTCTGTGATGTCAGAGATATTTCCCTATCTTTTGTAAAATATGGATGATAACCGTTTCCAACAATGCATTCAAATAGTAAGCCAAAACATTAAATTAAGTTAAAGTTGTTTTCAGCTGAACGAGGCCCTTATCTACCAGTTGTCAACAAAAAACAGTCCCCACGGACATATAACTAGCTGGCACTTTCACATCCTCTTCAAATGCTGTTGCAGGAATCTTATGATTGTGTACTCAAAAGCTAATAAAACCACATTCTTCATTGTCCAATTGTACATCATCACATGCAGCTTTCTGAAGTTACAAGTTATGCACATCTGTTGATGATTAATCTAACAAACCTTCAGTCAAAATTAACTTCTATTCAAAGAGAAAAGAATGACAATTGGAACTTGAATGATCTTGTTTCCCTCATAATAGAAGAACGGTAGCTGCAACTACTCACTATGATGAATCTTAGGCGAAACGTTATTTAGTGCATATACGTCAGGTCAAGAATATAACTAGAATAGGAGAGAAGCACTGAATGGCCCAAGTCTGAATTACTTAGGATAGAGTAGACATGCCGTGGTTGGGAAGAAAGAACATTCCATTGAAGGCGAGGTAGAGTAATGATGATCATCGATCATTGATAAATCACAGCGTTTGCCTTAGTCAATGCAGCTTTATTTCCCCTGGTATATATCTCTATGTGATCATTTTTACGACTTACCCCATGAAAATAGACTTGTATTATTTTACCTCACTCCATGCATATATTATAGTTACAAAACAAACATCTTTCAATACATGAGAACGAAGGGATAGTACGCATTGAAAATGTACAACGGCGTGTTCTCTCAAGAGTCTCGACTTTTCGAGGGCTTAATTAGGGAAATGTTTTAAATGATTTATATGCATTTTAGACATAGTTGCGCCTATGTACCTAGCCTTATTTTCACCTAGTCTTATGCTTATTGCTTATCCTTATGTTTATGTGCACACAATCCCAATTCATGTGTCCTATCTATTTGATTTTGATAATTAATCCAATCATTGTCTATAATTCACTCTTACCAAACACAAATATAACCTAGTTGTTTGACCCAAGTCATGTCAACAAGTGCGAGGTCATCCTTGCAACCATGAGTTTGATGCACTTAAATACAAAAATTAAAACCAATCATTTTGTCAGTTAGCCCCTTCTTACACTTTGGTCCTAGGTTAAATTTGTATAAATCTTTGTAATTTGGTATTATGTTTGTGCATAAAAAGACATTCATTTGTACTCATTTTGATCATCATCGGATCATGGAATATCATCGATTATCGCAAGAACAATCATTCAGATCAAATCAAGCAAGAATCTAGTACACCTAATCACATTGATCCTAGTGCAAGTGAATCACATAGCAATCATTCTAGAATTCATGTGCATTTTTTAAGCTTGTTGTTTGTTAAGGTATCTTTAAATACTGCTAGGTTGATAGAAAAACCTTGAGAGTCTGATAGAATATCATTGTCTAGTAGTCTACTTTTTTTAGTGTTCACAAGGAAGGATCAATAGATCATTAGATGTTAAGTTCATAGATACAAAGTAAGTTCATAGCTACAAACTAGATCCAGAGTTGTGAAGTTAATCTATTGCAAAGAAAAAATAAATATTCTGATTTGGATCCACACACATGACTATTTAGAGCATTTCTAAATCCCAAGGCATACATATCTCATTGCCTTTAACAAGTAACAATCATTCTTCAGTTACAAAGCTAAGAAATCTCTTTCTTCATTTATTATTTATTAGTGTACACATTTCATTTGGCTTAATTTGGCATTCATTTGACCATATTTGGAAGCCTCATTTTATGCACATGGCATAAGACACCTCAGCTGGGTGTGTGGCAATTAGGAAGAGTCCTTCAAACTCTTTCACTCCACTTAGCTTGCCACTTCTACTTGAGATCTCCTTAAGTTATGGGATTGACTCCCATTAACTCAAGGTTACTCAAGGCTATATGTACTTGTCATATTGACTTCCAATTTACTTCAAATTCGGTAATCAGCAATTATCTTATAGATTCTGGCTTCTTTCATGGTGTCAGAGCTTGTTTAAGCTCATTGCTAGTTCTATTTGGAGTCAAAGGTGCTAGCTTTGTTTATTTGATTTGCATTGGTGTTGAATTAGGGTTGAATGACTCTGTGAGAGGTTGAAGCAAAAGAATTGTTTGTGCCATGTTCACTTCTCTTTGAGCTCTATTCGTGGCTTAGTCTAAAGTCATCGTACAGGAAGCTATGCCTAAAACATCAGCATTCTTCGCCACCACTTCAGTGTCTTGATCATGTGATTACAAAGGTCGTCTTGGCCTACCCTGTACCCAATGTGGAAGGCATCATGACTTACGGAGTGTTTGGAATGGCTTGCAGAGCCAACTCTGCTCTAGACGACTAATCATAGTTTTGTTTCAATATGGCATGCTAAGGCAGACCCTTGGCCTTTTTTTTGCTAAGGAGAGTGGTCGAAGTAACATGCAAGCCACGGTATTGAAGTCTGAGGCAAGATTGTAAATAGATCAGGCCCAACCTCTATGTTACATCCCTCTTTTTGGAATTGATAATGCTATTTACTTTTCTTGCAAATTTCAGTTATATAATATGTTGTGGACGACATGGAAACTGATGATATATTTAGACAAAGTTAGTTCTATGAAATTTTGGAATCTATTGATTATGATCAATGTGATATTGTAGACTAAAATGTCTTTTTGTTAAGAGAAATGATGTTTGGATATATTATGCTTTGAATTGGAATATAGGTGCTTTGACCACAAAATTGTATGTGAGAATGTCATTACAGGAATAGGTGGACCATGTTCGATAGGAAGAGAAAGTATCTTTGAGAGAGAGTATAGACTCTAGAAATTAACCATGGGTGTTTGTTACTGAAAACACCAAACAGGTAGATAAACCTTGAAGCCATCAATTTAGTCATGTTTTTGACTAGGATAGTTTAAGAATAGATGTCAACGTCTGAAGATAAGGTTTAACACCCTTTTCGTAAGTCGTCATATAGAATTTTGGAATCAACGTTGTTGTCGCAAGTCCATCAAAATGAGTCATCTTATATAGATGATTATTATTTCGTTTGTAGGTAAATATATGAACCTATTTGTGGCAGATTTGTGGATCACGTCTCATAGTCGAAAGATGTGAGAAGTCGTTTTGTGCATCAAATGATTTAGAAACCTTGTTTTGCGTTATGCCCAATCCATCGTGATTGCCGTAAAAATGCGTTAATCATGTGTTGTGAATATATTCCTTTTATAAATTGACGGAAGTCGAATGTGAAGTTGATTTATGCTATAACTATTTTGGTCATCATTTGGAAAGATATTCCGAAATCATTTTAGTCATAACTTGGCTAACGAGAGGTATTTTCGTCAGTTTGCTTGATGTTGGTTTTTCTCACCAAGTCAAGTTGGTTTACGCCCAAGCTTTGTCGTGTTGGATGTCTTCCTTTTGAATGCACTTTTTCTCTTCGAGTTTACGACTTGAGTTATCTTAAATAAAACCCATACTTTCTTACTTTAGTCAGGTTTGATTCTTTACCTCTTTTTTGACCTTGGAGTCACCTTGTGCATTTATTAGTTATCACCTTGTAAGAGTTTCATTCCTCTAGCGATGTTAGGTTGCATTTTTTGAAGGTTAGAAAGTCCTCTTGTGGAGGAAATAGACGAGATTGTTATGCCACATCACCATTTAGAAACCTCCATCTTGATTGTGGCCGCTGCAAGTGAGGAGTCGGGTAGCTGCAGTTATCTTGACCCCTTGTGTATAGCCATGTGACAGCTATGGTTTGAATGCTCTATCTTCCATCACCGTGGGTTGATGGGTAGGAAGTTGTGTGGTTGAGAATAAAGTGGAACGGGGAGCAAAATGCCATTTACTCCATCATTGAGGGATGCTGTGGTGGAGAAATTGAAAACGGCGAGTTAAATGGGAGATACTCCATCGTCGTTGGGCAGAGAGGATGGTTAGTTCTTGGCTGTTGTTTAGAAACTAAAAATCACAGAGAAAGACCATTTTATCTGCTTCACTATGCATGACTAGGAGAGTAGTGAGTGTATTAGAAACTGAAAACTAGAGGAAGCACGTCATATTTGAAGACGACATGCATAGGGTGTGCAGAGAGTCGAGAGTCTGAGAAAGGAAGCCTACGAAGGATGCCGAGAGTTTGGTGAGAACGAGCTTGCAACTGCAGTCTTCAAACTCCGTCGACAGGTTCCATTTTCTCTTCTTCACAGTCTAAGATCATTATTGACGTCCCTTCTCTGTAATGTTAGTGTAATGAACTTACAATGAATAGAATACGATAATGATGTCTTCTTACTGCGAGTTCTGTGTGAGGATGTTTACATTGATTAAGTATCATTGTTGCCTTCTTGGAGTTCGAACTCATGACTGTCTTCATAGAAACAATAACTTTGCATATCATGAAAGAAACAATAATGATAGTAGAACATAGTCTTCAAATGTAAACACACCTATGAATGATCAATGCATGATGCAAAATGTAAACTATATTCTACAAGCGATCGGCAATGACGTATGTTTAGAGAGGTTCCTTTATGATTGTATTATCAACTTAAAATTGCCTTGTGTGCACTTGAAATGATAGTTTCATAGTGAGAAACCACATTGCACCACGTGCATGCTATGTAGGAGTTTAAAACCTCAGATTTAATGCATGTTTCGATGTAGACTTTAGTTTGTTTGACAGCCAAAGATGTAGTTGTAACTGGCTGTGGTGTCGGGAGTTAAAAACTAGAGAAAGACAAGGATTCAAAACATCTCTCGGTTCAAATAGATAAAGATTCCGAAAATAAGACATTAAACGTCAACAAATGTAACTAGCTAGTGTCTTATTCGTTTTATACCTTTAGTTAGAGGTCGACAATGTGTTTGGTCATCTCTAGTATTGTAAGATAGATTCCAAATCCTTTATTATCTTATTTTACGACTCTTACCTCATTGAACCATGTGAAACCATTTGACTTGGAAGGAGTAGAGTTAAAGTATTAGTATTGGTTGAAAACTGTCATGATTTTGTAATGAAAAGATAAGGGTGGGAAACCCGTATTTTGAGTCTAAATTAAGTTGCATGCGATGATTCTTGTGTCGCTATTACCTTGTAGACCCTTATGAGTCTAAAACTTTAAATTCTAGGCTTACGGGAAATTGTTTTATATACTTGAGTATGTTGTATAAACATATGGGAACCAAATAGCCAAGTTTGAAACCACTTAGGAGTGGGTGTTATTAAATGATGTTTTATATGAATATGAGTTTATGAATCCATAAACTCAGGAATAGAGTAAACATTTGTGCCATGCGCTCTTGCATGAGAAAATCCAAATACCTTGAGGTCATCGAGGTCAACATTTGTTTAAACCTTACAAATAGGAAACTGTAGGATTGTGATCAGTTCAAGTCGAGTAGGCTGGGTGAACTAAGTTCATGCATTCATACAATGCTATTTAAAAACAAATCCTTTGGCCAAGGTGATGCATGATCCTCAAGTGCATTGAATGTTCACTATGACTGGATGGCGTTTCTTGTGGAGAGTCATGCATGACTAGAGGGTATCTAGGGATCTACATGATAACAAGACACGTAAGTTACAACACCAGAGCTCAGATGGCAAACACCGATGGTTATCCTAAGTCTATCCTCTTGAGTAGGGTAGGGCCACTTCCAGTTAGGAAGGAGTGCAGGAGACTGACGGTCTGTGGTTGGAGGTTAAGCTCCTTGAAGATACTTTCTCTTCCAAATATTGAGGATTACCGAGTCTTGAATGTGATGGGTCAACAATTGAGATGCATGATAATGGTATGTTTCCAATATTTTATTTGTTTCAAGAAAATTTCAAATTACTAGAAAACAAAATGTTTATTGTATATCATTTCTTTCAGCTTTATGAAAAATGAAATCATGTTTATGTTAAAGTGAAAAATGTTATACTTGGTAGTAGATAAGTTCTTTTGTATTTGATTACCTAGAAAGAAAAAAAAATTACCTTTGTTAAAACCTAGTTTTTCTAGTTAAATCGGATATGGATATTACATATGGTATCAGAGCTAACTAGGTTCAACACTAGGGCTGATGAGTCCACTAACCTGATTAGGAAATCAACATTATGTGGGTAGCTAATGATTTGATTTACTGTGCCAGGATGGTACGCATCAAGAAAACTGTGAGAAAATCCTTCGCGGGTAAGGAACGTTATCTGCAAGCTAAGCAAAAATGGCTTGCGATGATCAAGACCATTGAAAAAACTAATGACGAAAATGACATTTGGCTTGATGATGTGGAAACCTTAGCCAATGCATTGTCACAACTTAAATGAATGAGGAGAGAACTCCTAGAGGTAGCAACAACGGCACCTCGAATCATGATCAACTGCTGCCCCATTATTGTACCTAATAGTGTACCTATTAGTGTACTTGTTAGTATACCTGTGAGTGTACCTATTAGTATACCAATGATCAATGATCACTGGGGATCCTCATGTAGCACCTAGAGCTGAGATCATTGAGTTATCTTTTGATAGTGAGTCTGAGGGGTATACACCTCATGATTATGTGTCGGACAATGAATCCGAAGGTTACACTCCACTAGATAATATTGAGTAAAAACAGGAGATATGTCTATCTCTAATGATGTTGGAACAATTTTGCAAATTGAATAAAGACAAAATTTTGGTTTGAGAACAATTATGATTATGATCAATTGTTGTTTTCTTTCGATGATATATAATATGATAAGCATAAAACTGATTAGTATATGTTTAATCAAGTGAGAAACTAAACTATCATGGACCAATTAGAGTTTAATGAGAGGGAGGATCGGGAAGGTCATAACTCTTAGGAAAACTCCACTGACAAGTTGGATAGGATTCTAAACATGCTTACTGAAACCAAGGAAAGGTTGAACAAATTGGAAAAGAAAATGGATGAAACTGGCAACACAGAGGGTGAAAATGAGAACTCACATTATACAAGCAAAAGTAAACATTGGGAGAATGGCATGTCAAGTGAAAATCTTGATGACAGTGAAGTCGAAAGAAAAACCAAAGATAAACTTGCATTAGAGTTATCTAAGGATATGAAGAAGGTTAACCCTCCTAAGTTCGATGGAATGAAAACTGGAGATGCAGCAAAAGCATGGTTAATGGAGATGGAGAAATATTTTGAGGTCAGAAATTACTCTAAGGTTACTAAAGCTGTGTGGGGAGCATATCAGCTATCTGGGGAAGCATCCACTTGGTGGATGAATAAGAAAATGGAACTGGAATTAAGTCCCTTGAAGGTGACATGGAATGAGTCGTGGAACTATTCTGAAAATAGTGGTTACCTCAGTTATATTTTGATCAGAAGTTAACAGATTTCCAAAACCTTAGACAAGGTGAACTATCTGTGGTCGAGTATGCAGAAAAATTCACTAGACTACTGAAGTATGTCCCTCAATACCAAAAGGATGAAAGATTTCGAATCAGAAAATTCATCATGGGACTCAATCCACATATTGGCGGTGAGGTGGAGGTGCATGGTCCAAGCACAATGGATCAAGTATATGAGAAGGCAATTAAGCAAGAGAAAAAGATCAAATCTATCTCTTCTTACCATGATAAGAAACGTAAGAAGTTTGATAAGAACTACAACGATCAGTCATATAAAAGGAAGAATGAGAAGGGATATGGAAACAGGAGGTTTGATAAGGGAAATCGAAAGAATCAAGGGGGATTCGGTAATGAGCGAAGAGGTGAAGATTATAAGAGAAATGTTAATTTTAAGAAGAATGATGATTCTACAAGTAGGCCATCTGAGAAGCAAGGACCTATGAGAGGATGCTTTTCTTGTGGAGGAGATCATTATGCCAACCGTTGCCCTAACAAGAAGCAGAATGGGAAACCTAGGAACACGGAACTTCCTTCGCAACAGGAAGCATTTCAGCAAAGGATTCATGCCGCTCTTGACAACTGACAAGTGGAGTATCAAATCACCCCTATTGAGATGATAGATACCTTATTGGAGTTCCTATTTCTATTCTATTTGATATTGGTGCAACATAAAATTTTGTGTCACCTAGAGTCTTAAGTAAATTTTCTAGAAATGCTGGTTTTATGTCAAAACCATGGACAATTGAGTATGCAAATAACTCAAAGGCTCAAGTAGAGCAATGTTTGTTCGAAGCTAAGATTGATGTTTCTAATTTTACCACTGAGGCAAATTTATATGTAGCGCCTTTAGGGTCCTAGGATGTCATCTTAGGAATGAATTGGTTGTGGAAACATCGAGCCAAGGTAGATTGTTTTCATAAAACAATTGAGTGTCTGGATGAGACGGGCAAAATAGTAAATCTTCAAGGAATTCAAAGGGAAATAAGGATTAGATCCATTTCTTCAAAACAACTAAAACAGGCTAGGTGAAAGGGATGTCAACTTTTTGCAGTCAAAATGGACCTAGTAGAGGAAACCTTGGAGAAACAAACATTTGAGGAAAAATATCCATATCTTTGCAATTTCAGGGATGTATTTCCCGCGGAGCTACCAGGCTTGCCTCTGACAAGAACATTTGACTTTTGCATAGATATTAAACCAGGATTGGAGCCAATCTCTAAAGCTTCGTATCATATGACTACCACTGAACTTATGGAATTAAAAGCTCAGTTGTAGGAGCTATTGTCTAAGAATCTAATTAGGCCAAGTGTATCACTAGTAGGAACCCTGGTTATATTTATCAAGAAGAAAGATGGAACTCTAAGGTTGTGTATAGATTATAGGATGCTTAACAAGGCAACAATAAAGAACAAGTATCCCTTGCCACGTATTGATGATTTATTTGACCAAATGCGTGGTGCATCAGTCTTTTCTAAGATAGATCTGAGATCTGGATACCATCAGTTAAGGTTGAAAGATGAAGATATTCCCAAGACAGCATTTAGAATGAGATATGGTCATTATGAGTTCACGGTGTTGCCGTTTGGATTGACCAATGCACCGGCTGCTTTTATGAATCTCATGAATAGTGTTTTCAGAGATTGTCTTGATAAGTTTGTGCTAGTTTTCATTGATGATATTCTGATTTATTCCAAAAATGAAGAGGAGCATAGATAGCATCTTCAAATAGTCTTGCAACGATTAAGAGAACACAAATTGTATGTGAAACTCTCAAAGTGCACCTTCTTTCAGAAAGAAGTGCAATATTTGGGGCATATAATATCAGCCGATGGGATATCAGTTGATCCGACCAAAATAAAAGCTATTATGGAATGGTCTGAACCTTCCAATGTGTTAGAGGTACGAAGCTTCATGGGATTGGCAGGGTATTATAGGAAATTTGTGTTGAATTTCTCAAGCATTGCTAGCCCAATTACCTCCTTGCAGAGAAAAGGAAAAAGGTTTGTTTGGATAGATGAATGTCAAAAGGCTTTTGACTTGTTAAAAGAAAAATTAACAACCGCACCAATTCTGAAAGTTCCTAATCCTGAGGGAGGTTTTGAGGTTATCACTGATGCCTCGGGAGAAGGATTAGGAGGTGTGCTTATGCAAGATGGTAGGGTAGTAGCCTATGAGTCAAGGAAGTTGAAGAACTATGAGTAGAACTACGCTCCTCATAACTTAGAAATGGCAACAGTGATTCACGCCCTTTAGATGTGGTGACATTATTTGTTGGGAAGGACTTTTATACTAAAATCTGATCATCAAAGTCTTTGCTACATATTTACACAATCTAATCTCAATGCAAGGCAAAGGAGATGGTTGGAATTAATATCAGATTATGACTTTGAGATTTCTTATATCAAAGGAAAGGAAAACTGAGTAGCTGATGCCTTAAGCAGAAGAAGGCACATAGCTTCTATAATCTCCATACATGCTAACTTTAAAGACTTAGTGATGCAAAACTTATCTGGAGATGAGTATTATGAGAAAGTGAAACAGGCTCTACACTTAAACCCTAAGGACCTAAGATATGACGGATTCAGTTTTGAATCGAATGGATTGATGAGATTCAAGGGAAGAATCTATGTTCCTAATTCAGTAGAAATTAGAAACCTTGTGTGCAAGGAAGTTCACTGTGCTCCTTACTCTGGACACCCTGGTGTAACAAAACTGTTAGCAGATGTCAAGCCGCTATATTTCTGGAAGGGAATGAAAAGCGATGCTACAAAGTTTGTAGCTAGCTATTTGGAGTGTCAAAGAGTTAAGGCGGAACACCAACATCCTGCTAGATTGTTATACCCGCATGATATTCCGGAATGGAAATGGCAAGTTGTTAGTATGGATTTTGTCCAGGGGTTACCAATGTCTAAGAATAGGCATGATGCAATATTGTTTGTTGTGGATAAATTAACCAAGGTCGCACATTTCATACCAGGAAATTTGACGGATGGAGCTCATCTTTTGGTTCAGAAATTTGTGCAGGAAATTTTTAGATTGCATGGTGTACCTGAAAAGATTATATCTGATAGAGATGCTCGGATAACTTCATGGTTTTGGCAAACATTATTTTCTGCATTAGGGACTAAACTGAATGTGAGTACTGCTTATCATCCTAAAATTGATGGACAAACAAAAAGAGTGAATCAGGTATTAGAAGACCTCTTGAGAATGTATTGCATGGATCAACAATACAGATGGGAGGAATATTTTCCTCTTGTCAAATTTGCCTATAACAACTCCTATCATTCTGCCATTAAGATGGTGCCATTTGAAGCATTATATGGAAGGAAATGCAGAACTCCTATAAGCTGGGATAAGCTGGAAGATAGGATAAGCATTGGACCTGAAATGCTTGCTGATATGGAAGAAAAAGTAAAAATGATTAGGAAGAGGTTGGCAGAAGCCAATGACAGGCAAAAGAGTTATGCAGATCGCAAACGAGTGCCTAGACACTTCTCTGTTGGCGAGAAGGTGCTTTTGTGAGTGAAACCCCAAAAGAGTTCAATAAAATTTGGTAAATCATCGAAATTGGCTCCTCGTTATGTCGGACCTTTCGAAGTTCTTGAGATTATCAATCCTGTTGCCTACAAAGTTGCTCTACCTCCAGCCTTGTCCAAGATGCATAATGTTTTTCATGTTTCATATATAAAGAAATATTTTGTAGGTAATAACCACATCCTTAACTGGAATTCCTTACAGATGCAAGAACCTGGGGTGGTTGTGATCGAGCCACTCAAGGTGCTCAAAATGTGTAAACTTCATTTACATAATCGAGAACTTTTGCAATGCAAAATTCAGTGGGACCAATATGGCGAGGATAGCGTTTCTTGGGAAGACTATAAAGACATTTACCAAAGATTTCCTAAACTATTCAAAGACATTAGTGTTAAACTTTAAAAAGTTTGTTTTAAGTTTAATTTTTGCTTGATAAACTTAATCATCAGGAACGATGATTTTTAAAGGGGAAGGATATGTTACATCCCTCTTTTTGGAATTGATAATGCTATTTACTTTTCTTACAAATTTCAGTTATATAATATGTTGTGGACGACATGGAAACTGGTGATATATTTAGAGAAAGTTAGTTCTATGAAATTTTGGAATCTATTGATTATGATCAATGTGATATTGTAGACTAAAATGTCTTTTTGTTAAGAGAAATGATGTTTGGATATATTATGCTTTGAATTGGAATATAGGTGCTTTGACCACAAAATTGTATGTGAGACTATCATTGCAAGAATAGGTGGACCATGTTCGACAAGAAGAGAAAGTATCTTTGAGAGAGAGTATAGACTTTGGAAATTAACCATGGGTGTTTGTTACTAAAAACGCCAAACAGGTAGATAAACCTTCAAGCAATCAATTTAGTCATGTTTTTGACTGGGATAGTTTAAGACTAGATGTCGATGTCTGAAGATAAGGTTTAACACCCTTTTTGTAAGTCATCATATAGAATTTTGGAATCAACGTTGTTGTCACAAGTCCACCAAAATGAGTCGTCTTATATAGATGATTATTATTTCATTTGTAGGTAAATAGATGAACCTATTTGTGGCAGATTTGTGGATCACGTCTCATAGTCAAAAGATGTGAGAAGTCATTTTGTGCGTCAAATGATTTAGAAATCTTGTTTTGCATTACGCCCAATCCGTCGTGATTGCCGTAAAAACGCGTTAATCATGTGTTGTGAATTTATTCCCTTTTGTAAATCGATAGAAGTTGAATGTGAAGTTGATTTATGCTATAAGTATTTTGGTCGTCATTTGGAAGGATATTCTGAAATCGTTTTAGTCATAACTTGGCTAACGGGAGGTATTTTCATCAGTTTGCTTGATGTCAGTTTTTCTCGCCAAGTCAAGTTGGTTTACACCCAAGCTCTGTCGTGTTGGACATCTTCCTTTTGAATGCGCTTTTTCTCTTCGAGTTTACGACTTGAGTTATCTTAAATCAAACCCATACTTTCTTACTTTAGTCAATTTTTATTCTTTACCTCTTTTTCAACCTTGGAATCACCTTGTGCATTTATTAGTTATCACCTTGTAAGAGTTTCATTCCTCTAGCGGTGTTAGGTTGCATTTTTCGAAGGTTAGAAAGTCTTCTTGTGGAGGAAATGGACGAGATTGTTATGCCACATTGCCATTTAGAAACCTCCATCTTGATTGTGGTTGCTGCAAGTGAGGAGTCGAGTAGCTGCAGTTATGTCGACCCCTTGTGTATAGGCATGTGACGGCTGTGGTTTGAATGCTCTATCTTCCATCACCATGGATGGTCGGGTAGGAAGTTGTGCGGTTGAGAATAAAGTGGAACAGGGAGCAAAATGCCATTTACTCCATCGTTGAGGGATGCTGTGGTGGAGAAATTGAAAATGGCGAGTTAAATGGGAGATACTCCATTGTCGTGGGGCAGAGAGGATGGTTAGTTCTTGGCTGTTGTTTAGAAACTAAAAACCACAGAGAAAGACCATTTTATCTGCTTCGCTATGCACAACTAAGAGAGTAGTGAGTGTATTAGAAACTAAAAACTAGAGGAAGCACGTCTTATTCAAAGAGGACGTGGATAGGGTGTGCAGAGAGTCGAGAGTCTGAGAAAGGAAGCCTGCGAAGGATGCTGAGAGTTTGGTGAGAACGAGCTTGCAACTGCAGTCTTCAAACTCTGTCGACAGGTTCCATTTTCTCTTCTTCACAGTCTAAGATCATTATTGATGTCCCTTCTCTGCAATGTTAGTGTAATGAACTTACAATGAATAGAATACGATAATGATGTCTTCTTACTACAAGTTCTGTGTGAGGATGTTTACATTGATTAAGTATCATTGTTGCCTTCTTGGAGTTCAAACTCATGACTGTCTTCACAGAAACAATAACTTTGCATATCATGAAAGAAACAACAATGATAGTAGAACACAGTCTTCAAATGTATACACACCTATGAATGATCAATGCATGATGCAAAATGTAAACTATATTCTACAAGCGGTCAGCAATGACGTATGTTTAGAGAGGTTCCTTTATGACTGTATTATCAACTTAAAACTGTCTTGTGTGCATGCTGTGTAGGAGTTTAAAACCTCATATTTAATGCATGTTTTGGCGTAGACTTTAGTTTGTTTGACAGCCAGAGATGTAGTTGTAACTGGTTGTGGTGTCGGGAGTTAAAAACCAGAGAAAGATGAGGATTCAGAACATCTCTCAGTTCAAATAGATAAAGATTCTAAAAACAAGACATTGAACATCGACAAATGTAACTAGCTAGTGTCTTATTCATTTTATGCCTTTAGTTAGAGGTCGACAATGTGTTTGGTCATCTCTAGTATCATAAGATAGATTCCAAATCCTTTATTATCTTATTTTACGACTCTTACCTCATTGAACCATGTGAAACCATTTGACTTGGAAGGAGGAGTAGAGTTAAAGTATTAGTATTGGTCAAAAACCATCATGATTTTGTAATGAAAAGATAAGGGTGGGAAACCTGCATTTTGATTCTAAATTAAGTTGCATGCGATGATTCTTGTGTCGTTATTACCTTGTAGACCCTTATGAGTCTAAAACTTTAAATTTCGGGCTTACGGGAAATTGTTTTATATACTTGAGTATGCTGTATAAACATATGGGAACCGAATAGCTAAGTTTGAAACCACTTAGGAGTGGGTGTTATTAAACGATGTTTTATATGAATATGGGTTTATGAATCCATAAACTTGGGAATAGAGTAAACATTTGTGCCATGCACTCTTGCATGATAAAATCCAAATACCTTGAGGTCATCGAGGTCAACATTTGTTTAAACCTTGCAAATAGGAAACTATAGGACTGCGATCAGTTCAAGTTGAGTAGGGTGGGTGAACTAAGTTCATGCATTCATACAACACTATTTAAAAACAAATCCTTTGGCCAAGGTGATGCACGATCCTCAAGTGCATTGAATGTTCACTATGACTGGATGGCGTTTCTTGTGGAGAGTCGTGCATGACTAGAGGGTATCTAGGGATCTGCATGATAACAAGACACGTAATTTACAACACCAGAGCTCAGATGGCAAACACCAATGGTTATCCTAAGTCTATCCTCTTAAGTAGGGTAGGGCTACTTCTGGTTAGGAAGGAGTATGGGAGACCAACGGTCTGTGGTTGGAGGTTAAGCTCCTTGAAGATACTATCTCTTCCAAATATTGAGGATTGCTAAGTCTTGAATGTGATGGGTCAACAACTGAGATGCATGATAATGGTATGTTTCCAATATTTTATTTTTTTGAAGAAAATTTCAAATTGCTAGAAAACAAAATGTTTATTGTATATCATTTCTTTCAGCTTTATGAAAAATGAAATCATGTTTATGTTAAAGTGAAAAATGTTATACTTGGTAGTAGATAAGTTCTTTTGTATTTGATTATCTAGAAAGAAAAAAAAATTACCTTTGTTAAAACCTAGTTTTTCTAGTTAAATCAGATATGGATGTTACACTCTACCCCTCCTCTACTCTGTACATGCCCTGGAAAGACAAAAAGGCATGTGACCTACATAAAAGGCCCACAACCTTATTAGGAGGCCAACACCTCTTCCAACTTAGGCATGCACTCTTCCAAATGCATGCATGCTCTTGTTGCATTTTCTGAGGTCGCCGAGGAACGCCACAACTGCAGTTCCACAAAGGGTTAGTGCTTGACAATAGAGACTTGGCATTTTCTAGAAGGCTCAGTTTTGATTTCTAGACTTACAAAGCCACCCTCACGTGGATCTTTAATAGAGCTAGCACTCACAGCTGCTCTCTGTATTTACTCCAATGACCCACAAGAGAAAAATCTGCATCACTAGACGTCCTCTGTTTCAATCGATGTGCCCCACTGCTAATGGGAGAGCTCACCCATCCGCATGGGAACTGGAAACCCTTGGGCTCCTAGCCTCATGCCTCTATTTGGTGTATCTCTATATACTCTCTACACACAGTGAAATGAAGATGCACCTATAGGCACTAGAAATCGATGGACTCACAAGGAACTCACACCCACCCATGGCCTCTCTGCACAAAGAGTCTAGTGCTCAGGTTTGCTAGTAAAAGGCATTCAAGGCCTCTGCAAGCATGGAGGTTGCCTTCATACCCTTGTAGTTCCCATTTTTGGCCGCCCTTATTTTCTTCTTCATTTTTTCATATAAAATAGAGGCAAAATTGTTTAGAGAAATTGTTGAGGTTCTTTTTAAAAAATAGTGTTAAATTACATTTTTTTTGTAAAAAGGTTAAGTATCAACTTACTTGGACCTATAGCACTAAAATATAAAGTGCCACACAATAGGGGATAACAAAGTAATGGGGGGTATTATTGAGTTAATTTTTTCTTTCCGTACTTGTAAGTTGTAAAATACATCTCATAGTTTAATAAGTGTGATATCAAATCTAACTCTAAGTACTTCTATTGTGACCTTGAAAACACCCAAGGGAAGGTCATCAAGCAGAGAAGTCATGAGCTAAAGACCTCATAAGTATAAGTCTAAATGCCTCTAATACTATAGAGGATTATGTCACCTAATTTAACTCAATGAGGTTGCAACTAAAAGAAGGTGGGATTGAGAAACAGGTGGAACAAATGATCCTTCAAACATTTTTTGAGAGCCTATGGTAAATGATCCATAATCTTACAATGGATTCACATTAGTTCATATCTCACATCGAGAGCCTATGGTAAATGAACCTGAATCTTGCATCGGATCACATCTCAAATTCTGTTAATGTTCCTGAATACTCATGATGCTAGCATCTATGGAGTCATTAGTCGCAATTCAGCATCGACATCGGTACACAAGCAGCTTCTAGATTCATGCATTTTTTTTCTCTTTTGGGGAGTAGTTTTTTCCCATTTGATTTTCTACCTTTCTCCACTTATGAGAGTTTTATTTGTACATGGGCACCTCATCAGGCCTTATTTTCGGGACCCATCTTTTACACTCACCTAAGTTTTGCTTAAGGGAGGTATTAGTGTGCACATTTCATTTGGCTTAATTTGGCATTCATTTGACCATATTTGGAAGCCTCATTTTATGCACATGGCATAAGACACCTTAGCTAGGTGTGTGGAAATTAGGAAGAGTCTTTCAAACTCTTTCACTCCACATAGCTTGCCACTTCTACTTGAGATCTCCTTAAGTTATGGGACTGACTCCCATTAACTCAAGGTTACTCAAGGCTATATGTACTTGTCATATTGACTTCCAATTTACTTCAAATTTAGTAATCAACAATTGTCTTATAGATTCTGGCTTCTTTCATTATTTTTTGCTAATAAACCTAGGTTAGCTACCCAAGAGCCACAAAAAAATAGCACTAAAGTGCATATTCTTATAACCTATGGTTCACCAAATCCAATCATTATAATGAGGATTATCCCTCATGCCTTTGATAGCTTAAACATTCACAATTGACTCACATAGTTATTCAAAAAAGGATGATCTTTGAGTCATTGGGTGTGACCTTCTACATGGATCTTTCTTCCTTTTATTCTTACCTCCATCCAATCTTGCTTTTGAGAAGACAAAGCAACATCCTCATTGATGGAGTTGAGGATCGACTCGACAGAATGTGGGCACTGGAATGGCCATGAGAGTTAAACAATCACGAGCATTGCAAAGCTAGATAAAAAATACAGAGACTATAATGAAAAATAATGCTAGAAATGAATAGGATGAGTTGAAAAATATTATGAACAAAGTGTGTACATATAGGGTGAAGTGGTTGAGTCAAATTAAAAGTTGATTTATACACTCCAATAGTGGTGGCGAGTTTTCTCTACCACATAACAAGCAGTTGTGCCATATACCTTGGATGAGTTTGACCAACTCTCCAAGTCGCCACATAGCTACCTAAGATGGCTTAACATGAAGTATCAAAGTACATACATAATTACCTATTAAATAATAAGTAATAACAATAATCTTCTACACTAACACTCCCCCTTAAGCATATCTTAGGTGGGCACAAAGAAGGATAGGTCTTAGCAACTAGGCCTGATGAGGTATCCATGTACAATACAATCTCTCGTAAAGTGGAGAAATGAACAAAACCTAGTGCAAAAAAAATTCCCTCTAAAAGAGAGAAAAAATGAGAAAGTGTACTAGACACTATACAAAACACCTAAAGGTGATAATGGTGATGCAACTTCATCGAAGTTGTCATGCAAATAAGTGATGTGTGGAATGCCAATGCATGCCATATGGATACAATCTAAATCTTATGTGAAGTCTTGCACTATAAAGAATCTCTAGAACTCAAAACTCTAATGTAGCAACAAGTGATGGTGAAGGTGATGTTAGGTTTGTACTAAGAACATGAAGGTTCAAGTGACCAAGATGAGCCTTTAATGAACTATCCACACTAGATGAAAGAGTGTGAATCATAGAGAAGGAACCATCAGGAGCAAAATGTGATAATGTGTAAAGATGAGAATAATTATCAACTTTGCCAACTATAACAACCTCTCTGCTCTACAATTCTTGAATAATTACCAAATTTGATGTAAACTCTACTATCTTCCATGTCCCATGATTTGTAATCTGATATATGGAAAGGATATTTTTGGATAATTCAAGAACAAAAAGGACATCAATGAAATATATTTCACCCAAGTCAACAGTTCCTTTCCTGCAAACACTCATGTAAGTGTTGTTAGCTATCAGGATTTTAGATGTATATGTAGGTTCTAATGTAGAGAATAGAATTGGTGAAGAAGCCATGTGATAGGAAGCTCCAGAATCAAGAATCCATGTTCTAGTCTCAAAGACTATAGATGCAACAAGAGCATTGCCTTTAAATGTTTTTGGTGCTAATGAGGACTCTTGGTTAGATTCAGGATCCCTTATATTGTTCTTGTCAAGAAGATTTGTGAGGTGGTTAATCTTTTTCTTCAAACATTTCTTCTCACCGTGTCCATCTTTCTTACAAAATGCACACTTAGTTTTTTCTTTTATCTAGGTTTCCCTTGATCTAAAAAGCTTTTAGTGTTTGATTTTGAGGATTTAGATTTCTTATCTTCCTTGATTTCCTTGTCCTACTATTTTTCTCCTTTGTTGTTTTTCCCATTTCCAACAATAAGGGTATGAGGTTTAGACATCTTCATGGTGCCCATTTGTATCAACTTATCCTACTCCCTTGTTAAGTCATTAATGAAGTCATCTAAAGTAGGCATTTTCCATGTGGCTCCAAAGGCCCTTTTGGTGGTATAAAAGGTAGATACAAACACAGAGTAGTCAGGACCTAGTTTAGAAAGTATAGAAAGGATGAGTTGATTTGTTGGGAATTAAGGTGTCTCAACCTTGGTAATTCTTTACATTTGTAATGTTTGTATTTATTATTTAATTGCCTATGTTGTAAATAATTGGAAAATCCATATTGTCATATTGTGGGATGTGGCATGGTGATGTGTCAATCCTACATGGATTATGACAACTTGTGTTTTTGTCCTCACATGAGGAGATAGGCATCGCACTTAGTGGTAGGAATATTCTGCCATGTGTTAGCATCTTCTATGTTATGTAATGAATGTTTGACCAAAACAGTTATGACGGATTCCTATGATGAATCTATGACATGTAAGTCAAGAATAGAAGGTTGTAAGATAGGTGATGACATGTGTCATGTGGCATATTTGGGTGCCCCAAGGTGGAATATGACATTTTGTAAGAGAATATGCTATTTATAGCATGTGCATGATAGATTCTCTTACAGTTGTAAGTTGTAATCGCTATGACAGATTCTATGACAGTTGTAAGTGTCGTAAGAGCATCTGTCATAGCCCATTTTGGAAATAGGTGACCTCTTTGGGATGAGAGCTATGGACAAGTGTCAGACACATTCTACAATGTTAACCAAGTGTCCCTAGGTGTGGGTTTTGGTCCAAGATGCCATGTTGGACGCCCATTCCAAGATAGGTCCAATATTACCTTGTATTTCCTTTATATACAGGTGCTTGGAGATGGAGTTTAAAACACAGGTTTACAGGTACTGTTATGCTATTGGATTGACTCCAGACATGAGTGTCGAAGACCATTGAAGCTTGCATTGCAAGTGTATTGTAAACAACTTTCAAATTTGTTAATACATTGTGCAAGTTTCTGAGTGTGGGGTTTTTCACCCGATAAGGGTTTTCCCCACCGTAAATCTTTGTCTCTCTTCTGTCTACTTTCTGGTTCTTATATTTTGCTGCAATATCTCATGTTAATGGTTTAACATTGCTGTAATAGTTAGGATAAAGTTGAATTTGCATAGCCCTCTCCTCAATAGATTAGTGTAGGGAGTGTTTTCGCACACCTAGCTTCCTTTCAGTTGGTACTAGAGCTTGATCACCTTTGGTCCTAGTTGTTGGGTAGGGGTTTTTTGAGCTAATTTTAGGTTGAGTGGGAGTCTATGTAGAGCATTCTATATCTTATTGCAGCAAGGAGATGGCAGGCACATCAAGAAGGTTTGAAGTAGAGAAGTTCAATGGCAGTAATTTTGAGCTATGGAAGCTCAAAATGGAAGACATGTTAGTTGACCGAGACCTTTGGGATAGTGTGAATAGAACTAAACCAGATGCAATGTCACAAGATGATTGGGATCTCAAGGATTGAAAGGCTAAGGGTCTCATAAGACTTAGTCTTGCCGATTCTGTGTTGTTAAATGTCCATGAGGAGACTACTGTAAAACTCCTTTGGAAGAAGTTGGGGGATGTGTATCGAGCCAAATCCCTAGTTAATAAACTTTTTTTGAGAAAAAAGTTGTATTCTCTTTGAATGGAGGATGGAGGATCCATTGCTGAGTATGTGAATGCCTTTAACATGTTGGTTGCACAATTGACATCTATTGGTGTAAAGATGGAGGAGGAGGATTGGTGTATGACCCTGCTTTGTTCTCTACCAAACTCATGGGATCATCTTGTCATGGCAATCAGAAGCACCGCATCCACATTCAAAATGGAAGAAGTGGTTTCTTCGCTGTTGTCTGAAGAGATGCAGAGAAAGCCTTCTGAGGTAGCCAAAGAAGCCCTTGCAGTTTGTGGAAGACCTAAGAAGAAAGGGAAGAAGAAGGACAAGAAAGCTGAGAAGGGTAGATCGAAATCCCATGGGAGATCCAAATCTCTTGGAAAGTCCAAGGCTCTTTGTTGGAATTGTGGAAAGACTAGGCATTTCCAAAAGGAATGCAAAGAGAAGAAGAAGAAGAAGAAAGCTCTTGATTTAGATTTTGACAAATCACAAGATGACGGTGATGCTTTCATCACAGCCTTGGCAACCCATGCATCTGATGATGTGTGGCTAATCGACTTTGATGCATCATTCTACATGACCTCGCATTGATAGTGGTTCACTAAGTCTGAGGAGTTTGATGGTGGAAAGGTGTATCTGGGTGACGACTCTCATCTAAACATCATTGGTTGTGGAAGAGTCTCTATCTGATTTTCTGATGGTTGAGTGAAGGGGATCTCTGGGGTTATACACATCCCAGGCTTAGCACGGAACCTATTTTCTATAAGTAGTTTGAATGATGCAGGTGTGCAGGTTGTCTTTTCGAAAGAAGGATGTAAGATGACTAGAGGATCTATGATGCTTGCTAAGGGTACTCAGAGAGGTACTCTGTTTCAATTGGAAGCATGCATTGCACAATGCAATAGTTCTTCTAACTCAAGGAAGAGGGAAGCAGTCACTTCATCCCCACCATCTGAACGAGCAGTGACGAAATATGTTGTTTCTAGTTTTGATGGTTGTAATCGTGCACTGGAATTTAAACTTCCTGCAGAAAAGATAATGTTATGGCATAAGAGATTTAGCCACATTGGTGAGAAGGGTCTACGTACCCTAAAAAATAAGAACATCGTTGAGGGGTTAAATGATTGTAATATTGAGTTCAACTTTTGCAAACATTGCATTTATGGAAAACAAAACCGTGTTCAGTTTTACTCGAGTTCTCATAAGTCTTCTGGTGTGTTGGACCTTATTCATTCTGATGTGTTTGGTCCTGTTAATGTTCCTTCATTATCAAAATTTGTATACTTTGTATCTTCTATAGATGATTACAGTAGAAGGACATGGATTTATTTTCTCATAAGCAAATCTAAAGTCTATAGCAAGTTTAAGGAGTTTAAAGCTTTTGCTGAAAATCAGACTGGTAAAAAGATTAAATGTTTGAGAACTGACAATGATGGTGAGTTCTATTCTACAAAATTTGATAAGTATTGCAAGGAACTTGGGATTGAAAGACATAAGACAACTCCATACACACTGCAGCAAAATGGAGTTGCAGAGAGGATGAACAGGACACTGATGGAGAAGGTTAGGAGTATGCTTAGTGGAGCTGGTCTAGAACAAAAGTTTTGGGCTGAAGATGTTGCCACTACTTACTATTTGGTAAATAGATCTCCTACATCAGCTCTTGTTGGAAAGACACCCATGGAGGTGTGGTCTGGTAGAAAGCATTTAGTAAGGCATCTTCATGTTTTTGGTTGTGAGGCATATGCACATATGCCTAAGGAGAAGCAATCAAAGTTCGAGAACAAAGCTGTTAAGTGTATCTTCATCGGCTATGGTGTTGGTGTGAAGGGATACAAGCTTTGGGACCCTGTGGCTGAAAAAGTGTTATATAGCAGAAGTGTCATCTTTAGAGAGCTTACACCTTCTTCCACTATTTTGCAGCTAGAAGAAAAAGAAAAGAAAGAGGATGTTGTTCAGTTTCCTCTCACCCCTAAGAAGACTTAACAGAAAAACAATGTTGGACCTAATGATGAGGAGAGCTCTAGCAACTCTGAAAGCTTAGAAGAAGTTGAACCTCAACCTCAGTTCTTGAGGACGTCTACATGGATAAGAAAGCAACCTGAAAGGTTTGGTTTTACATTGCTTGAATCTAGTTGTGCTTATGCTTTGATTACTAACAGTGATGAACCTAGAACTATATCAGAGGCTTTGGATATGAAGGATGCAGGTTCCCGGAAGGAGGCCATGGAGGAAGAAATGGCTTCTTTGGAAAAGAATCAAACTTGGGACTTGGTGCATGTAGTGCCCCCTCATTGTTGGCTTGTGATAGTGGTAGTTCTGCATTACTCTCTGTCAGTCGGAGACAATCGTTAGTCTTTCATTACATTGATACAGTTCCGAGACATTTGATTAATAGGTTATAATTTATGTTTATTTTGATTTTGATAGCCTATGTTGATTGATATAACTAGACATGTGTTATGAGTTTATGATGGCATTACTTTTACTCCAATTATGATGTGACTTAATATTATCATGTGTCATTTGATTTGTTGATACTTGAATTTAGATAAAAGTTGTTATGATATTGTTTCAAGAGCAGAGACGATGTAGCACTACTCGCTTCGAGCACCCTACTACATTGTGATTCTTTGACTCTCTGTGTGTGTTGACATATATGTATTTGATCATATACAACCAATTGTTCAGATGTAGGCTGCAGGTACTGAACCTCAACTCCACCTGATATAGTAGGTTTGAGTGGGTTCTTGCACCAATGGGTACCAGTGATGGGAGATAACATGAGGTCTATTCCACTAGGTCAGTCCTTGTCTTCTATTGTAGTCTCGAGTCGTGTTGTGTTGCTTGGTCCTTGCCTTGTATGTTGGTTATCTCATGTTGTGGTGTATAGTCGAGTTGTGTAAATTATGCTCACGTTTGGTTGGAAAATACTTTAATGATTTATTATTGACTAATAATGATTCTTTTATGTTTATTGGATATTATTTGTTTTGGGCTTAGAACTTTGTATGACACCTTGGTTAAATTTTATAATGGTCTAGAATTAAATTATCTACTGACCAAGAGTGTTTATGTCATAAATTTGGAGTTATGGGTTATTAATATATAATTGGTGTAGAATAATTTTTGATATGTGAAATTAATGCCTTGAGTTGTCATTTTGGTAATTAGAAGATTTGGTATCTCTTTTTATAGCAAATTTTTGAATTTCTTGGAAGAGTGGGTTGTTGGGTAATGGATGCATGTTTGCATTTATTTTATGACTTGAACCATTTTAGGGGGAGGATTCTGGAGGGGTGGAGAGAGAAATTCAAAGAAAATTGGGAGGGAAGCTAAAGAATTAAGAAAGGGAAGAGAAGTTGGAGTGGGAGGTGGTTTCTGAAGCTCCAGATCGAATTTTAGGTATGTTTTCTGCATGTCTAAATGAGTGTTATTTAGGTTTTGAAAAAAAGAAGAACTATTTCCTCTCTTCTGTGCTTTTGAATCAGCTCTATCTAGTGGTTGTTCTTATCTTTCAGTCACCTTTTTCATTCTCGGTCTCCATGGCTGAGCCTCTTCACAATATTGTCAATCGATCCCTGTGATTTTCCAGGATCCTTGTGTCATAGCAAACTTCATACAGATGTATTTTAATGCCAATTCTATTGCTATCCCTATAAATACTAACCTTTTGGATGCATCTAGCAAAAAGATGCCAGCGAATTAAATTGAAATGACCCAAATCTATTTTAGTCACTCGTGCTTATTGATTTAAAATACATTTTTGTTATATTCTCCAAGTTCTATTCTTACAACCAAACCTCATATGAATGGTTCTGAAATCGGCTCCTGTTACTACGAGACAACTAGAGATACCTGTTTATGTATTTCCTTAAACCATTCTTTTATCAGTCCTAAGTTCCTGCTTATTTACAAATAAATCAATTCCTCTAAGGAATGAATGTGAACATTGGGTCTAAAGTTGGTAGTTCCGATGGAATGACTAAACGACCCCATTTGAGGCGATCTTCTCTTGATTTATGTGATCTATATACATTTACCTGTAATGAGTCTGCCTTCGAATTCTTTTTTTGGCGATGCCAGAAATCTACTTTATGCATCCGATGTGATCAAGTGTCGTTCAGGCCACATAAACTTGGCAGTAGTTATATTAATCATAGTATATGTTTTTAATCAAGTGCGATGTTTCTTTTCTCTATCTTAGAGATTTTTTTTGGTAATCGATCCTCTAGTGGTATTCTATCGATCAACTTCCACCAGTCATTCAATCTTTATAATGCATTCTAATCGATCCATTAGCGTTAATGCCATTGTAGATATTTGTTTATATCTTGATTTACTTGCTGATTCAATGAATTCTTCTCCCATCACTCTGCCAGCATAACCAGAGTTGTACGGCCCCATCTGGGATGTTTTGTTAAGCAACATCTATAATCTTTAGATCACCTATTAATGATATTAAACCCTTGGCCAATAATTTTATTGTTGGCAAGAGACACTATATGGATTCATGGTTGTTGTCATTGATGGCAACAAAGGTCATCCCACATATCCGCAAGTCATAATGTGTCTCTACCGGAAGTCAGAATAAAGAATGTTGTGGTCCGGTGAAGAAGAACAGAGCATGTGGCAAGGTCCGACAGATTGGTCCGGATCTCTCAGAGGAAGTGTCTTGGTGCAGTGCAGATTTGGGGAAGTCAAGAGGACTACCTTGAGTGGTATATTCCAAGGATTTAGCCTCCGGTGATGGACAAGGAAAAAGATATGAATGGTTGAGTACTGGATTTCTGAGAGACAGTGAAAACAGAGGAAGAACTGACTGGCAGAGTATCAGACTGCTTTCCAGATGTGTTACTGTTGATGACAGAGGTTGTGAAGGCATGAATCATGTTTGGCCGACATGATTAATGATATCTACAAGTATATGCTTGATCCGCATAGCTTGGTGAGGAAGGATTCAGCCGACAGAACAAAAGTTTGTAAGAAACTAGACTGTTCCGGATGCCGACTAGAAAGGTGATGAAATCACTTGTGCGGATATATATAGAGGATGGATTTAGTTGTGAAGGGTGTGTTGTTGTGGAGAGATATGCGAATAAGTCCAGATAAAGAGCAGAAGTAGCAAAAAGGATCCGGTATGTGAAAGATAGCAGAATAAAGAACAGAGGAAAGATGAAGTGCAGCAGATCAGTGTACTGAGCCTAACCGGAACTGAACTCCAGCATATGCAGATGCTTCCAATCAGTTCAAGACTGTGATTCTCATCACTTTGTAGACAGTGTGTCTTCTTGTAGGCAGTGGGCCTCTTGTGAGCAGTGTGCTCGGGCAGTGAGCCCTAATTGGCAAGTGCCATTTTGTAATTTCCTATTCTTCTAATAGAGAATAATTTTGGGTTAATCACCCCGTGGTTTTCTCCCTTAACAGGGTTTCCACGTCAAAAATACTGTGTCATGTGTTTCTTGTTTTATGGTTAATGTTTTATGTTTGATCTTATGCTGCATCAATTAAAAGGAAAGTTCAATAAGGGAAATAATTAGGATAACTGATTCACCCCCCCCTCTCAGTTATCAACAATTGGTATCAGAGCTAAGTTCCTCCTAATAGAGCCTAACAGCTTGAGGAAGATCTGGGATTTCAAATGGATGCATATGGTTTAAGGGAGCAACTCAAGACTGCTCTTAAGGATCTTAAACAGTCAAATTCTGAAGTCAGTGAATTAAAGGAAAGACTCAAACAGGCTGATGAATTCATGAGAGAATTAAAAGACAAATTAAGTCTCTCTATGAAAAAGAGAAAGGAGCTGCTTCAACAGTTGGCAAGGCAAAGTGAAGAAAGCAATACAAATGAAGAATTGACTGAGCAAACCAAGTTATGTGAAAAGTTATCAAAAGAAGTCATTATGTTAAGACATGAAATGGAATCAGGAACTATAAAGTTTACTCAAGAGATTGAAGAAAAAAGAAAGGCTGAAGACAATCTAAGACAATCTCTTAAAGAAAAATCAGAAGAATGCCACCAGATGGACAGGATTATCAGACATCTTGAATCTGATCTTGAAGATGCCAAAGATAATGAAGGAAAACTTGAGGATCAAATTGCCTCTCTCAAAAGAGACCTTCAAACAGCAAATGAATATAAAGAGAAATTCAAGATAAGTTCTACTCAACTTGAAGTTCTTCTTGGAAGTCAAAAGAGGATAGATGACAAGTATGGTTTGGGATATGAGAAAGGAGAAAGCTCCGGATCCGGTCAGAAGAATCTTGGATCAGAAAATCCAAGGAGCAGGCCTAGAAGACCTCCGGTAAGACAGCCAAATGCTCAAAGATATCCATCCTTCAATGGATACTGCCACAGCTGCAACCACTTTGATCACAAAGCTAATCAGTGCAGAATGAGAATGAATCAGAATAATTCATCCTTCTCCGGACAGTGCTTCAACTGCAAAAGGTATGGACACAAATCCCATGAATGCAGAATTATGCAAGTAAACAAATCATTCAAAGGTAGATGCTTCACATGCAATAGAGTAGGTCATATTGCTAATCAATGCAGATCAAGAGGATATCAGTCAAATATGCAAAGAAATGTTATTTGCCAAATCTGCAATAGGTCCGGTCATAATGCTAAAGTCTGCAGAAACAAGAATCAGGACAAAAGAGGTCCGGTGTATAATCAGAATCAAGACAAGGGTAAACAAAAGATGAATGCGGATGAGGTTAGGAATCAGATGAGCAAGATTTGGGTGAAGAAAAGTTCAGAGAATGTAGAGGTTGGATCCGCACCAGACTCTGGTGCTGATATTTCTTCCGGAAATTAAAAGGTGAGCTCAGGCTCAGGGGGAGACTCAAAGAAAATCTTGTTCCCCCAGCCAAACAAGTGGTGCCGGATGTGGCACAAGATGCAGATCAAAGGGTTTGTAGATATGAGTCTTGAGATACTTCAGTCAAGTTTTCAGAGGTCCGCATGGAGTTATGAAGAAGCTGTGATCGATCAAATAAGACCTGTTCAGGGAGATGCTCCGGTATGATAAAGGATTACAAAAAGGTCCGGGAAGATCCGGAAATGCACTATCTTGTTCTGCGGATTGGACAGAGTGTTTGGGATGTTCTTGCAATATGTTACCTCGATTCATTCATGATTGAAAGATCCAGATGATATCCACAGATCAGGACTAATCCGGGATACTCCAAACTATCCAGACAAGGCAAACCGGAATGATGTAGGTGAAGCATTTATTGCAGACAGATATTAGGGTTCGCGGAGCAATTTAAGGGATTTCTCAAAGGTCATTTGCTCATTCTGCACTCGAGAAGAAGCGAAAAGTGGAACTCTGCAACAAGGTTCATCAAGCACCAAGGATCTCCTGCCGAAGCTATTGCATAAAGAAATCAATCCAACCACTCCGTGCAAACCGAAGGCGCATAAGGTATTCTCCGTTTTTCATTACCTCACTGCAAATCTTTGAAGAATGGCTACTCCAAACATAGTTAAGATCTCTGATAGACCTCGCCCCTCATTCAAGAAACATCCTTACAAATCATTGGAGGTAGATCCACTAGGAGCCTTCTCTAGTGTTCCTCACGGAGTTTTACATACCGAAGACATTAGGGTTTACATACATGCAAGCATTGAGGAATTTGGGGAATTCAAATTAAGAGACCTCTATCACAAGCAGCTGATAGACAATGCTTTTGAGCTTAAACCAGAGTATAAGGATATCCAGAAGAAACAATTTGAGCAATTTATTCATTTCCCCTGCTTTGAAGAAGATGAATGGGTCCGGTATGTACTGAGCAGGATGCATGACAACTTTCTATGGCTAGATAGACCCTGCAAGATCACAAAAGAGGCAATTAGAGCAGTAACTGGTCTATACTCTTCCGGAGGGGTACCTATCCTCAAATCTGTCAAGAACAACATTGTAACTGAGGCCACCGGATCAAAATTTGATAAGAGGGCAATGACCATTGAAGATATTTCGGATCCGGATATCAAATATGCATCAATGATAATAGGATACAAGATCTATCACTCCAGCAGGGAGAATTCTGTATCCGGAACTGCAGTATACACTGCCTTTGAAATGCTAAGAAAGAATGCAGAATATGATCTCTGCGAACTACTGCTAAGCCAACTAATGGAAAATATACAGAAAATCAAGAAGGATAAGAAGAATTCCTTTAAGTATGGTACTCTGATTGTATGTCTATTCTTCTACTTCATGAATGAGCTACCCGGAACAAGTGGATGGGTATGGCAGAATGACAAACCTGTTGCAGTCCAGATAAGAGACTATCTGCATGGACTTGGGGATGCAAAAGCGAGAAATACAGCTCTATGGGGATACTTCAAAAACTTTCAGAGCATGATGCAAGCAAGAGAGAGAATTCCCCAGTCTCTTGTTGAAAAATACAAAGACTCAGTGTGCTTTATGGTTGACACTGATCAGTGCCTAATGGAGGCAGTAGAGCCAAGGACTGTCTGGATCATGCCCATGGGGTATGAAGTGGATGAACAGATAGTGGAGCTGCATGTTCAACACATGCTGAGTCAGCCCAAAGATCCTAAGGCAGAAAGGTTTGGAACCTTTGAGGAGCTGAGTGTAAAAATACATGTAGAACTCAGGGAACCTGAGATTAAAAGAAAGGTAAGAAAAGAAGTAGAGCACATTGCTCAAGGCCTAGGTATCTCAAAGGAGGCACTTGATGCCAGCCAGGAAAAGAGGAGGAAGGCCGAGGAAGAAGAGAAAAGCAAAGAAAGTGCTCCGGTTGAAGCTCCCACCCGGACCAGATCATCAAAGAGACCTGCACCTCCCACAACCAAAAGTTCAAAACTGGAAGTTCAGGCATCCGGTAAGAGATCCAAGACAAAAGCCACAAGGGCTTATGGAAGCCAAAAGGATGAAGAGGAAACAGAATCAGATGAGGGAGTAAGAGAAGTAAAGAAACAGAAGAAGAAAGGATCCGGTAAGCCCTCCACAGGCCAAGACAAGGATGAAATGGCAGAGGTATCTGTTGAGAAGCCCACTCTGTCTCTAGAGAGCATAATCAAGTCGGTCACGGTGGATGGAAACCTTCAAACAATGACTGAATCATATGATGACTTCAGTGAGGCCGACCAAAAGACTCTGCAGGAGGCCACAGTAAAATATCTTAACATATATAATAAGGCTTTCATTGAAATAATATCTCTTATTCCTAAAAGCCTAGAAAAGGAAATGGAAGTAAGAAAGAATAATGCTCATGCTAAAGATCTTGAGATCCGGGAGCAGATAGCTATTCAGCTATATCCTCAAATTGATCCCAAGACAATGAACATTATCTTCAAGGACTGCAAAGATGAGTTCAGAAGCAAAGCCAGGATGAATCAACTCATGCTTGGCGAGACTAACAAAGTGGCCCAAGAAACAAAAGAGATCCTCCGGAAGGCCTTCAAAAGGTTCAATCTTCCGGTTGTAGAGGATTTAGGTACAGAAACAGCTGAGGACTTGGGACCCTCTGCTCCAGAAGAAGTGGCCCATGAACAAACTAGCATCTCTCCTCCGGTTTCCCCTACAGTCTCCGGATCCAAAGAAGAAGAGCAATTACAGGAGAAGGAAGCAGTGGTGAAAGACAAAGAGGTTGACAGTTCTAAGACTGCAGAAGAAAAGAAACATCTGTCTCCGGCAAGAGACACTGCACAAACTGTTCAACAATTTTTGAGCAAAGAAACTCTAGAGATTGATGAACCGGAGCTTCTAAAAGGCCCATTTGATTTTGACTCTCTCTCTCCGGTACAAACAATGAAGATAGCTTCATTTGCAAATGCCAAGGCAAATGAAAAGCTCCTGAAGTCTCATATGGAAGACTGTGAGTTGATAGAGGCTGCTTCCGGAGTACTTGTAAAAATCATGCCATCAATCCAGATAGATCCGACAGCCTCCTCTTCCGGTAATCTAAAAACCTTAGTCAGCAGTGTTGATACACATTTTGATTCTCTAGAAAAATCAGCTGAAGAAAAGGTCCGGAAGGAATTTTTGGATAAGAGATTTTCAGAAATATTAGAATTAATCTCTAAAGATAGGAAGATTGTAAGCATTGGAATAAAGAGCTTAGAGAATGCTCTTAAGGATGGCGGTGACATCTATAAGTTTTGTATATCCTGGTCAAAGGCAACAGCAGCATTTGACAAGAAAATAAAAGAGGAACAGGATAAGCTATAGAGCTTATCTCAAAGTTTTGATCCTCTCTCTTCCTCTATAATAAATCAAGAATGTCAGACTATTGCAGTCTTGAATGAAATAAAGAATCTTGAGAAGGAAAGAAAGAACATCACTAACCGGATGGGAGAACTTAGAAGGATTATAATCCCTAAGTTGGAAACCATGCATGAGGCCATCAGTGATGCTCAGACCACCGCCCAAACAAAAGATCCGACAGATCTCAAGCGGGCAGAAGCGTTTGCATTTTTGTTGAGTGGTCACATTTCAATTTTGGACAGAATGAAGCAAAGCTGGGCTACAGAAATGATCCAATTGCAGACATCCTTTGCAGACATTCTTCAATATATGTGAGTATGTAAATATGCGGCTAAGTATAAGAAATTTTTGAAAATTTTGTTATGCGGACCCTACCCTTTGCCATTGATGTCAAAGGGGGAGTGAGGAGCAGTGAAAAATGAGGGATCCAACTAAGGGGGAGTTCCAGAAATTGTATATAAGGACAGAGCATCAGCAAAGGGGGAGCATAGTGAAAACACTTAGTCATTTTTCACTAAGTGTTGCCATCAATGCCAAAGGGGGAGATTGTTGGCAAGAGACACTATATGGATTCATGGTTGTTGTCATTGATGGCAACAAAGGTCATCCCACATATCCGCAAGTCATAATGTGTCTCTACCGGAAGTCAGAATAAAGAATGTTGTGGTCCGGTGAAGAAGAACAGAGCATGTGGCAAGGTCCGACAGATTGGTCCGGATCTCTCAGAGGAAGTGTCTTGGTGCAGTGCGGATTTGGGGAAGTCAAGAGGACTACCTTGAGTGGTATATTCCAAGGATTTAGCCTCCGGTGATGGACAAGGAAAAAGATATGAATGGTTGAGTACCGGATTTCTGAGAGACAGTGAAAACAGAGGAAGAACTGACTGGCAGAGTATCAGACTGCTTTCCGGATGTGTTACTGTTGATGACAGAGGTTGTGAAGGCATGAATCATGTTTGGCCGACATGATTAATGATATCTACAAGTATATGCTTGATCCGCATAGCTTGGTGAGGAAGGATTCAGCCGACAGAACAAAAGTTTGTAAGAAACTAGATTGTTCCGGATGCCGACTAGAAAGGTGATGAAATCACTTGTGCGGATATATATAGAGGATGGATTTAGTTGTGAAGGGTGTGTTGTTGTGGAGAGATATGCGAATAAGTCCAGATAAAGAGCAGAAGTAGCAAAAAGGATCCGGTATGTGAAAGATAGCAGAATAAAGAACAGAGGAAAGATGAAGTGCAGCAGATCAGTGTACTGAGCCTAACCGGAACTGAACTCCAGCATATGCAGATGCTTCCAATCAGTTCAAGACTGTGATTCTCATCACTTTGTAGACAGTGTGTCTTCTTGTAGGCAGTGGGCCTCTTGTGAGCAGTGTGCTCGGGCAGTGAGCCCTAATTGGCAAGTGCCATTTTGTAATTTCCTATTCTTCTAACAGAGAATAATTTTGGGTTAATCACCCCGTGGTTTTCTCCCTTAACAGGGTTTCCACGTCAAAAATACTGTGTCATGTGTTTCTTGTTTTATGGTTAATGTTTTATGTTTGATCTTATGCTGCATCAATTAAAAGGAAAGTTCAATAAGGGAAATAATTAGGATAACTGATTCACCCCCCCCCCCTCTCAGTTATCAACATTTATCTCCTCCACTTGAGTCTTAATCGATCCTCTTGCTAAGAATAGTATTTCTTCAAACAATCATGATTTACCCTCAGTCCGCAATCCTCTTGGGAATCTCTTGAAATCAACTTTTGATACCACCGTACGGCCTGAGGCATTACAAAACCAGTATGATCACCCAAAAAACAATCTTAACATTTACAATAAATTTGCATTCATTAGTATTCTTTCATTGCTGGAACTATTTAATTTATGTCTCTGAACTTATTAGGATAAACTCAGCCAATAGAAATAGCTAGGTTCTATTTGATAGAAAATAGCATGGTTCAATAAACTGAGATTGCTTTGGAGAGATTCTATATCAAGATCTAGTGACAACAGTTTAAATATTTACATACATTTCCTTGAACTTTATCTTTATATATATATATATATATATATATATATATATATATATATATATATATATATATATATATATATATATATATATATATATATATATATATATATATGACTTTACGTATTAAAGACAAATTATTATATTGGAAGGTAAGAAAATCTAGAGTTTTAGGAAATAAAATATATTTGCTTCTTTATAGGTTTTAGTAGGATGCCTAAAATTGTGGCAAATCAGGAATCATAAATAGATTTTTAACTTGCCATAGTAAGAAGAACCATCAGTATGTTAGGAGAAAGTTTTAAATTGAGAATTTAGTATAAGGAAATTCTTTTTTTGGAAGCCACAGATCTTAGGAGATACGTTTGGTTGTTTAAGGATTGAGAGTGGTGTTATATTAGGAAATAGAGAATAAATGTTTTCTAACAGGTATGTTTGTTAGGAATTTTTAATGTTAGCTCGGTACCCATGCTCTGGGGAAACCTTATGTATTGTTTTTAAAATGGAATGTGGTAATAAGTTAGAAAATTATATAGGTTGCAGTAGTTGTTTACAATTGGAAATGATTTTAGTAATTTATGTTATAGATCGAATCTTAGATGCTTATAGAGTTTTATTTGAATTTGTGGTTGGTAATATATAGGTTTACGCTTATCAAGGATATAGGTGTTTAGTCTTTATTTAATGGATAATTATTAGATTATTGAACTGGGTTTTCTGGTCATTGTGCATTAGATAAAAAGATGATCTAGTAAGTTTATAATTTAAACATATTAATTTAGATACTTTTATTTAAATAAATCAAGGTATTGTGTTTCGATTACATATGTTGGAAATTATGTGTATACAATTATAGTGGTTGTTTTTGCAATTGGTAATGGTTAGGAAATGGTTTTAGGAAAATGTAATTTCTTATAGTTGTGCACAAAATCAAAATGTGAGCTAGTGAATTTTAATTAAAACATTTAAATTTAGTACTTTTATTTAAATTAATCAAGTTTCTTTTTTTGTAAATTCTAGTGAGATAGATAAATTAATTCCTCCCTGTATACTATGAAGTTATAAGATATATATAAATATATTAGATTGTATAGATTTGTTATCTGGTGGAATTAACATTATTTTATGATGTTGTTTTAGAATATGCAAGTTAGTTATATGAATTATTGAGTATGCTCACTAATTGTAATTTTGTTCATATTATCATAGGATACCTTGTTTTTAGTAAATATATCTTAAGTTAGAGTTTCTATGTTTATCAAGCTATAATACTAGATTTCTGTGGTGATGTCCACGTAAATGATATAGTATATGTTAAATCATTTCATTACGTTGAAAGTAAAAGCCTTGTTATGATAGTTAGTTTATATCATCCTTTAAGGGTTATGTCAAGTCGTTTTCAAATATGGTTTTGTTGGAAAATTCATTGTTGGGAGTAATGATGCCTTTGGGTAGAGTTTTTCCATGATATATTATTGTAGTAGATAAATATTGTGATGGAAATTGTAGAGGGATTTGAATTATTATTTCTAGTTCATGGGGTAATAATAGTGTATTGATTTCCTTGTTGGATTTTAATTTGCTTTTCATGCTTGTAATATTCCATTTCATGCTTCGTAAATGGTGGATAGCATTGTGTATGTTATTTTACTTTATTTTAGAGACTTTGAGCCAATTGTCGGGTTATACCATCTATTGTTGTTAATGTCGTGAACTTGAATTTTCTTATAAATTGATGTTAAATCTCATAAGTTGTTCTCATGATTGAATTGGGAGTTCATTGAATAACTTATCCTTCTGGTCATAGCTATATGCTTGAAATGGACCTTTGTGTTCACCTTGGGTGGAGTTTATGTCTATGATTTGGTTATTTGTGAAGTGGGAATCTTGAGGAGTGTCATGTGTTCTTGGTATTAAGACACGGAAGCATTGTCCTGGTTGGATAATGGTCACCTTATCATTGGTCATGTACCTAACTCCATAGGTGTAGTTCTTGGTTTTGGTTCAAATTATGGCATGTCAATGTAATGGGTTCACTGGATTTTCATATCTTTTAATGAATGGGGAATGGTCTCTTGGATATAGTATTTGGTTTATAGATGGTATTGCTTCAAATTTTGAAGGGTTTCTAAAGACTTTTTGTTGTGGCCTTGTGAATGGCATAAGTTATGGGTCAGAACTGATTTGTGACTTTTATACCTGTATGATGTGGTATGTATGATTGATCAGAGAACGCTAAGGGAGTGACTTTAATGGTGCGGCCGGCACCTAGTGAGAGGCTACCTGGGTAACCCCATGGAAGTTGTAAGTATGTGGAAACTTAATAAGTTAATCAAGAAGGTTGGGGTATTAAAAAACTTAACAAGATAAGTAAGATACCTCACCCATGCCTTGAGTGCTCTCACTGGCTAAGGATGGGATGAGAAGGCCTGGTTGGAAAGGCGAACCTCCTTGTCTCCATGAGAGGACCTGTCGGCTCCACATGTGTCACCCTAGGGGGTTGGTGCCTAGAGAGAGGCTGCTAGGGTAACCATAGATGGGGGCTGGCTTCTAGTGATAGATAGCCTGGGTAACCCATGCTAGGACCATTTGATGACACTCTCCTTCGCAGTTCAGTTGTTTCTTCTTGGTTGTGCCTATGGAGTGATGTCCTGTCTTATGTAGTTTTGTTGATATGGTCGGTTGTGTCAAGTTAGTTGTCATTCTATTATTTTGGATGTTGTTCTTTGGCTTAGTGGAATCCTCGTCATTATCTCCTAGCTCGGAGGGGTGGACCTCATGGTTCCACATGGTTGGGTGGCAGAGCTATCCATTAGCCTTTTTGGAGATTCAATTTGAGTCCTGTGCAGAGGTGTTCCAGTTCTAGATTGCTTCCCACCTTCGGTGGTGTTGTATACTTTCTTCTGTATTCATTTGTTACCAATGCGATTGGTCTTGTAATCTTGTATTGTAACTTGTATATTAACTATCTTGCAATTGTAAAAGTTGTTCTTTCTGTAGTATCAGTATAAAATATATCACTTTTGTGGTTTGAACTCTCTATTCACTGATGTAGTTATGTTTGCCTAGAGGAGTTAGAAGTACACTATTCTTTAAGTTGTATATTATGATATCTTTGGTTATTGTTATCACATTTACTTGCTTTAAAAAAAAAATTTATTTCTAGAATTTTGCTCTTGTTAGTCTAAACCTCTCTAGGGTTGCATGGTGGGGCATTACACTTGGTATCAGAGCTAGGTTGCAACACTGAGACCTCTGGATTGTTATTGTTTTCCTAGGTTAAATGATTTTCTTGTTGTCGTAAGTTGGTAATAGTATCTCCCACCTGTGTGCATTAGTATGAAGGTTGATAAGATTATTGACTTGCTCTTTAAGAAATGAATGTTTTATTCTACTTATGTGTCTGTTATGTTCTTTCTCCTTCTCTGGAAATGTGATGTTACATCGAACAATATGTTCTCCCTGCATGTTAATGCATCTAATTATCTAGTGGCATCATGCATCATGAGTTATGTGGTTATGTGATGCTGACATCTTTACATGGTTGCTTGAAAATCTATATCTAACCCCTAGATGGTCATGACCTCTTATGGAAGAATTGTTGTAATTTATGGAAGTTATCATCGTATATGCCTGTGTAAGAACTGTATGCAGGAAATCAAAAGAGAGCTTGTGTTAGGTCTATGAGATCAAGAATGTGATAATGTAAGTCAATTATAGTTTGAATTATTCCTATATGTGATATCATATATTCCTTTTATATCTTCTTGCATAAGGAAGCAATTGCATATTTCCATAGTTTAGTAGAAAGAAATTGTATTGTATTAAAGATAGAAGTTGTTTCGATAGGAGGATGTAGTTAACATTATTGTTTGAGTGTTGGTGTACATTCTCTAACACATTCTGGACCCTGTGTCCTTGAGTGTTGTGTAGTGGATACTCCCTCTTTGTGGCTAAAATAAGTCACATCGTGATGTAAAATTGTTGTAATTTGGTTGTTTTGGAAATTTTGACAATTGTTTCATAAGTGGTAAGGGGGGGTTAATAGTGAGTTTTCTTTCTTTGAACCTTCTTATGTCAGGAATGGTCACCAAGACTCTTTTCTTTATTCTTGATTTATTGAAATTTGTTGGCACTTTGTAACTTAAAGTTGGATTTGATTGTTTTTCCATGTGGGTTTTTATTTATTGTTAGATTTTCTATGGTGGTTATTCTAAATGTTTGATTCTGTTGGACCCATTTTATGGCAAGTGTTGTTTCTATCATGTTCATTTCAAACCTCTGATAGTATGTTCAAGGGAGGACTCTACAGAGAATTGCACTTTGCATGGTTGGTAATTAGTGGAAATAAGTTATGAGATGTATTTTTTCCTTAATTATATGTGGCTGCAATTCCTTGGATTGTATGAGATTGCTAGAAAAAGTGTAATCAGATATGAGTCGATCACAGGATGTGCCATAAAGGTAACGAATAGATGTTCTTGTCTCTTATTGAACATTTGTGTTTGATTTATGAACAATTGTTTATTATGGATGAATATGTGGGCAATGGAATATGGCAATATTAATATATTATGTTTCTACCCTAGTCTGTGACTTCCAGGAGTAAGTCAAGTTTTAGGGGGGGGAGGACGTAGTGCCCCCTCGTTGTTGGCTTGTGATAGTGGTAGTTTTGCATTACTCTCTATCAGTTGGAGACAGTCATTAGTCTTTCATTGCATTGATACAGTTCTGAGACATTTGATTAGTAGGTTATGATTTATGTTTATTTTGATTTTGATAGCCTATGTCGACTGATATAACTAGACATGTGTTATGAGTTTATGATGGCATTACTTTTACTCCAGTTAAGATGTGAATTAATATTATCATATGTCATTTGATTTGTTGATACTTGAATTTAGATAAAAGTTGTTATGATATTGTTTCAAGAACAGAGATAGTGTAGCACTACTCACTTCAAGCACCCTACTACACTGTGATTCTCTGACTCTGTGTGTGTGTTGACATATATGTATTTGATCATATACAACCAATTGTCAGGATGCAGGCTACAGGAACCAAACCTTGACTCCACCTAATATAGCAGGTTTGAGCAGGTTCTTGCACCAATGGGTACCAGTGATGGGAGATAACATGAGGTCTATTCCACTAGCTCAGTCCTTGTCTTTTGTTGTAGTATTGAGTCATGTTGTGTCGCTTGGTCCTTGCCTTGTATGTTGGTAATCTCGTGTTGTGGTGTATAGTCAAGTTGTGTAAATTATGCTCATGTGTGGTTGGAAAATACTTTAATGATTTATTATTAACTAATAATGCTTCTTTTATGTTTATTGGATATTATTTGTTTTGGGCTTAGAACTTTGTATGACACCTTGGTTAAATTTTATAATGGTCTAGAATTAAATTATCTGTTGACTAAGAGTGTTTATGTCATAAATTTGGAGTTATGGGTTATTAATATATAATTGGTACAGAATAATTTTTGATATGTGAAATTAATGCCTTGAGTTGTCATTTTGGTAATTAGAACATTTGGTATCTCTTTTTATAGCAAATTTTTGAATTTCTCGGAAGAGTGGGTTGTTGGGTAACGGATGCATGTTTGCATTTATTTTATGAGTTGAACCATTTTAGGGGGAGGAATCTGGAGGGGTGGAGAGATAAATTCAAGGAAAATTGGGAGGGAAGCTAAAGAATTAAGGAAGGGAAGAGAAGTTGGAGCGGGAGGTGGATTCTGAAGCTCTGGATCGAATTTTGGGTATGTTTTCTACATGTCTAAATGAGTGTTATTTAGGTTTTGAAAAAAAGAACTATTTCCTCTCTTCTGTACTTTTGAGTTAGCTTTGTCTGGTGGTTGTTCCTATCTTCCAGTCACCTTTTTCATTCTCAGTCTCCATGGCTAAGCCTCTTCACAATATTGTCAATCGATCCCTATGATTTTCCTAGATCCTTGTGTCATAGCAAACTTCATACAGATGTATTTTAATGTCATTTCTATTGCTATCCCTATAAATACTAACCTTTTGGATGCATCTAGCAAAAAGCTACCAACGAATTAAATTGAAATGACCCCAATCTGTTTTAGTTGCTCGTGCTTATTGATTTAAAATACATTTTTGTTATATTCTCCAAGTTCTATTCTTACAACCAAACCTCATATGAATGGATCTAAAATTGGTTCTTGTTACTGTGAGACAACTAGAGATACCTGTTTATGTATTTCCTTAAACCATTCTTTTATCAGTCCTAAGTTCTTGCTTATCTGCAAATAAATCAATTCCTCTAAGGAACGAATGTAAACATTGGGTCTAAAGTTGGCACTTCTGATGGAATGACTAAATGACCCCATTTGATGCGATCTTCTCTTGATTTATGTGATCTATATACATTTACCTGTAATGAGTCTACCTTCGAATTCTTTTTTGGCGATGCCAGAAATTTACTTTATGCATCTGCTGTGATCAAGTGTTGTTCAGGCCACATAAACTTGGTAGCAGTTATATTAATCATAGTATATGTTTTTTTATCAAGTGTGATGTTTCTTTTCTCTATCTCAGAGATTTTTTTTGCTAATCAATCCTCTAGTGGTATTCTATTGATCAACTTCCACCAGTCATTCGATCTTTATAATGCATTTTAATCGATCCTTTAGCATTGACGCCATTTTAGATATTTGTTTATATCTTGATTTACTTGCTGATTCAATGAATTCTTCTCCCATCACTCTGCCAGCATAACTAGAGCCGTACAGCCCCATCTGGGATGTTTTGTTAAGCAGCATCTATAATCTTTAGATCACCTATTAATGATATTAAACCCTTGGCCAATAATTTTATCTCCTCTGCCTAAGTCTTAATCGATCCTCTTGCTAAGAATAGTATTTCTTCAAACAATCATCATTTACCCTCAGTCTACAATCCTTTTGGGAATCTCTTGAAATCAACTTTTGATACTGTCGTACGGCCTAAGGCATTACAAAACTAGTATGATTGCCCAAAAAGTAATCTTAACATTGACAATAAATTTGCATTCATTAGCATTCTTTCATTGCTGGAATTATTGAATTTATGTCTCTGAACTTATTAGGATAAAGTCAGCCAATAGAAATAGCTAGGTTCTATTTGATAGAAAATAACATGGTTCAGTAAGCTGAGATTGCTTTGGAGAGAATCTATATCAAGATCTAGTGACAGCAGTTTAAATATTTACATACATTTCCTTGAACTTTATATATATATATATATATATATATATGACTTTACGAATTAAAGACAAATTATTATATTCGAAGGTAAGAAAATCTAGAGTTTTAGGAAATAAGATATATTTACTTCTTTATAGGTTTTAGTAGGATGCCTAAAATCATGGAAAATCAGGAATCATAAATAGATATTTAACTTGATGTAGTAAGTACAACCATCAGTATGTTAGGAGAAAGTTTTAAATTGAGAATTTAGTATAAGGAAATTATTTTTTTGGAAGCCACAGATCTTAGGAGATACGTTTGGTTGTTTGAGGATTGAGAGTGGTGTTATATTAGGAAATAGAGAATAAATGTTTTCTAACAGGTATGTTTCTTAGGAATTTTTAATGTTAGCTCAGTACCCATGCTCTGGGGAAACCTTATGTATTGTTTTGAAAATGGAATGTGGTAATAAGTTAGAAAATTATATAGGTTGCAGTAGTTGTTTACAATTGGAAATGCTTTTAGTAATTTATGTTATAGATCGAATCTTAGATGCTTATAGAGTTTTATTTGAATTTGTGGTTGGTAATATATAGGTTTACGCTTATCAAGGATATAGGTGTTTAGTCTTTATTTAATGGATAATTATTAGATTATTGAACTGGGTTTTCTGGTCATTGTGCATTAGATCAAAAGATGATCTAGTAAGTTTATAATTTAAACATATTAATTTACATACTTTTATTCAAATAAATCAAGGTATTGTGTTTCGATTACATATGTTAGAAATTATGTGTATACAATTATAATGGTTGTTTTTGCAATTGGTAATGGTTAGGAAATGGTTTTAGGAAAATGTAATTTCTTATAGTTGTGCACAAAATCAAAATGTGAGCTAGTGAATTTTAATTAAAACATTTAAATTTAGTACTTTTATTTAAATTAATCAAGTTTCTTTTTTTGTAAATTCTAGTGAGATAGATAAATTTATTCCTCCCTATATACTGTGAAGTTATAAGATATATATAAATATATTAGATTGTATAGATTCATAATCTGGTGGAATTAACATTATTTTATGATGTTGTTTTAGAATATACAAGTTAGTTATATGAATTATTGAGTATGCTCACTAATTGTAATTTTGTTCATACTATCATAGGATACCTTGTTTTTAGTAAATATATCTTAAGTTAGAGCTTTTGTGTTTATCGAGTTATAATACTAGATTTATGTGGTGATGTCCACGTAAATAATATAGTATATGTTAAATCATTTCATTATGTTGAAAGTAAAAGCCTTGTTATGATAGTCAGTTTATATCATCCTTTAAGGGTTATGTCAAGTCATTTTCAAATATGGTTTTGTTGGAAAATTCATTGTTGGGAGTAATGATGTCTTTGCGTAGAGTTTTTGCATGATATATTATTGTAGTAGATAAATATTGTGATGGAAATTGTAGAGGGATTTGAATTATTATTTCTAGTTCATGGGGTAATATTAGTGTATTGATTTCCTTCTTGAATTTTAATTTGCTAGTCATGCTTGTAATATTCCATTTCATGCTTCGTAAATGGTGGATAGCATTGTGCATGTTATTTTACTTCATTTTAGAGACTTTGAGTCGATTGTCAGGTTATACCATGCTAGGACCATGCGATGACACTCTCCTTCGCAGTTTAGTTGTTTCTTCTTGGTTGTGCCTCTAGAGTGATGTCCTATCTTGTGTAGTTTTGTTGATATGGTCGGTTGTGTCAAGTTAGTTGTCATTCTGTTATTTTGGGATGTTGTTCTTTGGTTTAGTGGAATCCTCATCATTATCTCCTAGCTCAAAGGGTTGGACCTCAGGGTTCCACATGGTTGGGTGGCAGAGCTATCCATTGGCCTTTTTGGATATTTGGTTCGAGTCTTGTGTAGAGGTGTTCTAGTTCTAGATTGCTTCCCACCTTCGGTGGTGTTGTATACTTTCTTTTGTATTCATTTATTACCGACGTGATTGGTCTTGTAATCTTGTATTGTAACTTGTATATTAACTGTCTTGCAATTGTAAAACTTGTTCTTTCTGTAGTATCAGTATAACATATATCACTTGTGTGGTTTGAACTCTCTATTCATTGATGGAGTTATGTTTCCCTAGAGGAGTTAGAAGTACACTATTCTTTATGTTATATATTATGATATCTTTGGTGGGTATGTGTAGGATCATCGCAGGCCAAACAGTGGCAATAGGAAAAAAATCATGTTTTTACTTAGCCAAATTCGCGACTTGGCAAAGTTTGACTTTGAAACGGATATCTGTTTCCAAAATGGATATCCGTTTTAGAAATGGATATCCATTTTGAAAACGGATATCCGTTTTAGAAACGGATATCCATTTTGAAAATGGATATCCGTTTTGGAAACGGATATCTATTTTTGAAAAAAATTTGGGAAAAAGGCTTTTTACTGGTAGTCATCAATTTTCCACAGTCCATGATGTTGAGTTTGAAATGCTTCTAGATTTGACTGTGTATTATTATTTTCCTCAACATTTCGAATCACACATAGTGATCCATCATCAGGAGAAAGATAGCAAGCAAGAGAAGAGAGAACATGAATGACAGTATGCAGACTTAAGACCACTTAAAAGGAGTGAGAGAGATGTGAGGCAGAAACCAAGATCAATTAAGGGAGAAGGATAGCTACCTATCAAACCTTGTGAAGTGAGGGACAAAGAGGAGTGGGGGACATCTAGGCACACTAAGACAAAACAAACAAAGAAAGACTAACTAGGATGAGAGGAAGACCCAAGTAAAGAAAATTAAAAAAGCAAACAAAGGAGCAAGGCCACAAATTAGAAGGGAGAAAAAAGAGGAATAACTGTAATACAATCAACCATAAAGAACAAACCAAGGATGAAAGAGATAAGATAATTAAATAATTAAATAAATAATAAAAAGGGGGGGACAACCAAAGAGGTTAAAATGTGAGGGATAGATTGGGAAAAGCTACATATAAAGAACAAGAGAGGGTTCCAAGTTAAAAGAGAGAGAGGGGTGAATTACAAAGGCAAAGGAAGGGGGGGCTAACAAAAAGAAAGGTAAGACAATAACTATCTAAAGGAGGAAATAAACTAACTAGGAGAAAGCATAAGAGAGAAGAGTAAATCATAAAAGGGAAGACAAGCTACAATGACCAAATAATATATATAAATATATATTCACAACAAACTCCAAGCCACAAACAGAGCACCATGGGGCAACAAGAAATGAAGGATATGGTTAAAAACCTAGAAATTAAAGAGGAGGGAGAAGGGGGCAACGAGATCTAGAGGTTCTAGATGAGAGGTTAAGCTAGGGGACAAGAGTATGAGAAATAAAAAGGTGAGAATGGGCCAAGGAGGGTAAAGAGGAGGGAGGACAAGGAGCAAAGGGAAAGGGGGGAGAGAAGCCTAGTGGGGAGAGGAAAAGGGGATAAGATGAGGGCAAAAGAGGAGGGGCAAAGACTCAATCCCACAAAAGGGGACAAGGAGGGGACAAAGGGGGGGCGGGGGCAAGAACCAGTAAAGAGGGGAAAAAAGGACAAAGATAGGAGAAGGGATAGGAGAGCTAACAAGATCGGGTCAAGAAAGAGAGGGGAGGGGTAAGAGGGGAGGATAGGGAAGAGAAATTGACTAAGAGTGAAGGAAATCATGATGGGGTAAGAGGGGAGGCTTTTTACTCTTTTTGAAAATACACCTCTTAAATCTTGGATCTCCCATCAATATATGAACCTCCTTAAAGACCATTTCTAGTGAAGGAGGAGGGCAAATTAACATTGGTAGCTTCTTTACACATTGATCCATAAGGATTTGTTAAACACTAAGAATCATCACTAATGAATTACTCCAATAATCAATAATAAAATATTCAATTTTGTTCATCAGGTGAAATAATCACTTTTCTAGACTATGTTTCAATATTTCGAGGATAGGAATGGTGGGGCAGCAGGGGTTGTGTTTTGGGGCATTTTGGATTTCATGCCCTAAATTGCTTTACGCAATACTTCATATGATTTGATTCATGATACATGGTTTGAGAAGGATACACATGATATACCCTTACCCTCTAGTGATAAAATTATGAATGATACTTTATGTGGTGAAGCTACACCTTTGTTAATCCTTCATGACATTGTTATATGATGATGTCCTTAATGTGATATGTTACAACATAATGCAAAGTTAACATGGCATGAACTCTCTTGGAAGGGTAAGCATGGACTATAAGAACATTGAACTAGTTGGATCTATTAAGCTTGCCATTTATGAAAGAACCTTTTAAAAGGTTAACCTTAATTAGGTAAGGTTATGTTTCAGCGTGGTCGTTTGTGCAACAATGTGTAAATTAATGTTACTGAAGAATAAATCTAACTATAATATACTAACATTTTAATAACCATGAGAGTTGGGACTAACAATTAGACTAAAAACTTGACAAACAATACAACTTGGACACATGTAGGACTTGGAAAATGGAAAAGAATATAATTAAATGTGGAAAACAATGAAAAAGTGGTATTAGTTGCACCTATATAGAGAAGTGGTTTAGAGGTTGGTTAGGGGAATTATTTAGGGTTTAGAGGTTTAGGGTTTACAGTTTAAAGAGAGATAGAGAGAGGGGACTGATAGAGTTTGGGAGAGATAGAGGAGACAAAGGGGAGAGATAGGAGATAGAGAGTGAGAGACATGTCCAAAGACATAGAGAGAGAGAGATTGAGAGGTAGAGGGATGATAGAGATAGGGAGATAGAGGTTTAGGGTTGCTTGGGTTTAGAGGCATTATTTAGGGTTTAGGGTTTATGGTTTTGGGTTTAGGGGTTAAGGTTTAGAGGTTTAGGGTTTAGGGTTTAGAGAGAGATAAAGGACCAATAGGGAGATATAGAGGAGTCTGAGGGGAGAGATAGGGATATAAAGAGTGAGGGACATGGCAAGAGACATAGGGAGAGAGATTGAGAGGTAGAGGGACAAAGGTGATAGGGAGATAGGGGAGAGATAGGGAGATAGTGGTTTATGGTTACTTGGGTTTAGGGTTTCTCAAGTTTAGGGGTTAGGGGTTAGGGTTTAGGGGCATTATAATTTAGGGTTTAGGATTTATTGTTTAGGGGTTAGGGGTTAGGTTTAGAGGTTTAGGGTTTTGGATTTAGGGTTTATAGAGAGAGAGGAATGATAGGGAGATATAGAGGAGTCTGATGGGAGGGATAGGGAGATAGAGAGTGAGGGACATGGCTAGAGACATAGGGAGAGAGATTGAGAGGTAGAGGGACACAGGTGGTAGGGAGATAGGGGAGAGATAGGGAGATAGTGGTTTAGGGTTACTTGGGTTTAGGGTTTAGGGGTTTGGGGTTTAAGGTTTAGGGGTTTAGGGTTTCTCAGGTTTAGGGGTTAGGGGTTAGGGTTTAGGATTTAAATTGTTTAGGGGTTAGGGGTTAGGTTTAGAGGTTTAGGGTTTTAGATTTAGGGTTTATAGAGAGAGGAATTATAGGGAGATAAAGAGAGGAGATGGAGGAGAGAGATAAGGAGATAGAGAGTGAGGCACATGGCCAGGGACATAGGGAGAGAGATCAAGAGAGGTAGAGGGATGATAGAGATAGAGAGATAGGGGAGAGATAGGGAGATATAGGTTTAGAGTTGATTGGATTTAGGGTGTACCTAGGTTTAGGGTTTCTCAGTTTTGGAGATAGCTAGATAGAAAGAGAGAGGAGACAGATAGGGAGAGATAGAGGTGACAAAGGGGAGAGATAGGGAGATAGAGAGTGAGCGATATGTCTAGAGAAATAGGGAGAAGGATTGAGAGGTAGAAGGATGATAGAGATAGGGAGATAAGGGAGAGATAGGAGATAGAGTTTAGGGTTGCTCATGTTTAGGGTTTAGGGGTTAAGGTTTAGAGGTTTAGGGTTTAGTGTTTAGAGAGAGAGGACCAATAGGGAGATAATAGAGTGAGGGACATGGCTAAAGCATAGGGAGAGAGATTGAGAGGTAGAGGAATGATAGTGATGGGGAGATAGTGAGATAGGGAGATAGAGCTCGAGAGAGGTTTAGGGTTTCTTGGGTTTAGTGTTTAGGATTTAGGGGTTTATGGTTTCTCAAGTTTAGGGTTTAGGGGTTAGGAAATAGGGGTTAGGGGTTAGGGGTTAGGTTTAATCATGCATCCCAGTCATTCCCCTATCATTCCTATATATCCTATCTCTCCCCTCTTTCCCTCTCCCTTATCAACAAAGCAAATGGAAACAAGAAAACTAGAACTCCCTTTCTCAGGTTTAGGGTTTAGGGCTTAGGGGAATTATTTAGGGTTTATGGTTTAGGGGTTAGGGTTTAGTATTTGGAAGAATTATTTAGGGTTACTTGGGTTTAGGGTTTAGGGGCATTATTTAGGGTTTACGGTTGCATGTCAAAAGTAGTCTCTCTCTCTCTAAATCTGTAAACCCTAAATAATGGCCCTAATCCCTAACCCCTAACCCGCATCTACCTCTCTCCTGTATCTATTCAAAAGTGCCTTTAAAATACTATGAGATACCTTAGTATAAGTAAATAGTATAAAAATCAAATATATATATCATCATAATCCTATATAAATTTACTTGTATATTTTATAGCTTAAATGCCTAAATATCATCATAATCCTTTATAAATTTGCTTGTATTTTATAGCTAAAATGCTTAAATATCATCTTAATCCTTTATAAATTTGCTTGTATTTTATAGCTAAAATCCCTAAATACTTAAAATGCTAAAAATGCTACAATAATAAAATAAAAAACAATGAATACAATAGGGAAAAAGAAAACGGATATCCATTTTGGAGATCATAAAAAGCAAAAAAAAGACCGTGTTTTTGCAAACCTGGGGCTTGCAAAATGCAGTCTCATCTTCAAAAAATAGATATTAGAGCTGAGGAACGGATATCCGATCCAAAGAGGTAAGATTTCATGCATTTTTTTGTTTGTTTTGTATTTTCAAGCAATTTTTTTGGTTTTTATGCTAAGTGGGTATGTTTTATAATTTAATTAGGTAAAATGGATGCACAAAATGAAAACCCAAACCCTCCACCACCAAACCCTCCCCCTCCAACAATAGAAGAGAATATTCAAAGAAATATTGATCATATAAGCAGGATCATAGAAATGTATCACCGCCACCCTCGATTGTCTATAATGACATCAAATTTAGAGGGAATCATTAATCATATTCAAACCTTGTCAACCCAACATGAATCATTTCGGCAATGGCAAGAAGCCAAGAAGGCTGAATATGCTAACAGTTTGTCATATGAGGAAGTCAAAGATTTAGAGATTACAAAAACTATGTTAGCCCAACACTTTGTCAATCCTAAAACTGGATTGCATGTTGATGTCCGTAAGCCCAAATTTTCAATCAAATGGTGTATTCATGATGGCATTAGTCAAAACTTTTGGGATCATTGGTGGATGGTTTTTGATAAACCACCCAACAATAATTTAGATGTGCCTTTGTATTTCCTCCGTAAACTCTATGCAGAGTTCGTCATGGGTCAACATGTTAATTATTTTGATTTTAGAAAGTTTCAAGGAGTGGGCAGAGGAATGCCTCAAGATAGACCTGAGGCAATTAGACAAGTACAAGGTCCCTATATTCCCCCTCCTGCTATCCCTTCTCCACCCCCAATGCAGCACCCAGACGTTGTTGCAAATGCAACACAACAGGGCCTTAGTGCCATACACTCTTTGACCGAGCACTTGATTATATAGACATCTCAGTTTGCACAAGCACATGATGAAGGTGATGATATTGGATCACCTAGTACTACTAGACCGTCGTCATCTAGACATGTATGTGTGCCCCATCATTGCATTTCTTGCAATCATTTATTCTTGGATCCTATTATGGAGAGTAGTGAGCCACCGTTGAACACATCAAAGTATGATCTTCATTCACGAGATGAGGCAATGGGGTCTAGAACTCAAGCTGAGGGGTCAGGGACAAGAGTAGAAGCTACCAGATCAGTAAACATTAGAGAAGGAGAAATGCATGAGCAATCTTTTATGCAAGTAAAATTTAAAGTTAAATTTTATGGTCTATTCCATTTGAATATATAAACAACTTTATTAGTACTAATGTATCTAAGTGGGATAACAGTTGATGACAAAGGAGGAATTGATAGAAGTTCATCATGGAACTTTGTCTGCCATCCAATTTGGCTTGGACTTGCCGTTATAATTTGTTGTACACATTAACTTTTTTTTATGCATTTATTTCTTTGTGAGTAATTATATATTAATTTATATCTTGATGTTAATTTTATTTTATAGTCAATTGAAAATCTGAATGATGTGGCATCTTTGCCGATAGTCTTTTCTTGAACTCTTGATCGACCCAAGGGACTATCATTTGCAGAACGGCTTTCTCAACGCCAACAAAGGGTGGAGGTAATTTGATTGAATTGTACTTTAATTGATAATTTAGAAAACTTAAATATTTGATTATAGTCATTTAGAGTCTTACATTCTTGTCCTTCTTAATTGATGCAAGAGGCCTCGATGCTGGTATGTGCTTGTTTTCTAGTAGATAAGTTTTTGTGTAGTGCATTTCCTATTTTGTTTAATAATTATATATTAATTTATTTCAATGTTACTTTGCTTTTATGTAGTCTGTTGAGAATGTGAGTGATGTGCCACCTTTGCCATCATGCTTTACTAGGACACCTGATCGTCTTAAGAGAAAATCATTTGCAGAACGACTGTTCGAACGACAACATAGAGTCAAGGTAATTGAATTGAATTTTTCTAAATAATTGATAGTTTATCTGGCGGTCTTATAGTTGATTGTAGTGATTTAGATGTATGTTAATAAATGAAAGTTCTTAATTGTAGTAGATAAGAATCTATTTACTAACTTTAACTTATTTTTATTTACCATTGAAGAGATTAATCAAATTTGTGTTTTGACTTGTTAATGCGGGAAACTTCACCTCCATCAATTACTAGACATTTTGGTACAAAGAGGACATTTTTTTAGGATCCATCATAGATTGAGGATCCATCATAGATTGAGGGTCAAGTGGACTTGTAGTATTTGATGTAGCTATTTGGCATGTAGATTGTATATAGATTTTGAGACATGGCATATGCCACATTTTCTGAAAAATATTTTGAGTTGGCATATTTGCCAAATTTTTGTATATGTCTACCATTATGGACTAGATTTTAATGTATATACACCTTGATATACAATATAATTAAAATTCCTTATGTGCAAGTCATGATACTTCCCATGATGCCATACATTATGATGATAGTTCTTTAGTCCATTGATGATATGTTTAGCATTGAGAATGGTTTTAGATCAAGAGAATGGTTTTAGATTAATAGAATCAATAAAATCAATATGAAAAAATTCCTTATATATGCCCTAATCAAATAAGGTCATGATAAACCATTTCATCATGTATTTAGTCTTCATCTTGTCAAATTTTGTAAATATGTCAAAGTTGTCATATGAAAAATGTAAAAAAAATGCAAAAGTATGGAAGATGAATAGTCAATTACTCAAGAGTCAGTTGGAGACTATTGGTTTCCCTCAAATCATGTATCAATATGCATAAACCTTCGTGGAAAAGGAATTGGAGATGTATTGAAAACATTTTGAAGATGAATTGAAGACATGTTTGAATGAAATTAATGTCAAGAAACTCTATGTCAAGGACATTGGGGGCACATTATAAACATAAAAAGCTTACATCTTGGGGGGAGGTTGCAATAAGGCCAATAAGGATACTATTTTAGTTGGGTGTGTGTGTGTATGCAAATCCCATTTATGGCCGAGAAGCTCTCTATTTACTATTATTCAACTCTCGTTGATAGGAGGTTGGCTCTACAACTATTGCAATTTGTGTATGAAACCTAGATGCCTACGAGATCATATATATATGTATGTATGTATGTATGTAAATCCTACAAGATAGTCATTCATGAAATTACTATGCAAAGAGGGTTTATAAGTTGCATTAGGGTTTATGACTATCCTAAAACAATAGCTTACAGTCATTCATGAAATTACTTTGTCGGTAGCTTACAGCTCGGAATGACTGGGATGGTTGGCACACGAAACAAGACCTCCACTAGCATTTACCTGCCCACCCTGACGCGTTGGCGTAGTTCGTTTGACCCCACAAGCTATGGAATGAAAAATGTTGCACTTAGCACCTTTCCACTGCATCAAATTGAAGCATTTTGCAACAATGCGTTTGATTTCGGCATGGTCAAATGGAATGGAGTTGACCAAAAATGAGAGAGGTTATTGTGGAAGGATGCCACATGCACTTGTAGGTCCAAACAAACCATTCCCAACTATCACAAATTCTGAGAACTGTCCCGTCAAAGTTTGGCAAGTTTTGGGTCTCAGGGATCTTAAGGGACTTTGCCGGTAGCCTCTTGCCCGGAATGACTGGGACACTTGGTACACAAAATGAGACCTCCACTAGAATTTACTTGCCCACCCTGACACGTTGGTGTAGTCCGTTTGACCGCACAAGCTATGGAATGAAAAATGTCGCACCTAGCACCTTTCCACTACATCAAATTGAAGCATTTTGTAACAATGCGTTTGATTTCAGCACGGTCAAACAGAATGGAGTTGACCAAATATGAGAGAGGTTATTGTGGAAGGATATCACATGCACCTGTAGGTCCAAACAGAGCATTCCCAGCTATCACGAATTCTGAGAACTGCCCGGTCAAAGTTTGGCAGTTTTTTGGTCTCAGGGATCTTAAGGGACTTTGCTGGTAGCCTCTTGCCTGGAATGACTGGGATGCTTGGCGCACAAAATGAGACCTCCCCTAGCATTTACCTACCCACCCCAACGTGTTGGCATAATTTGTTTGACCCCACGAGCTATGGAATGAAAAATGCCGCACCTAGCACCTTTCCACTACATCAAATTGAAGCATTTTGCAACAATGCGTTTGATTTTGGCACGGTCAAACAGAATGGAGTTGACTAAAAATGAGAGAGGTTATTGTGGAAGGATGTCACATGCACCTATAGGTCCAAATAGAGCATTCCCAACTATCATGAATTCTGAGAACTGCCCGGTCAAAGTTTGGCAGTTTTTTGGTCTCAGGGATCTTAAGGGACTTTGCCAGTAGCCTCTTGCCCGAAATGACTAGGATGCTTGGCACACAAAATGAACCTCCCCTAGCATTTACCCACCCACCCTGACACGTTGGCATAGTTCGTTCGACCCCACGATGAGTAGAACAATAAATATTGTTCCAGTTGACACATTCTCAATCATTGACATGGATGATATCTCAGTACCATTCCTTTAGGCACAATATGAGCTTCCAATGGAAGGCACAATTGTGAGGTTAGAGATGATGAAAAGTGTGCCTCATTCACAGTCATGTTTTACTTGTCTTCAATGATGATTCCTTGATTCAACTTAATCCTTTGATAATACATTTTAACCTCCTTATGAAAGCGCACTTTCAAGGTTGCTTGAGCAAGAGCTAGCGCCTCAACATCAAGGCACACTTTTGGTGTTCTAGAAGCATGAACTAGCACCTCAAATAGTAAGGCACTCATTCTAGGTTGTTTATTCAATAATTGGCACTAGTCACATATGGTGTAGAGAGATAGATGTGCGCCCAAGTCATCATTTGATGCCTTCAATAACTATAAACTCCTTTGATGATGCATTTTATCCTTCCAATTCACTATCTAGCCTTAGGTGCACATTTTAGGTTGATCAATCATAATCTAGTGCCCTAAGTACCAAGGCACACTTTTAGGTTAGTTTGATAAAGGATTAGCGCCTTCATTTCTAGGCAGAAGTTTGGAGTTGAAATACATCAAAATAACAAGCTTCTTCATCACTTCAAACATATTTAACACTTTGAAGATCTCCAATGCATGATTGAATATCAAGAAACCAATGTATCATATCATGAAGGTCTTAAGTGTTGTAAATATGCATCTTCTTATTTAATCATGTGTTGTAAATGAAGGAATGCAATGATTGCAATATGTGCACAAAATAGAATTTTTGATAAGGATTGAAAGGAAATGTTAAGAAAATACAATTGGCGGGTGTAAATCCAAAGTGTACAAGCATAGACAAGGCATGTGAACAGTTTGGTATGACACCTCAAAGAGATGCTATCTCATGGAATGCAATGATTGCAAGATATGCACAAAATAGATTTTTTGAAAAGTCTTTAGAAACTTTGAAGCAAATACAATTGGAATGTTTAAAACCAAATTCCATAACCTGTGTAAGCATTCTCCCTACTTTTGCCAAATTAGGATCTTATATATACATATATGCACATAATGTCATGAAAATAATGTATAGTGTATATATCAAGCCATATAGGCATGTACAAATAAAACCATAGGGGTATATACAATGATATACATCGATAACATACAAAATTATGTTTACAAAGCCAAATACACATATGTAACAAAATGTCCCAAAATCAAATCTCCTATGGATTGCTATCAAATAACCTATGGCTCTTGCCAGGCCATGAAGATGGTGAACTAGTCAATGACTCATCTTCTATCGCTCATCAACTAGACCTCCTTGATAGAGATTTTTGAATTTCCACCTATTAATACAATCAAACAACGTGCACATTAATATAGAATTTAATATTCAAAATATATAACATGACATAAGTAATCAATCACTTACCACCAATTGGTGATCCCTTTTGATCATTTGTTGTCTCTCTTCTTCTATAGAGCTGGATGTTGTGAGAAGCATGAACAAGCAGATTTAAAAGTAAACATGAATATCATAAATATGTACATTAAATGTTGTGCTTATTATAGGACTGTTCTAGTGCTATTTTAGGACTGTTGTAGGACTGTTGTAGTTAAAACTATCCTAGTAGATATGTATAGGACTATTATAGGACTGTCATCTCATGGAATACAATGATGGCAAGATTACTATCAAGATTAGTATGAAGATTAATTATGACTATTATAGGACTTTTATAAGAATGCAAAGTAAGGAAGCATAGGCAAGGCACATAAACTGTTTGGTGGAATACCTCAAAGAAATGAGAATTTTGTCAGATATTGTAGTTGCAATTACCATGTGACACATGTATGTAATATCTGAAAGCATATACAAGGCACATGAACTATTTGGCAAAAGACATCAAATACATGTCATCTCATGGAATGCCTTATGTAGAAAAAGGTACAAATGTGCAATATTAAGAAATACAAATGAGAACTAAAAATCATACCTCAAGTATAGTCAAAATAACGTATGATGCCATACAAAATAATTTACGATGCCATGCAAAATAATCTATGATGCCATGTAAAATAACTTTATTCGCAGTCCTGTATAGTCAAAAGCATGCATTATAGCTAAAGTAACAAGATTTTTAATAAAACAATTCTAAAAAATAGAAAAAACAAGAACAAGTTAAGATAAAAAAATGTCATACCTGTCCATCTAGAAGTTTAAATGCTAGTCAAGCGTACCTAAGGGGTCATCTCTTACCTTCAAAGTATCCAATATTGCTTCATGATCAGCATTACTAATTGTCCATAGTTCTTTTGATTTTGGTTTTCCATGATGCTTTAGTAACTTGACATTTGTTGCTACAACTAGGTGAGAATACATCAATATGGTTTTATGCTTCTCAAAGTCTTCAAAGGCCAGGATGCCATTCTTTTTAACCATATATGTTCGTAACCAAGTCCCAGTAATAACAACTGATCCTGTAGGATATGTGAGCCCATCATCATCTATCATAGGTTGTGTTAGCTTTTGTTTTCCCTGTACACATCATGCCAACCAATAGTCTAACCTCTCTTCATTTCCATGCGGTGCAACAACTGCATAAACATGACCTGGCTGTACAAGGTCTGAAAGATGTTCATAGTCAAATGAGCTCTCCATGTCATTGACGGAAGATGATTGACCTTCATATAAAGGGATTAAATATTGTGGAATCCATGCATCTACCCACTCACTTGACTCACAATTGTTCCAATCACATTTAATACAACTCTGACAAAAACAAGCTAATTCTCATGTCCAAATAGTCCATGTACTTGCATTTGAGCTTTGAAATGAATACATCTTTGATGATTCACTGATTCTCTGACATTCCAATTTCTCTATCGCTATCCATCATCAACCAACCAAAAGAACCTGCGCACTTCAGAATCAAGAGCCACTCCTCGTGACAATGCATAGTTACACCACTTAACAATGGAATATGCATCACTGAATGTAGTACCACCTCTAATCTTTAGTTGTTCTTTAAAAAGAGCTCTCTTCACGCATGCACCTACTCCATCATGTTCACCTTTTCCATCCCTGGCTTCAAAAAAATTCCAAATATGAGGTATACCCTTCTCTACATGCATTTTGCTCAAACAATAGAAATTACGAGCATTCTTGAATTGACCAGTGCAATTATCTGACCAAATGAGATGTTGATCTATTCTAATATCTTTTTCTTGCAAGAACCCATAAAATTGTTGAAAACAATATTGCACAAACTCTGCTGAATGAGATCGATCATCACTCATGTAAAAATGGTATTCTTTGACAATCTTCCTGTTCTCTTCTGTACTCTCAGGGGCATATCTATATGTGATGTGAACAAAAATAGCAATCTGAATAGAATTGTAGTACTAGGATTGAACTTCATTTTGGGGTTACAATGTATAGTTTTCTTCAAAATCAACTATAGAGACAATATTTCCAATCGGGAAAGAATCTTTACACATCCTAAACTGTTGATCTAACCATCGAGACCTATGGCTATGCCTGACATACTTGTAGAAAAGATTTTTCTTAAAATCAGCAATACTTACCTCTCTTACAATCAACTCACATCTAGAACCTTCACCTCCACTTTACAAATTGTATTTCACTATCTCATATCTCTTTTTCTTAACCATTCTCTTTCCAAAATCATGCTCGTTGCCCTCATGAAAACATGATACAAACTTTGATAACCCACCACATTGTAAACACTTTTCATTTAAACAATCATTCTTGTAGAACATGCAACCATCATCTCTAATACATAGAAATAAATCCAATAAGTCCCTAGATGACTTTGGTAGTTGAATTGCACCACACTCCTGTAACATTTCGTTAGTGTGCAAAGTAGAATGAATATTGCATAATAATTCATGGTACATAGAAAATTCTACATGGTATTTGCAACAACATGTATTACGAACTTTAGGAGGAACACAATAAAATGGCTTAAGAGATTAAAATGCTCTTTGTGAGATTGTCATACCTGGGTGAGTTTCACAATATTTTTTGTACAATGTTGTTTGGCTACATTCCAAGTAATGTTTAGGATGTGGTGTGCAGTCTTTATCACCAATTCTTAACTTTACAACATATTTTGCATTCGGTGATACCCTAGAGTTAGTGTGCCAAAATCATTCAATTTCTTCCTTTGTGCTATCAATTAGCTTCTTGTCAACTCGTGGAAGCCTACCACTGAAAGCCCAAGTATCATTGGCAACATGACTATCTAGCCTTGATCTTAATGCTAGTGCTTTTGACAATGTTTTACGATTCAATCTTAAGTCAACACAAGTTTGCCTCATTAATCAAGTATTTCTTAATTGTTTGCTTACTATTGAGGTTGTTATTACTCTACAGGCAGCTCTTTTATCTTTCTCCTTGCTAGTCTTTCCAATAGAATTGAGTGCATTGAAAAGGCTTCTTACAATAATTTTATTCCGATCGAACACTTTGTTTAACTGAATCTTTAATTTCTTTTGTAAAGGTCTCATTTTGTACATCTTTAATAATTGCACAAAAACTTGGCATTGTTCGGTTAATGTTTTCTTCTCAAAGTATTCATTGAAGAGTTTTGTAGCCCACAACCGAACCATTCGTGATGACCTCTTGCCTTCAAGTTTTTCCATTATGTTCTCATCAATTTCAAGTAACCATTTTGGGGTTTTTGGGTGTTTTCCAATTTTATCACGGTTATTCTCTTCTTGACAAATGTCCTCTCTTCTTATGAAATTTGGAGATACATTGATTGTTCTTGTTTCATCTATGTTATCAACCTCATCAATTTTATCAACAAATGGATTATGGAGTGCAATTTCAACATCATGATGTTCATATCCACTTTCTTCAAGTGCACATCTTCATTTTTCTTCTTCTTCTTTGTCCATGGTATTGCTATTATGAATAGGTGTTTCATAACATTTTTCAATATTTTCATTTACAATATCATGGTGAATTTCATTCTTATCTAACATTTCATTATAATCAAAATTAACATCTTCAATTTGCATGTCATTAGATGGTAAAGAAGAAGATTCACCTTGATGAGCATCCACCAAACCCACCCTTCCAATCCTCTTCCTTTCCCTATCTTTTTTCCTAATTGCTTCAATTTCCTCCAATGTAACTTTCCTCCTCCTTTTTGCTTTACGACGACTATTGCTCCCCATTAGGGGAACAAAAATATCACCCTTATGATTGTAACAAGAAAATTGTGTCTCCAAAAGTGCATAAAAATATCCCTTTCACTATCATAGCCAGAAATCACAAGTATTTCGATAGCAGAGGGTCTCTGGTTGTGGAAGTCGGGCCCAACAATATTCCTTTTGTCTTTTTTTTGCTTTTACAAAATAGATATCCATTTTGGAAAAGCCCAATTATTTGCAACGGACACTTGCAACATCCATATGGCTACTACAAAATAGATATCCGTTTTATTATGTACATTTGTATTCTAGACTAGGGATTCATTGTATTATTAAATAAACTTGTGAATTACTATCTAATTTCAATGTTTACACACTAATCCACCTAGGTATCAACTTAATAAAGCTCTAGATATAAGCCATTATTTGATTTTAGGCAATCATCAAATGAGGAGCTTCTAAAGGCAAAAATGTTGTCCCAAAAGAAGGCTCAATGTTATTCGTAAAGACATTAGATTGTTAAAATACAAATTCAAGGTTAGATATTCCTTGGGCTATTTTAGTATAGAGAAGCAAAATTGGAATATATGACTATCCTAGGAATTAGAATGGTTGATCATAGGATATTCATGGCATTTTGATAGTAATGGATGGATTGATGGATGTTTAGGGAGTTTAAGTTTAAATGTAATGTATGAGAATTCTTATTTATGAAGGATCTAATATGTCTTATGTCTTATTTGTAGGCCATTCAAGAAAGAAATGAAAAGATACCAAGGACTATCATAACACCTATTATAATTAGGTGCATCAAAGGATTGTCATCCAGGACCTTACCAATATGGGAAGTTATCAAAACCATGTCATGTTTAAAATTAAAGGCTTTATCACCTCTTTGTCCCTATAGGCCTATTAGAACAATAGGTCACATTTTATTCATATACCGGGGTTGAGAATAAACACTAAGCATTTGTAGTTATGGCAAGTGTAAATGGAAATAGATCACAACTTTAGACAATCTATCCTCTCCTAGATTGCATTGACTAAGTGGAAATTAAAAATTCCCTATTAATGTCCTTTATATACTGAAGGTATGGGTGAGAAAGGTAAACTTTGTATGTTGTAGACAAGTGATGCAGAGCAACACAGCAAAAGCTTACAAACAGGGTGTAAAATACCCATTAACCCACCAATTGCTCAAATAGCTTTTAAAATATCCTTCCCAAGGTCCAAACGAAACCGAAATACACTCTTTCTTTACTATCAGCAAGACATTTCTAATGTCTCATCGAACTATGCTTCACATGTTCTTCCTTTCTCTATTGTCGGCCAGACTTATCATTATCAGTAACCTTCAAATTTGTTAGCCCGATGTGGGACCTCTCGCCGATGTGTAGAATCCATCGCTCAGGCTTATGCTGTTGGTGTGACTCCTCCATTGTTCTCTGATATGTATAAGAGGACAGATCAAAGTAATTAGTATGCTCCCTTCAAAGTAAAGACATGAGAATAGAGCACTTGTGAGATGGTTATTGTAAAGGGACAAATCAAGTAGAGACATGTAGTTTCCTAGAGAATTTGGAATGCTTCCACTTAGGCGATTGTAGGACAAACAAAGATGTTCTAACTTCCCCAGACCACCAAATTCTGCAAGTATGCTCCCCTTCAAGTTGTGTGAAATTCTTTTCCAGTGAAGTTGTGAGTAATTGGCAAGAGATTTGGGAATAGAACCCTCTAGTCCATTTCTTCTTAAGTCAAGTATTTTCAATGCTTTCAACTGGTCAAACCAAGGTGGAATCCTTCCCTTGAAAGAACTAAAAGAGTGATTTAAAGTGCATAACAAGGAGAGACCTCCTTCGGATGGAAAAAGGGTACCTTTTTAATTCCATTTGAGGGAGAATTATAGCCACCACTCTATTGGTATGTTTCTTGTACCAAACACTGGTCCAGAAGCACACATTTTCTGAATTGGTAGAAGTCTAGTTAGAGAAATGTGGTCTCCTTGACTACTATTATTGTAGGATATGCATAAATGGGTTTGTTGAAAAGGCTTTAGAAAATTTCAAGAAAATGCAATTGGCAAGTGTAAAGCTAGATTCTGCAACCTTTGTCAGCATCCTCTCTACCTCTACCAAAATGGGAGCTTTGGAATAGGGTATGGACATTCATCAAAGCATAATGGAAGTGGGATTTTTGTAGATATTCTAGTTGGAAATGCTCTGGTAGACATGTATAGAAAGTGTGGAAGCATAGACAAGACACATGAACTGTTTGAAAAAATGCCTCAAAGAAATGTGGTCTCATGGAATAAGATGATTGCAGGATATATACACACTTACTCTGATGTGAGATTCACCACCCTTGTCTATCGGTAAGACCAATACCCTCGGTGAGACTTTTTACTTGCATTCTGACGTTATAACTCTCCCCGATGTGTTTACCATCCATTAGTCATTGGTAAGACTTCTACATCGGTCAGACATTTTCTTCAATTTTTGATATCATATCTCACACCGAAACAATAAACACCAAACTACACCATTAGCCAGACCGCCTCTATCGGTGACACTTTTCTTCTTACCTCCAAGAGTCCATCTCTTTTTGATGTTCCTTCTGTCGGTGTGACTCCCTTTCATCAGTGTATTCTCAACCGTTCTTCCAATGTGCCGATAAATAACCCATCGATGACACTTAATGATTGTCACCTCGATATGACTTGATCGGTGAGATCAATGTTGTCAGGTCAATGGAACTTTGTCTCTCCGATAACTATTGTCAGTCTGATGTCTTCGATTTAGCCTATACATAACATGACTTGTTATAACCAGTCGACTAACATATCTTTTCCCAATTTTCCCGATATGGCCAGTCAACCTTTGTATCCTTTGACATGTACATTCACCATTTACAACCACGATAAATGATAGTAGGATATACACAAAATGTCCACGCATACATAAATGATATACCCATGGATTGTATCTTTGGTGAAACAATACCAATGGTACAAAATATGTTGCTTCTCTTCATCCAAAACCAATGGTACAAAATTTTTCATAGATCAACAAAACGGATATCCGTTTTCAGAACGGATATCCATTTTGAGTTGCTTTTACCGACCATTTTGATTGTTGACTTTTTATGGATTGTAACATGTTTTAATGTTTTAGTCTCTTCTTCGAACTTCACCCTTCATGCTGACGACTTTTTTTAATGCAAAATTGATAAAATGAAAAGGGTTTATAGAAAAAATTGTTAGCTTTCTAAAAATATAAGATTTATTTGGTTATCATTTTATTAAATAATTATTAATAATTTTCAATATACTGCGTCTATGAAATCCTGATGGACACACTAATTGAAAAACATCCATAACTTTCAAACCATTTCACCTTTTTGAGATCCGAAACCTACATCACACTCTATGCTTTTCTGACTATAGGTTAAAAGAAAAAATTTTGAATTTTGATTTTTTTTATCGAGCTAGGTTGGTTGGAAAATTACTTTTTATTTTTTTTAAAAAGTCACAGTAAAAAAATCATAACTAATTATTTTATTAGAAAAAAATTTCAAATAAATATGCATCATATTCAGACATGAGTCCTCTACTTATTTTGAAAGTTTCAAAAATATATATATATTTTTACTCATAGTTAGGTTGGCTAGACAAACACCCACTTTTTATTTTTTTCTGAAAAATTTAATAGCTGTTCATTGAAATATTCAATTTTCACTAAGTAAATTTAGATTTTTTTTTTAAAATTAGTAGCCTATAAACTAGATTCAATTCTCTACAAATTTCATTCTTACATCTTTTTCAAATTGTATGGATAATCCATTCAAAATTTCACATGAACTTGATAAAGTTTGATTTTTTGTATTTTCATTGCCACTTAGAGGTATAGTTTGGCCCATCATGATCCTGCACATACCCTGGTTACTGTTATTGCATTTACTTGCTTTAAAAAAAAAATTATTTCTAGAATTTTGCTCTTGTTAGTCTAACCCTCTCTTGGGTTGCATGGCGGGGCATTGCAGTGCCTTTGCCTCCTAGATGGAAACCCGTTGGATGCAAATGGGTGTTCAAGAAGAAAATTGGTGCAGATGGTAGTGTTGAGAAGTATAAGGCCAGATTGGTTGCAAAGGGGTATTCACAAGTGGAGGGTATAGATTATGGTGAGATCTTCTCTCCCATTGTAAAGCTAACATCCATTCAATTCCTTTTGTCTCTTGCAGTAGCTTATGACTTGGAGGTAGAATAGATGGATGTGAAGACAGCTTTCCTTCATGGTGATTTGGAGGAAGAAATCTACATGTCACAGCCAGAGCATTACATGGTGAAAGGTAAAGAAAATTTGGTTTGCAAACTTAAGAAGTCTTTGTATGGTTTGAAGCAATCCCCTAGGAGATGGTATTTTAAGTTTGATGCCTTTGTGTTGTCAATTAGATTTGTGAGATCAAAATCGGATCACTATGTGTACTATAAATTTGATGGTGATCGTATTCTCATTATTGCACTATATGTTGATGATATGTTGCTCATTGGGAAGGGTAAGAATATGATTTCTGATTTTAAATCTTAGTTGTCAGCTCAGTTTGAAATGAAAGATTTAGGGCCAGTCAGGTACATTCTAGGAATGGAAATCAGAAGAGATAGAACCAATAGAAAACTTTGGTTAAGCCAGAGTAAGTATGTGAGACCGTGTTGGACAGATTCAGCATGGCAGATTGTAGACCATTGTGTGTTCCCGTTTCTTTAGGGACAAAGTTATCTATTGAGGATTGTTAAAAATCTCCTAGTGAGGTGGAGGACATGAGCAGAGTACCTTATGCTAGTGCTTTTGGCAGTTTGATGTATGCTATGGTCTGCACAAGACCAGACATTGCCCAAGCAATGGGAGTCCTTAGTCGATTTATGGCTAATCTTGGATGGGTTCATTGGGATGTAGTTAAGTGAGTGTTCAGATATTTGAGGGGTACTTCCGAGTATTCCATTTTCTATCATGGTAATGTTTCAGGACCTCTGCATTCTATTGATATTCATGGATTTGTGGATTCAGATTGGGCAGGTGACATTGACAGCAGGAGATCCACCAGTGCTTATGTTTTTACGTTGTTTGGTGGTGCTATTAGTTGAATGAGTAAGCAACAACTTGTTGTTGCTTTGTCCATGATAGAAGCTAAGTATATGGCAGCAACTCATGCTTGTAAGGAAACCATTTGGCTTAACAGATTATGTTCTGATATTGGTGTTGATGCAGGTCAGATCACGATCAATTGTGACAGTCATAGTGCAATTTGCTTTGCAAAGAATACAACTTTCCATGCTAGAACCAAGCACATTGATGTTCAGTTTCACTTCGTGAGGGACATGGTTGAGGATGGAAAGGTAAATTTGGAGAAGGTAGATACTTTGAAGAATGTTGCAGATGCATTGATGAAACCAGTGGGCACAAAGAAGTTCCGATGGTGTTCAGAGTCTATGGGCCTCTCGGCCTATAGCAGTTAAATCCTATATTCTATTGACTCTTACAAGGTGTTTGACAAGTGGGAGAATGTTGGAAATTAAGGTGTCTCAACCTTGGTAATTCTCTTCATTTGTAATGTTTATATTTATTATTTAATTGCCTATGTTGTAAATAATTGGAAAATCGATATTGTCATATTGTGGGATGTGGCACGGTGATGTGTCAATCCTACATGGATTATGACAACTTGTATTTTTGTCCTCACATGAGGAGATGGGTGTCCCACTTAGTGGTAGGAATATTCTTCCATGTGTCAGTATCTTCTATGTTGTGTAAGGAATGTTTGACCGAAACGGTTATGATGGATTCCTATGATGAATCTATGACATGTAAGAGTCGAGAATAGAAGGTTGTAAGACAGGTGATGACATGTGTCATGTTGCATCTTTGAATAAGGCATATTTGGGTGCCCCAAGGTGGAATATGACATGTTGTAAGAGAATATGCTATTTATAGCATGTGCATGACAGATTCTCTTACAGCTATAAGTTGTAACCGCTATGACAGATTCTATGACGGTCGTTAGTGTCGTAAGAGCATCTGTCATAGCCCATTTTGGAAATAGGCGACCTCTTTGGGATGGGAGCTATGGACAAGTGTCAGACACATTCTACAATGTTGACCAAGTGTCCCTAGGCATGGGTTTTGGTCCAAGATGCCATGTTGGATGCCCATTCCAAGATAGGTCCAATATTGCCTTGTATTTCCTTTATATACAGGTGCTTGGAGATGGAGTTTAAAACACAGGTATGCTGTTGGATTGACTCTAGACATGAGTGTCAAAGACCATTCAAGCTTGCATTGTAAGTGTATTGTAAACAACTTTTAGATTTGTTAATACATTGTGTAGGTTTCTGAGTGTGGGGTTTTTCACCTGATAAGGGTTTTCCCCATCGTAAATCTTTGTCTCTCTTCTTCGATCTACTTTCTGGTTCTTGTGTTTTGCTGCAATATCTCATGTTAATGGTTTAACATTTCTATAATAGTTAGGATAAAGTTGAATTTACATAGCCCTCTCCTCAATAGATTAGTGTAGGAAGCGTTTCCGCACACCTAGCTTGCTTTCATGATTCTCTTTTTTCTCTATTGCACATTCTTTCAATTGTAATCTTAATGATTTGAACCTAGTGAAATAATCTTCTAAGGTGTCAAAGTCTCTAGGGCTTAAGCCTATGAGCTCATTTTCTACCTCATGAATTTTTAGTTCATCAACCTTCCCAAAAAAGGTTCTAAGGCTTTCAAAACTTCATTGGGTGTTTTCAAGGCTTCTACATGAAATAGTAGTTCAGGAGATAGATTGAGACACAAGAACCTGAAGGCTTGATCACATTTGTTAAACCATTTTTCTTTACCTTTAGCGATAGTAGGATCTTTTTTAGTACCCATAGCCAATCTATACAACCCTTTATTCTTTAGCATAAGTTGTATATCAAGTTTCCACTCATGATAATTAAAGGGTGTGAGAGGTTTAATAGGTCGATTTGGCTCCATGCTTAAGTAGATTGTTGTATAAATTTAGAAATGCAAAAAAATGTTGAAGGATATGTGGAAGTGTTCTAGACACAACACAATGGAAGTGCACTTGAGATGACACAATACACGCCCACGTAATTCAATATTTTTATCCCCCTCTATTTGTGGCCCTTTATAATTTTAGTGCATAGGTGTGATCTAGTTGGAATGAAAAATGAAACTTTATAACAATCGTGTGAAATCATTTCCAATGTATTGGGCTCAAAAAAAAATCACTTTAAAAAAAATGGCACTTAATTTGGAGTTATCAGTCAAAAGTTACATTAATTTTTTGATTTTCCTTTTTTTGCCTAAATTCACACTATAGAAATTAAAATAATTTGCCTTGGAAAATAAAAAAAATTACATGCCTTTGAAAGTATATTTTTAAATACGTAAAAAAGTGGATGGAGTTAAGCCCCCTCTGGTTGGGCAGGACCACCCCATGTGACCAGGCCCGAGCTAAAAGATTCGGTGGGTCTCCTCCCTCCTTTGATGATGTAATGTTAGGTGAGCTGCTGAGGTTAGCAAATCTGCACTTTTTGAAGTGAATAGTGATGTAATCATCTGTAATAAAATTTATTAAAAATGAAGGTGCAAACCACACAATGAAAATCTACTTCAAACCTTATTAATGTCCTCTTAATAATGTAGAATCAATGGAGATTGCAACAGAAATAAAACCCATTACATAGAAATAACATGCATTAAGAAATGAACACATAACACAGTATGTAACATGGAGAAAACCTTTTTAGGTAAAAAACTCCACCAAGAAAAGAGGATCCAAGTTGTATTATCTTCAAATATGAGATTACAATACATGCACCTCCTCTTCTTCTTCAGTCTTCAATCTAGTGGTGCCTATTACTTTCAACTTTGCTAAAAACATAGTACAAATATCCTTATAAAAGGGGTTTGCCTTCTAGGGAAATAAAACTGACATAATATCGACCATCAGATCTGTGACCTAATGACGAACGGTCCAGATTTACAATGAAAAAATATAAATAAAATTTGGCTCTGGGGGCGCTGCCCCTAAGCCTCTACTGGGGTGTGCGCCCCCTTGGACCCTCGCCAGGGGGATGATCCCCCCATACCCCTTGTAGGGGGAAGCCCCCCTGCGAGCCCCTGTCATGGATGAATTAGCGTTGGGGACTGGATATAAACATGCGGTTGAAACAAGATCGCTGCTGGGCAAACCTTTCATCCCTTATGAATGATTTACAAACAATAATATGAATATTAAATTACATAGGATTTATAAGGTTGATGGCACCTTAATCCTAACAAAATTGACAACCAAACACCTTTCAATATGCCTGGCACAAAGAAAAAAATACCTTGTTATCAATACACCACACACAAATGTTTCAAGAAATGCCATAGAAGTTTAAATTTACCACATAGGGAGATTTGAAAACACCACAAAAATAAAAATGTGTCATGACCATATTTTAAACATGGACATGATATTTGGTATTAGAGCCCGAGTTTCAAACATTGGGAACTCTGGGTGTGTACAAGTGTAAGTATTGAGCCACTCAAGTCGATCGTGCGTACCTTAGTCTTGTGTCTAAACTTTAGCTTGTTAGCAATGAGTTTGTAAGACACCTTGCATGGGAACAACTAGTTCTCCTTGAATTTACTTTTTTCTAACCCCCATGTATGACTTAGTGTCATAGGTACTTGGGGAGTGCAACCATGATGTATAAAGTGATTAAGGGACCTTACAAGTCCTGATTTCGTGAGTTAGACAACTTTTGGGCTAATGTTATCCTAGAAGGAGATTAATTCAATAAGAATTGTCGTGTTATATTCTTAGAGAAGCCTTTCTCCTTTTTCTAGTTGAATGACGTATATTTGATCTTGCGATAGAAGGCATTGACAAACTTGTGTATAGTACCCTTGGAAAGGGGTTTTTGTGGCAAAAATTATCTTATAGAAACCTTGAAGGCTTGTCTTTGTGAATGTTAGAGTGGCATATTGCAAGTGTGAGTGCTTTCACATCATATAAGACTCACCTAAATATGTGAGTGTTGAGTTATGTATGTCCTTCCATGTGGAAAGATGAATTGCATTAAGGTGGTACACCAACCTTGAATGAAGACTTATATACCCTTTTACGTGTATCACCCACCTTGTTATTGATTTATAACCTGTGCATTGTGGGGTAAGTTTCCATTTAATTTAATAGACTCTTGGTTGAGATGCGAAGAAATTGAGAAACTATAGGTATCCATTGACTTGTGTTATAGGGTTAAGTTATCCTGATGGACTATTGTCACTTGATGAGATAAGAAGAAGAGGATGATGATCTATTCCCTTGAATGTGTTTATGGTACCTTTCTCTTGAGGATGGCTTAGTAGACATTATAAGAGTATGTTGCATAAAGCCTTTTGTGGTTAGCTTATTGTGTACCTTGCTAAGTGAGGTGAAATGATGTTAATGGATTCATGCCTTATTCCATCATTGGGAACCTGGTGACACTTGTGTCACTTCAAGATAGTTCCATGGTAACGATATTGGGCCATAGTGTTTGGGAAGTGTAGAGAAATTCTCATAAGCATTATTTTGCAATGTATTGTGTTCTCTTAAGAAAAGATACCTTGTTGGGTTGATGGTATAAAGGTGGTATATTGCATGGTATTTGAACCATGCTAGGAGTTTCAAGGAATAAAATTTAGTTGTGTGTAAAACTCTAGTTTCTTATTAAATAAAGAAGAGTAACTTGACCCTTACATTGCCACCCTTGTTTCATTGATATTTATACATATGTTTATGTCCCATTAGGATAATGAATCACACTTTGGAACAAGTTGTCTTTGTGCACAAAAGGCTTTACTGAAGCTACGTGGTGGTGAGATAGGTTACAGAAAAGTAAGTCAAGTGTGGGTAAATTCTTAGTCATATTGGGTTGTTGTGAAAACCCTCTAATAGAACCTCTTGTATTTTAGTATGGCAGGATGCATGGTGATACTTAAGGTGAATAAGTAGTGGATGTGACAAGATAGTTGTTTGTTGACCCTTCTATCTTGAACCATAGTTGTGATGACTTATTGAAAGGTCTTAGGATGCTCGCCCCTTGTGTACTTGGTTGCATGATTCCATGATTTTGGTCATAAATAAATTGAAAGATTTTTATTCTGGAATGTAATAATTCTAGGTGTTGAATCAAATAGGGATTCACATACCTTTCTTCAGGGTAAAGAATGTGAGTAGCCACTTGAATGGTTATCTTATAAGTGGTTGGGTTTGTAAGTATGTGTTGGAATGTAGTGTTTATTTTATGAGTTTTAGTAAGCTAGGTGATTGTACATTTTTATGTTTAGTGGAGAAGCATTGTGGTTGACATGTGTGATTAGTGTTGGTGTTCCATTGGAATTTTTTTTACTTGAGTGTGCTATTGAAGGAGAATGTATGAGATCCCTACATGCCTTAAAATTATATTTTTTGTAGTTGATTCTCCATGGGTACTAGGCTTGTACTTCAATCTTTATCAGATCATCAACATCACATGAGGTTATGGGAATTATCATGACAATGGTCTGGAAACTTGAGTTTAGTTGCTAAACACTTGGGTTGAGTGCTTCTAACCTTGTCACATGGAATTTGTGCTAGGATAGTTGACATGATGCTAAGTCATGACTAGGATTGGTATGGAGTGGCTCTTACTATAGGAGATTGGTAGCTTGAGTAAGATTAGTTGATGTGTTGGTGAACTGCATTTGTGTCTTCACAAGTTATAGAGGTGATTTGAGTTTATGTGATGGTGTTGGAATAACTCATGAAGAAATTGGGTTATTATCCTTGCTAGAAGGAGCAGAAAGCACTAGTATGAATTTCATACTCTGGAATACGTGAAGTTCTTTGTAATCATTTCAAGGCACGTCTTGGGTTGTATAGAACATGTAGGTGTTCGTTAAGATGAGATGTTTAATGATCTTAGTATAGAATGTGACCACTAATCCTCTTTTTTTGTTTTGTAACTATGCTAACATGCACGTGGTGTTGTGATGTGCAAAATTTTGTGAAATTGTTAAAAATGTTTTTTATTTATTAATTGGTAAAAAAAAATATTTTAATTGCAAACCCAACAATATTGAAATTATTTTCCTTGGGCTACTTAGTCGATTTACTTTTTAATAGTCCTCTTACCTCAAAGACTTGTTTAATTGCACTTCGATTCAAATTTTGAATGTTGAATTTTAGTGCCACTTTTGAATTTGATTGATCTTTTGAACTTTATTCTTTTGAATTTTATTCAATGAATTTGATTTAAAAGATTATCTTTTGCAAGCTTGTTTATTTTGAGGATTTTCTCAATTGTTTCTATTGATGGTACATATGTAGTGATGTGACTTATGTGATCTATCCTAACCATAAGAGATACTTGGTAGGAGGAAAAATGGGAGTAGATGGTTTTGGTATTGGTATTGTAAGGTCTAGAATTGTAGATATGGTTGGTAAAGGTTGGTTAGAATTCCTACTTGTCCTTGAGTCTAGTTGAGTGTTCCTCTTGAACTCTCCATTTAGGGAGGCTAAGTCTTTTTATCTAAGAAGTGAAGAGTGCTAGAAAAGTTTCAAGGGGTGGTCATGATGGAAAACCCTGAGATTATCCTATTGTTATGTAGACCAACTATCCTTGTGATATTAGTTCCTTTGTGTCAAGGGCTTTTGATTTGGTCAATCGACTAGAAGTTGACTCTTGAGTTTTTCAATGACGTGAGTGTTTAAGTTTTTCATTCTTCACTCTAGGAATGCTCGATCATGTTTTGGAACCTATCAATTCCTGCAAGTCCCACCTTGATAGTAAAGTGAAATCCTATTGTTAGAGAAGGAAGTCGAGACTTGTAAGTCTCTTGCATATTGCTTGGAATTTAAAGTTTTATAACTTACTATCAGTGGTATGTTGAGCTAAATGCATGTTACAACTATGATCGGTTTTGCTAATTGACAACTAGTCGGGTTGTCCAAACTTTCTATTAGTTGTTTACACTTGGATCAGAGTTAAATTTGAATGTCTTAGAGAGGTTAGAAATCTAGTAAATCTTATAGGTGATAACAAAAGGTCTTTAGTGGTTCTAACCTTCTTTGTTGTGACTTCTCCTTTTTTGACCTTGTAATACATGATGATCTATCTTAGGGCATCTAATGCCCCTTGTATTTTGAAACGCTAGTAAATTTAATGAGTGAGAGTATTGTTCTTTGATACTTGGTTGAACTCCTATATAGGAAGAGACTATCATCTAGATTAATTGTTAAGTGAATTTTTTTAAGTGCTAATTGATTTTCTTATTGTTTGATTAAGAAATCATTTTGAGTGCACCACTTGGCATGGCTTGAAGGTGGGTTGCTATGCCTTACCACCATGTTAACTTCCAGGAGGAAGTTTAGCGCTAGGGGGGAGGGTGTGAGGCCCACCCTTGTGCGATAGGTTTAGTTACACTACTAGACTTAATTGTATTGATATACCCTGACTTAGGATAGGGTATAAGGTATTATGACCCAATTCAATAGGTGATATTGTGAGGCCCACCCTTATTACACCTCTTGTTTGGACTTATTAGGCTTGTTATCTATGGATTTATATTTTGAAATTAGATATTATTGGGGATTGTTGATCCCATCCATTAGACTTGTAATGGCATTATTTTGTGATTGGAGTAGATAGATGTGTTCTTATATTATTGATGATGTATCTATACATGCTTAGGTTATATTATACTTTTCTATGATAATGAGTGTCATGAATTACATGATGCAATTGAATAAAAAATTTACTAAATTGATTAGAATATTGAATTATGATTTGCATGATCTAGACTATGTTGATTTGAAATTTTAGTAAATTATACCATGTCTTATGGAATTGATCTAATTAAATTATATGTACTTGTGTGACTTCATGTGTGTGTTTAATTCGAGTTGCTTTGGCAATGTTTGGCATTGGACCTATTGATGTGTGTAAGTGCATAGGTTAATTTCATGGCTAATGGAAATCAGAGGTCTCACAAGTAACTCCAATTAATAATCCCCATGATGCCTACTTAGTCCCTAAGGTGGACTAAGGTTTTATGTGGTTTGAGAATGAATGTTATTGTGTTAATGATTTGTGTTGTTTTATTTGAGTCTCCTAAGGTTGACTTAGGAATGAGGTGGATGATGAGTGTCATCCATGTGTCCATTTTCATTTATGGGATTTAGGGGCTACTTAAATGTTGTTGTCTGAGCTTTATTATGTCTATTTCATGTGTTTTAGGGCCATAGGTCAAGTACCTATGGGTTAGGTACCATTTAGACACTAAATCATGAGTTTTAACTCATATTTTACCACTCTATTTAACCATGGGAGTTAAGTGACGAATTAAGGTTTTGGGGTGCGGGATTGGTGACTTGTCACATCCCAATCCCACTACCCCTAGGTTCATGTTTAGACTTGGGGGAATCCCAAAGGCCTCACATGTGTGAAAACACATTGTAAAAGCTTTGGGAAGAGAACCCCAAGTACTCCCCTTTCCCCAATGTCTCACATATGTGTGAGGATATTTGTGGAGAGGTGTACTCTTGAGGAGGAATGAGAGGATGACAAGTGTCACCTCCCTACTCCTCAATATCTCACACATTTGTGAGAGTACATGTGGGGAGATGTTCTTGAGAGATTGAATGAGAAGGTGACAAGTGTCACCTCCTCATTCATTGGGATGCTTTTTGAGACCTATTTGTCTCCCTCTTGTTGAGGTGAGAAGGGTTCTTTTTTTTTAGTTGAATTTTGGAAGGGGTTTTTGGGCTTAGAAAGGATATTTTAGTTAAGGAGATCTTGGAGTAGGCTCTTGAGAAGCTAATTCAACCATCTTCATTTACTTGAAATCTTGAGAGGTAGGCTCTCAAGGCTTCAAGATTCTCTTGTTTATTGCACTTTACTTCATGTATGTATTAAGGCATGTTTATGTGTTTTTGTGAAGGCTTTATGGGTTGTTGGTATGAGCTCCCAATGTGAGAGAGTTTACCTTGTGTGGGGTCGAGAGAGGAGTGAACCTCCTCAAGGAAAGTCACTCCTTGATATGGAGATTTGGTAGGCATTGGCCTTGTTTGGGTGGTCTTGGCATAAGTTTGGATCTAGCATGAGTGCCTTAGGGTTTTGGAGCTATAAGTATGGTTATTTTGATAGCAAGAGGCTATGTTGTTCTTGAAAAATGAGACATGGTTACTATGGTTATTTGATGGTCTTTCCCCTTGAGTGAGTGATGTCCACTCTCTCCCCTTTTCAAATTCTTATTTATGGATTTGGTTATGTTAAGATCCCTTGGGTTGGGTGTTATTGTGTTTGTTGTGATTGTGTTTTAATCCCTTGCATTTGAGCATGAAACCAGGTTACTTGTAGGCCTCCTAGCTTGGGGGTGGCTTGCAAGCAAGTATAAGGCTATGAGGTGAGCTTCCCTTGGCCATGGGAAGAGTTTTATTATCTTTTTAGGACTTCATGGCACTATGATGGAAGGAGAGGGGAATAGTCTCCTTGATGTGGTTTTATGGTTTTTGTGCAAGTTGTAGATGTATGGCAATGTATATGCCTTGGTTCATTGAGCTTGTAAATGGGTTTGGTTATATGAGAGATAAAATCTCTCTCTTGAGGATTTCCTTGTATAGTATGGTTTCCCTAAGTTGTAAGAAGATATTATTTGCAAGAGATATATGAAAGAAAGAATGTCATTCATCCTATAGTTGTTGCTTTTGATTGAAAATATTGTTATTAGAGAATAAGTTAATCTCTCTCTCTCTCTCTCTCTCTCTCTCTCTCTCTCTCTCTCTCTCTCTCTCTCTCTCTCTCTCTCTCTCTCTCTCTCTCTCTCTCTCTCTCTCTCTCTCTCTCTCTCTCTCTCTCTCTCTCTCTCTCGCAATGTTTTATTGACAATAACTTAGTTGCAAAAGGAAGAAAATAAAAATGATGTTTTATTTTGTTTAAGGAAGAAATATATGCAAACATTCTACCTTCCTTCTCAAAAAGTGAATATTGGTTTAATACATCTATTGGTGAGATGTAAAATGTGTGTGTGTGTGTGTGTGTGTGTGTGTGTGTGTGTGTGTGTGTGTGTGTGTGTGTGTGTGTGTGTGTGTGTGTGTGTGTGTGTGTGTGTGTGTGTGTGTGTGTTGGCAAGAGACACTACTACGCATGATAGGTGTTGTCATTGATGGCAACTAAGTCTACCTTACAAATCTGTATTGCATAATTTGTTCACACTGGAAGTCAAAGTGAAGATTTGGCCAAGTCCAGATAGTCAGAAATAGAGCATGTGACAAGGTTTAGTATCTTGGTCTGGATCTCTCCAGTGATAATTCACAGTGTGCTGTGAATCTTAGGGAGTGATAAGGATTTTTAGGACTATCTAAATCTAGAGATTTAGCCTCCAATGATAAAGGATTCAAAAGTTATAAGGATTTGAGTATCAGGTTCCAGTTAGTTAGCATAGTTAGAAGAAGAACATGGTGACCTTGTATTTGATCTTGGTCTGGATGTAGAAAAGGTGTTGGATAAGAAACTAGTTATAATCAGTGATATTGGATGACATGAAACTAGTTATAATCAGTGATATTGGATGACATGACTGATGATCTAGGAACATAAGTTTTTGGTCTAAGTTGATATTTGTGCATAGATTCAACCAACAGAGTAGAGTGCTTAATAAATGTTCTAAGTTTTATTGAAGTTGACTACAGTTGATTGAATTTCTTGACGTAGATATATATAGCCAATGGATTCAAGTGTTTTGGTGTGTGATTATGATGTGATGATGGAGTAAGTGCAAAAAAGGCAAAAAGGAAGTGCGAAGGAGAAGAGATTTGAGGACCAGATCATGGTAGAACAATAAATAGAACAGAGCAAGGATGAAGTGTGTAAGATCAATATTCTGTACTTAACTGAAGCTGAATTCTTTCATTGGTAGATTCTATTCATCAATTCAAACACTCTGTAATCTTCTTATAATCATTTCTGTAGGCAGTGAGCCTCCTTGAGTAGTGAGCTCTGGGTAGTGAGCCCGAAGGCATGTGCCTTCCCCATTTGTAATACTTTTAATAAGGTATTAATTTTTGTGGACTAACCTCCACCATGGTTTTCCTCTAACCAAGTTTTCACATTAAAAATATTAGTGTCAAGTGTGTTATTTGTGTTTCTGCTCATGTGTTATTGATTCATGCTTTCATGGTTATAATAATGATCTGTAAATAAGTGATAAAGAAGAATTAATTGCAGCAAGTGTTAAAGTTTTGAGACAACTAATTCACCCCCCCTCTTAGTTGTCTGCCCTAATTCCAACAATTGGTATCAGAGCAAGGTTCCTTGGAAGAAGCTTAATATCTTAAGGAAGATTTGGGAAGGAGTTTCAATGGGTTCTTTCAAAGAACAACTTCAATTGGCTTTAGAAGATCTTGATCAGTCCAAAGCTGAAATAGATGACTTGAAAGCGAACCTTAAGGATGTTGATGATTGCACTAATTTGCTAAACTAAAAATTAAAGAAATCAATGGAAAAGAGGAAGGAACTACTTCATCAACTAGCTAATCTTACTAAAGAAAATGGCATGAATGAAGCTTTGGAAGAAAAGACAGAGGAATGTGAAAAGATGACAAAAGAAGTTTATGTTCTAAAACATGAAATGGAATCTGGGTGATAAGGCTAACCAAAGAAATTGAGGAAAGGAAGAAGACTGAAGAAGATCTATATCAAACTCTAAAGGAAAGAATAGAAGAATGCTATAGAATGGACAGAATAATTGGCCACCTAAAATCTTACCTACAAGAATACAGATGTAATGAGTAGGAACTTGAAAGGAAAATTGTCACTCTCAAACATGACCTAGAAATTGCAAATGAATACAAGGAGAAGTTCAAGATAAGCTTAGCTAAACTTGAAGTGTTGCTTGAGAGTCAAAAGAAGGCTAATGATAAGCATGGTCTAGGGTATGAGAAAGGTGAAAGTTCCATATCCAGACAAAGAAATTCTCAATCAAGGAATGGGTGAAACAGAACTAGAAGACCTCTGGTAAGACAACCTAATGCTAAAAATATCCATCTTTCAATGGAAATTGTTTCAATTGCAATAAATTTGGTCATAGAGCTACTCAGTGCAGAAGCAGAGTAAATCAAAGTGGTCCATCCTTCTCCGGTCAATGCTTCAAATGTAAGAGGTATGGTCATAAATCCAATGAATGCAGAAATATGATAATGAATAACTCTAACAATAGAGAAAATGGCAATTCTTTCAATGGAAAATACTTTGCATGCAATAGATTTGGACATATGGTTAATTAGTGCAGATCAAGAGGAAATCAATCAAATGGGCAAAGAAATGTTGTATGCTTCAATTGTAACCGATCCGGTCATATTGCAAGATTATGCAAAAGCAGAAATAATGAAAGAAGAGGTCTAATAAACAATAAACCGGATGAGTAGAGACAAGACAAAGGTAAGAGCAAAGTTGATGTAAATAAGGTCCAGAATGTAATGAACAAGACATGGGTGAAGGTGCAATGAACAATGATGATGGGTTTGCACTAGAATCCGGTGCTGGTAATTCTTCCAGAAATTAAATTAAGAGCTCTGGCTCAGGGGGAGCTACATAGAAAAATAAATTTCCCCAGCCAGTAACTGGGTGCCTGAATCTGGTACGACGATTGAAGTTAAAAATCCTATTGTAGACCTATTGAATCTAATTCCAGAAGAAAAGAAGCCAATGTGATTAATTGTGGATCAATTAAAGTTCAACTATATACAGAAATAGTCTAATCAGATGTATAAGGGAAACACATTATTACAATGGAAAATTAGGTTTTGTGGAGCATAAAAAGTAATCCTCTCATCATTTGGATCAGTTTGCATTCAAAGAGAGCAAGCAGCAGAACACGAGCTAAAATTTCAAGGATTTGAAGTACCACTGGTGAATTCATCAGCCAACCCTAATTCTATGAAAAAAAGGTATTTCTCAGTGAAGCTTTGAACTTGTAATCTTTTGCAATGGCTACACCTTTGATTATTGATATCACTGAAAGGCCCCGACCCAAATTTAAGAAGCATCCGCACAAATCAATAGAAGTCGGCCCATTAGGTGCATTTTCAAGTGTTCCATATGGTGTATTACATGTTGAAGATATTAGGGTCTATATTCATGCAAGCATAGATGAATTTGGGGACTCAAGGTTTGTAGATTTGTTTGAGAATCATCTAAGGGATGAAATTGGCAGTCTTAAACTTGAGTATAAGGCACTACATGATAAACATTTCATTCAGGTTATGGGGTTTCCATCCTTCGATGAAGATGAATGGGTTCGGTATGTTTTAAACCAAATGCATGATGAGTTTATATAGCTAATGAAACCTTTCAAGATCACCAATGATGCCATCAAGGCCATGACAGGGTTAAACTCATCTAGTGAACTTGTTGATAACTAAGAGTGGGGGTGAATCAGTTATCTTAATTAATTTAACTTTTTGTTCTTCTTTAACAACTAGTGCAGCATCAAAGCAAATAAGTATCCATAATCATGAAAGAAGAAACAAAGTCAATACATGTAACACAATGATTTTGACATGGAAAACCTTGTTAAGGGAAAAACCACGAGGTGACTAACCCAAGAATGTATTCTCTATTAGAAGAATAGAAATACAAAATGGCACTTGCCAATTAGGGCTCACTGCCCGAGCACACTGCTCACAAGAGGCTCACTGCCTACAAGAGACTCACTATCTACAAGTTATAAAGAGAGTAACAAGATACTTGAACTGATGAGAAGCATCCACATATGCCGAGGTTCAGTTCTAATTAGGCTCAATACACTGATCTACTGCACTTCATTCTTCCTCTTCTTTGGTGTTGCTGTCCTTCACATAGCTGACCTGTATTACTGCTTCCACACTACTCTCTACTTTTCTTCACACTTCACATCACATAATTCCCATATTCATACCGAAATCAATTGGGTATATATATCCACACCAAGGATTTCATTCACTTTCTAGTCGATATCCAGAATACTCAATATTTTCCCAAACTCTTGGTCTGTCGGCTGAATCCTTGCTTATCAAGTGATGTGTATCAAAGAGATGCTCATAGAAGTCATCAATCATGTTGGCCAATCATGAATGATACCTCAAGAAGCTTGATCACCATTAATATCTTATCCGGATTAAGGTCTGATGCTCTATCAGTCAATTCTTCCTTAGTTTACTCTGCCAAACAAGAACCCAATACTTAGGTGCTCATATCTCTTCATTCATCACCGAAGGCTCAATCCCTAGAATCTATTAGTCATGGTACTCCTCTTGACTTCCCCAAGTCCACACTTTACTAAGATACTTCCTCTAAGAGATCCGGACCTGACTGTTGGACCTTGCTACATGCTCTGTTCTTGCTTACCGGACCAAGATACACTTCAGTCCATCTTCTGGTATGGTCATACCATGTCCTGTGGATGTGTGGGATGGACTTTGTTTCCATCAATGACAACACTCATGAAGCCACAACGTGTCTCTTACCAATAGAACTGCCAATGTTGAAGGCTATAAAGAATCAAACTATGACTGATGCAACCGGTGCCAAATTCGACAAAAGGGCAATGACTATCAATGATATTAGTGATCCAGATGTTAAGTTTACTTCAATGGTAATTCGTTACAAAATTTATCACTCCAGCAGGGAGAACTCTGTTTTTGAAATAGCTATATATGCTGCATATCAAATGTTAAAAGAAAATGTAGATTATGACTTGTGTGAGTTATTGTAGAACCAACTGATTGAGAACTTGAACAAAATCAAGAAAGACAAGAAAAACACCTTTAAATATGGTACATTGGTTCTATGTTTATTTTTCTACTTCATGAATGAGGTACCTAGCGTAAAGGGTGTGCACTAGACTAATGATGAGCCAGTTGCTATTCAGATAAAAGATCATCTACACAACATTGGTGACTATAAAGCACACAAAATTGCAATGTGGGGATACTTCAAGAATTTTTAGAATTTGATGCATTCTAGGGAAAGAATCCATAAATCAGTTGTTGAGAAGTACAAGAATGAAATCCGTTTCATGGTGGACACTGATCACTGCTTAATGGAAGTAGTAGAACCTAGAACTATTTGGATCATGCCCATGGGGTATGAGGTAGATGAGAAAATTTTGAATATGTATGCTCAACACCTTTTAAGCAAGCCAAATGACACAACAGTTGAAAGATTTGGGACATATGAGGAGCTAAGTGTGAAACTGCATATTGAACTCATAAAACTTGAAACCAATAGGAAAGTAAGGAAAGAAGTTGAGTAGTTGGCCGAGAATCTAGGCCTCACCAAAGAAGTTGTGAGGCAATTTAGGGAAAGAACTAAAAAGGCTGAGAGGGAAAATCAGGATAAGAAACAAGCAAGTGCTCTGATAGAATCCTCCTCCACACCAAGGACCACTAAGAGCTTTATTGCTGCCCTTGTTCCCTTGAAACCTACAAATCCTAAGAAACCAAAAGACAAATCATCTAGAGAGGAAAAGAAAAGAACAAAAGTAATGGCTAAATGGCCATATGGTAGTTTGGAAAAGGAGGATGAAGAAAAGATAGATTCAGATGATGAGCTTAAAGAGATGAAGGCCATAGGTATCAAAGCAGTCAAAGTGTCTAAATAGAAGCATTCTGGAAGTAAGATGACAAATAAGTGGTAGAAGTCAGAAGCTAATGTTGAGAAGTCAACTCCTTCTATGAAAAACATTGTTAAGTTAATCACTGCTGATAGGAATTTAAAGCCACTGACTAAATTTTATGATCTTTACAATGATGCTGATAAGAGACTTTTGGAAGATGCTACTATCAAATACTTGAATATATTCAATTGGGCTCTAGTAGAGATCTTGTCAGAAGTTCCCAAGAGTTTGAGAGATATTCTAGAAATTAGGAAAGAAGCTGCCAAGACAAAAGATATGGAGCTGAGGGAACACGTGTTAACCACTCTATGTCCAGTGATCTCTAGCAGAGAAGCAAATAAACTTTTTAAAGAGGTCAAAAATGAATTCAAGAGTAAGACCAGGATAAACAAACTGATGATTGGAGACATAGACGAAGTTGTCCAAGAAACTGAACAAATTCTGAGGAATACATTGGACAAGAACAAATTCTTTGTGGTTTCAGATGAACCTGCTGATAACACATTGAATGAAGAGCAGCAGAAGAATGACCAACAAATTGGAATAGATGACTCCTCTGTTCTAGAAAAGGAAGCAATAAACAAAGAAGATGAGGAGATGATAGATAAAACTGATGATGCAGGAGGTATTTAAACTCCTCTGGATCAATGTGGAAAAGAAAATACAGATATGAATGTTGAAACAGATGATCAAATTGAAGATGATTCATTGAATATTGAAGAGCATGAAATAGAAAAGGCTAAGGACCAAGAAGCAGAAGAAGTCAAGGAGAAAAATGATAAAGAAGAAGAGATTCTAAAGGATGATGAAGAGCCTAAGCAGGACAATCTGGTTGATTGTATCAATAAGAATCAGATAGACACATCATCATCTTAGGCAAAAGACACTACAGAGGCAGTAAAGGAAATTTTGGAAAGGGACAAATAAAATGAAGAAGATCAGGACATGATCCAAGGTCCAATAAATTTGTCACATTATCTCAAGTACAAAAGATAAAGCTGGCTTCCATTGTTCAAGCTAAAGCCAGAGAAGACTTTTTGAAGTCTCACATAGAAGATAGTGAGTTACTTGGTTTGACATCATGGATTTTAGAGAAAATCATGCCAATATACCAGAAGGATTCTTCAACATCCCCCTCTGGATAGTTAAAGAATGTGATAAACTTGGTAAGCTCTCATTTTGAATCTTTAGAGAAGTTTGCAAAGGTCAAGGTCCAAAATGAATTTAATGATAAAAGATTTGATGCTCTAAAAGGGTTGACTGGAGTAGATAGAATGGTACTGGATGCCAGTGTCAAGGGTATTTAGAATGCTCTTATAGAAGGAGGGAATGTATATAAATTTTGTTTGTCTTGTCCTAAAGCTATAGAGGACATTGAAATAAAAATAAAGGAGTCTAAGGAAAAAATGTCAAGTGTATCCCAATTTTTTGATCCTCTGACAGTATCAGTGATGGGTTAAGAATGTCAAACAATCAACCTGATTGAAGATACAAAGAAATTGACAAAAGAAAAGGAGAGCATAGAGACAAGGATGAGTGATCTCTGGGGACTAATTTCCCCTAAAATGGAAGCAATGTTCAATGCCTTAACTGAAGCCCAAGATGCAGCTCGGTCAAGTGATCCCATTGATCTACGGATGGCAAAGTCACAAACATTTCTTATTAGTGGCCACATCTCAATTTTGAACACTATAAAGAAGAACTGGGATAGTGAGATGCCACAATTGAAGAACATTTTTGGTGATATACTTAAGTTTATGTAAATAGGACTTAAGGATTGTTTGTACATATGCGGCCTGGTATGTAGAATTTTTATGTAATTTTTGGTTTGAGGATCCCACCCTTTGCCATTGATGTCAAAAGGGGAGAGAAGAGCAGTGAAAAATGATGAATCCAGTAAAGGGGGAGCATTGGAGATAAGTGAAAAACATAAGTATACATAGAAAGGGGGAGTTGTTCTGACACTTAGTCCATTTTCACTAAGTGTTGCCATCAATGCCAATGGGGGAGAGTGTTGGCAAGATACACTGCTATGCATGATAGGTGTTGTCATTGATGGCAACTAAGTCTACCTTACACATCTGCATTGCATAATTTGTTCATACCAGAAGTCAGAGTGAAGATTTGGCTAAGTTTGGGTAGTCAGAAATAGAGCATGTGATAGGGTTTGGTACCATGGTCCATATCTCTCTGGTGGTAATTCACAGTGTGTTGTGGATCTGAGGGAGTGATAAGGATTGTCAGGACTATCTAAATCTAAAGATTTAGCCTTAGGTGATAAAGGACTCAAAAGTTATGAGGATTTGCGTATCAGGTTCCAGTTAGTCAACATAGTCAAAAGAAGAACAAGGCGACCTAGTATTTGATCTTGGTCCGGATGCAAAAAAGGTGTTGGATAAGCAATTAGTTATAATCAATGATATTGGCCAACATGACTGATGATCTGGGAACACAAGTTTTTGGTCTGCGTTGATATTTCTATATAGATTCAGCCGATAGAGTAGAGTGCTTAATAAATGTTCTAAGTTTTATTGAAGCCGACTATAGTTGATTGAATTTCTTGATGCAGATATACATAGCCATCGGATTCAAGTGTTTTGGTGTGTGATTACAATGTGATGATGGAGTAAGTGTGAAAAAGGCAAAAAGGAAGTGCGAAGGAGAAGAGATTTGAGGACCGGATCATGGCATAACAGTAAATAGAGCAGAGCAAGGATGAAGTGTGTAAGATCAGTATTCTGTACTTAACCAGAACTAAATTCTTGCATTGGTAGATGCTATTCATCAATTCAAACACTCTATAATCTTCTTATAATCATTTATGTAGGCAGTGAGCCCGAAGGCATGTGCTTTCCCCATTTATAATACTTTTAACAGGGTATTAATTTTTGTGGACTAACCTCCACCGTGGTTTTCCCCTAACTAGGTTTCCACATTAAAAATCTTGGTGTCAAGTGTGTTATTTGTGTTTCTTCTCATGTGTTATTGATTCATGCTTTCATGGTTATAATAATGATCTGTAAATAAGTGATAAAGAAGAATTAATTGCAACAAGTGTTAAAGTTTTGAGACAACTGATTCACCCCCCCTCTCAGTTGTCTTCCCTAATTCCAACAATATATATATAAAATAAAATATATTTATCTCCTTTAATATATTGGTTTAAGTACCTTTATATATATTCATACTCATAAGATTTGATGTTAACATTTTGCTTTATTACGTCTTTGTTTTATATAAAAAAAACAACGAAGTGAATATATATATATATATATATATATATATATATATATATATATATATATATATATACTGACTATAGCATTTAAAGTAGTTATGTTAAAAAAATTAAACTAGGTTTCATTTTTTATTATGTTTCTTTGTTAAAAAAAATAATAATAAATTTGGGAGCCTTGTGTGGGTGGCTTGGCCTATAGGGGTGGCCAGGGTCAAGGCCCTTTTCCACGTCATGCGGACACCAAGGGCCCAAGATCTGAGGACCCCATCTCCACAGAGCCCGCAGGATCTATGGGTGAGAATCCCCACTACTTGTACAGGCCACAGGCCACTAGCCTGTGGCCTGTGCAAGTGGTGGTTGCAGCCATACCTCATATCTTTGCAAAAATAATGCAGTTGCTTGTTATTTATTTATTAATCTTTTTTCTTTTGTGTGATGTGGTGTGTATATATATATATTCTACATCCTCTGTATATACATAGAACTGTGTATATACAGAGTTCTGTGTATATATACAATTTTGTGTATATACACAAGGGACCTATTTTTTTGTCAAAAGAATATATTTTATTTGTAAAACTATATATATATATATATAGTTATTTTTGGGTATATATATGCATTTTATTTATTTAGGCTCCTATTTTAACTTATTTATATATATGGTATATATTGCAAATATATACCCATATATAAATAGATTTATGGAAACTTAAATACCTATTTGAAATGCATTCTTGGAGGTAAACTAAACTTGTATTTTAGAAACAACTTGAACATTAGAAAAACATTATGATATGGGAAAGTGGAAACTAAAACAAATATTATAAAACTAAATAAAACTTTGTTGAGAAATAATCTTCCCATGTGGGAAGAGATTTCCCTCTTTCTTCTCTTCCAATCCAACCTGCATAACCAAACAACAACTTGTGAGAGAAATGTAAACATTATGTTCTTTTATAAGCCTTTTATGTTTGAGGAGTGTTTCCCTAATGATTAGGGACTTTTAAACAACTTCTAAACCTTTTTAACCTCTCAAACCCCACTTAAGTGAAATTTAGATTATTTTGTATGGTTCTTTAGTTAGTGAATTAATTTATTAACTTTGTTTTAATTAAACCCTTAGTTTGTTTTTAGAAAGTTATGCTATTAAAATTTCTAAGAAATTAGATGCTTGGGAAATGTTATGTTGCTGATTTATCGGGAGATCAGTTATTTGAATTAGAGATTTAGTTGGGCAAATGACATGGTTACTTAAATGGAAAATTATTTATCAGGTTAAATTATTTTTAATGTTTGTCTAGTTTTAATTTAAAGGTTCTCCATTATATTTATTATTGTTGGAATTTTGAAAGGCATTTAATTTAATTTAATTCATTGTGTTAGATTAATGATGGTGAATTAGTTTAAATTATAGTTTTATTTTTGCTTCCGCATTATAGTTTGAGTTAATTGGTTAATAATTATTAGGGTTAGAGTTTCAACTTAGGTCGAAACCGACTTCTCATTTTCATCTAGAAAACCCTAGGGTCGGTTTCTTGATGGAGGCCTTCCCTCTTGGCGATGCAAGATACGATGCTTTCCCTCTTAGTTCACTTCTAGTTTCGAAGGGGTGCTATAGGAGTTTCACATTTCTCACATCTTGATTGACTTCCCCACCTTAGTGTAGCATGCTAGGTAATGTGTGTTGCACATACAACAATGTTAAGTGCGTATGTATTTAAGTGCGCATTTGATGCGCAAGTGTATTTAGTGACTTGTTTTATAAAATTTTGGTTAGTTCATTTTTCATGTCCACATTTAAAATGTGGGCATGACAATAGAATATAACATATAAATCAAAAGGTACACCAGTAAAATACTAGGGTGGGCATTACAAAATGTCTAGCCAAATCTTCAAAATATTTCTCTTTGACTAGATTCTCCCTCATGGAACTTCTTGGTATAAATAATTTGCTTCCCTTGAATAACATATTGTTTTGGATCAAATAGTATAACCATTTAGTCCTATGTGTGCTTATTAACTCATTGCATGCCCTCCATGCCTCTCAAAAATTAGGATCATCTTCATACAAATGCTTTAGTTCCTTAAAACCAACTACCTCTATCTTCATTTCTTTTAGTAGGTTTTGTCTTCTACTCAATTTGCATCAACAATCTTTTTTGACTTCTTGCTTCTACATTTGAGCATAAAAGTGTAACTCTTCATGAATTCTACCCCACCACATATTCCTCTAATTAAATTTACTTTAGTTATTTAAGTACCACAATACCTAATGATCAATGTACAACACACATTCCTTTGGTAGTAGGTAATGCCTCCAATTCTTCAATTCTTGTACTATGGCATAGAATTATTGATCATAGACTAAATACCACCTTTTGGCATCATTCAAATTTTCACTAAAGTATGATACTTGTCTCTTTTCTTGGTGTAGTACTTCCCAAATTGCATTCCCACTTGCATTACAATCAACTTGGAATATCTTATTGAAATTAGGCAAGGTGAAAACTAGTTGTTCTATTACTTTCTTCTTTAGAAACTCAAAGCTCATATCATCTCTTGTAGTCCACTTGAATTCCCTCCTATCCCCTCTTATTGTCTAAGTCAGTGATGTGCAAATGCTACTAAATTTGATTCTGAACTTCCTATAAAAATGAACTAGTCCATGAAAAGATGTTACTTCTATATTTTCTAGGGTAGGTCACTGTACAATGACTTTTAATTTCTCCCGGTCCATCTTCAAACCTTTAGTTGAGATCACAAACCCTAAATACACCAATTTTTCCTTCATGATGCTACACTTTTTCAAATTGATCAACAATTTTACTTCTCACAACCTTTGTAGTACAAGCATGATATGCTCTAGGTGCTCTTCTTTAGTCTTAATAAAAATTAGATTGTCATCCAAATAAACTATCACAAACTTATCCAAGCAAATCCTCAATTCTTCATTCATAAATCAAATAAATATTCTTAGTGCATTAGTTAATCAGAAAATCATAACAAGTCACTCACACAATGCTTCATTAGTCTTGAAAGCTATCTTTGATTCATCCCCTTCTCGTATCTTGATCTGATGATAATCACTCTTCAATATTGGTGAAGTACTTTTCTCTACTTAGATATTCCATGATATCATCCATCCTTAGAAATGGGAATCTATATTTTACAATGATCTTATTGATTTCTATAGAATTAATACACATTATCCACTCATTGTCCTTTTTGCGTGCTAGCAAGTCTACCAGTATCGTACATGAGCTCAAAAATTTCTTGATCATGCCCTTCCTCATTATCTCCCACACCTACCTATCTAGTTCCTCATTTTCTACTAGCATCATCATATGTGATGCTTTATTTGGAAACCTAGCTCCCAAATTAGGTCCATGTAATGATGGATACTTCTTACTTGTGGTAACACTTTGAAAATTTATCTAATATGATGTTTTTATACTTTGTGAACAACTTTGAGATCTCTTCCTGTGCTTGTTCATCACTTGTAGTGGTGTTTTCTATGTCTCTGGTACTACATTCCTTGGGAATCAATATCAAAAACCATTCTCATGGCTTAGTCTATCCAAGAATTTCCTTCCATATACCAAACATATCCTTGCATTTCTACAAACCTGATCCTCTCTATCTTTTAGTGGCATCAATCTATGCCTCTAGCCATCTCTTGTTACAATTTATGTGTTTTCCCTTCCATCATGTATAACATTTCAATCAAATTGCCATGGCCTCCCTAATAGTAAATGACACACATCCATTTAAATTATGTCACACAAGACTTTATCATGGTACCCTTCTTTCTTGAATTTTACCCAACACTACTCATTGACCATCATCTTGTGATCCTTATATAACCAAGTGATCACATAAGGGTTTGGGTGTTTTTGTCTCTTTAATTTTATCTATTCAACCATTTCCCCTAATACCAATTTATTTGTATGTCCACTGTCAATAACAACTTTGAAAAATTTCCCTCTAGCTTTGCATTTAATCCTAAATAGGTTCTTTCTCTACACCAGTCCTTCCACATGGAACTTAAATAACACCCTCATCATCATTAATGATTCTCTATATTTAAGGTCATCATTTAACTTTTATAATCTTTGGGGATCTTCTCCCCCGTACATATAGTTCTAGTGCTACCTTTTGGCCACTTGCCTTAACCTTGGAAACATTCAAAAACTCTATGACCATCTTCTCTGCACTTGAAACATGTTTCTTAGAAATGTATTTTCTCCTTCCTCTTATATCCTCCTCTTCCTTTCTAGTATCCATCTTTGAAGTATGAATCACGTTCTCCTTTATCTATACATTAGTAGTTGCCATCTTCGTAGTCTTTGGGGTAAGTGTTGCAACTTCTCTCTTGATTGTGGTAAGTACCACCATCTCTACAATATAAATTTTCAATGCTCCCATCTTCTTGGTAGGGTCTTCTATCACCACATCATCATCCCTTTTTCTAGGGTCTCTCCTCTTTTCATCTTTGTCAATTTTTCTAGTTCTCAAACCTCTTTTTCAACTTGTCTTCTACCTTGATTACCAATTGGTATGTTCCTCTATGGTGGTCAACCTAACTAGACTTGGCTCTTCTTGGATACTTCTTCTCAATCCATTGATTTATGTTGCAACTTTCTCCTTGTCTATCTTAACATACCTTGTCCTAATAAATAGTTTATGAAATCCTTCAATATACTACTTCTTTAGTAATTATAGATCACAGTCCATTGGTATGAATTTCCTCTTCAATTTTTCAACCATCCTACCCCATTTTGTTATTCTTTCCTTTCACCTCCTATTTATTTCTAGATGCACCTCCTTCCACCAAAACACAACACGTCTCTTCAAATTGGTCTTCACAAACCTAACCATCTTAGGATATTTAATTTCCTTATATTCAAAAAATTCATCTAACTTGTTTATCCAATCAATCAGTTCTTTAGGGTTCAAATTACCACAATAGTTAGAAATATCTATTCTAGGTCTCTTATCAATTATTGAAATGGCCTTTAACACCTTGATTTTCTCTAACTCTTATTCTTGATTCTCCAATTCTTACACATCTTCTTTGGTATCTTCCTCCACATCACTCATCATTGTCCCTTGGGCATTGACCCCTTTTTCCATCCTCCAAAGCTTCCAACTAGATTTTATTTTCTCTTACATATTTAAGTACCTCATCCAACTTCCCAAGAATGTTGAAAACACCTTGAGCTCTTTGTAGTGATATCTTTCTTGGGGTCTAGTGTAAGCTACCTCAAGTTAGTGGTCTACCTAAAATACCTCCTTGAAATTGCCTCTCCTTAGCAATCTACTAACAAGCTTCTTGTAGGTTGCCTAAACTTTAGTAGTCTATTCACAAGCACAATCTTTAGAACACCATTGACCCTCCTCAAGATTTAAAACTTATGATCCGATAATACTTGTTAGTGTGAATGAGATTCTTTATCAAACTACTTCATTTCCTAGCTAGTTCTCCATTTAGGTCCTTTTTAGACTAGGTTAAGTTTACTTAAGACTTTTTTACTTTATCCGATATTGGTTATGTTTTTAGTCTCTTGGGTGGTAAATTCTATATATACTCACCCATTTATTCTATCATTTATGGTTTTCTATCTTTTCTTTCCTTTCACTCATTTGCATTTTTGGGTGGCTTTTCAGCTAAATCTTGCATGGTATCGAGTGATTGTAAGTTGTAGGTTAGCTTTTTAGGAAATCTGCCAGTGTAGAGCTGCTATTTTTTAAAGCACATGAGTATGCTATTCTCTTGCATCCTTAGATAAAATAGAGAAACTAAAAAGTGTTGAGAAAATAATATTTTTGACAGGGTTTCTTATTATGCCTTGTTAGTTGCAAGTTTTTTTGGAGCTTCCTAGAGACATTTTAAGCTCACCATTGAGTCCAGAGTAGTTGAGATAGTCATATTTTCCTTTTTCTTCATCCTAATTGGACATCAGAGGCAAGATTTACAAGGATTTGAGGTAGGAGGTTTATTTCTAGATCTAGTAGGGAACCATGATTTTAGACCATTTTGGATCAAATCTAGCCTGACCATTGTGCTCAAAAGGCCCAAAAACCCTAATATTGATTATTAAATCATTATTTTTGGACAAAGTTATATGGAGTGGAATTTTATTTTTGTCTAGAGAGTTGTATGACCCTTTTGAATAGTGCTTGTGGCATGAATTTCAAAAAAAATATTATTTTACTACGATTAAAAGAATCCATAAAAAAATTTGTAGTTTTAAAAACATTTATAAAAGTTTTTTTCTAAAAATTAAGAAAACAAAAAAATTTGCAAAGGACACATGTACAGGCTTGTACCTGTGTAGACCCCTACATAGGGGTACTATAGGGTACCCAAGGATACACCCTATGGGCTCTCCTTAGGGCCCCATGCCACCTTAGAGGTTGCGGACCCTTACAGGTTGCGAACCCCTTCATTAGGGTATCGAGTGTGGCCTTTGGCCCTTGATCCCCATCTACTTTGACCTTTAAGGCCTATAATTCCTTGTATGTTGGCATTTCTTGGCCTTAAAATATGCTTTAATCCTCCTCAGCTCTTGTGCCATTTGGCACCTCAACCAAATTTAGTAGTTCCTCTGGAGGTTTCACTAATTTTGGCATTAGGCTAAACTAGTAGGAGCTCCTCCAAACTAGGAATATCTATTTTTTTTTTGTGGGATTCTACATTTAGTGATATCAAAAAAGTTGGTGGAAGTTCCACCAAATTTGGTGGTTGGTGAACTTTGTAAACTTGGACCCCTATCCCTTAGATTTTCTAGATTTGTAGTTCAACTTCTAAAGACCATATCTTGGGCTCACAACCTCCATTTTTTGAGAATTTTTTTGTTGATTTGGGATAACTTTTTGTACTCTACATGTTGGTGTGGATGGATTTTGATTTTGATACATGGATTTTCTATAATTTGTAGATTCTCATAGGTGACACTATGTAATTCTCATTTCTGGAACATTAAAGGCTCATAACTTTCTCATACGCCCTCGAATTGAGGTGATTCTTTTTTTGAAAGTGCATGATTTTTTGTGTACTTCACAATGGTGTTATTTATTTCACTTGGTATTTCTCTAAAATTTTACTTTCAACATATACTCATTTTTGATAATTTTCATAAGCATTGATATCCAGTCCACTCAACATTTCTTGCTAGTGGTAATTGTAAACTACATTAAAATAAACTACCAAATCATAATTCTTGGGGGGTTCTTTGGTTAAGTGATTTTGGGGGATCTCTTGGTGTGTTTGTGCTTGTGTATCTCTTTTTTCTTGTGCTCTCTATTCCTTCACAAATGGCTCACTTTAATTTTCCACTGGTAACACCATACAACTACAACACATGGAATCAAAATGCATAGAATGCCTCAATGCAACTCTGATATACACCTTATGTTGAACAAAAGGTAGATGAACATAAAGATGATAATGCAATGGTACTCTAGATGATTGAACATACAAAATCTCTTAGTTGGCTTAGGAGTTTAGTTTCACTTGATATTGTGTTTCAAATTAATTGATGTACAAATTTAGATGATATATGGGTAAAATTAAAAACTATGTATGGTACAACTACTGAAGTTAGGGGTTATCAAATTGATACTAAATTAATGAGTCTTGATCCTAAGTCTTTTGACAACATCCAAGACTATGTAACAAAGGTCAATGACCTTAAAGAGAACAATGTAAAGAATGTGGCATTGAGAAAAAGGATATCTAGCTTGTCTTTAGTACTCCTAAAAAACTTGGACTTGAATATGCAACCTTTGTTTCTAGCTTTCATACTCATAGGTTGACTATGGGATCTGCATACACTATGCCTTTTTTTGCTTCCTTTTTTGAAATGTTGATGCATGAATAGGGGAACCTACTTTCCATGAGTCTCCTTAAGCTATCTAAGTCTCAAGATTTGTTGGTTAGTCAGCTAAAGGGATAGAAAGAGTCAAGGAAACCTAATAAGAAACAATAGAAGTCCAAGAAAAAATCACAGAAAGATCAAGAACAATCATCATCTACCCCAAAAGTAGACTCCAACTTCTCTTCATCCAAAGGGAATTCTTAGAATACGGATAGACCAACTTGTATCTACTACAAGAAAGCTGGTCATGAGGAACATTCTTGTCACAAGAAGCATATTGATAAGTTAAAGCATCTTCTAAAAAAGAACAACATTAATCTACCTTCCTTAGTTTTTCAACAATCATCCACTCCTTCCAAATTAGGTAAAGGGAAAGAAACTACACTTGTTTCATTTACAGATTCTTCTCAATAGTGGATTCTTGACTGGGGTGCATCACATCACATGGGTTCTGTTAGAGAATAGTTTTCTTTGTTAGAGCCTTGTTCTATACCTCACATTCTCATTGGGGATGATTTTTCTATAGATGTCATTGGGAAAGGTTTAGTTGATGCTAGTACTAGTACATTTGAGAATGTTCTATGTACCTAATCTATCAGCCAACCTTCTCTCCATCCACCATATCACCCAAAATGGAAGGAGAGTCAAATTCACTCCAGATTCTATCACCATTAAGGATATTGAAGATATTGCACTCCTTGCAATTGGTAAGGCTTTTTGGAAAAAAATTGGGAGTCACAGACTGAGGTTCTGAGTCCATGATTCTTGCGTGTTGTGTTTATACCCTAGTGATTACAATAAGAGAATGATCAGAGGCTTTGTGATAGGAAATAACATCAAGTGGTAGCTTAACATAATAGATAACTCATAACATAGAATTTAAATATTCATTTTAAGAATCCAAACTATATGTCATTCTTTATATATAAACTTCATAAATTACAATATCAGATATACAATCTTTTCTCTACTCTTCACTCTATCCTATTTCTCCCAATCTCATTTCTTTTCTATATCCATATCTTACTTCTTACTTCTATTCATAGGTTACTTTATACATGGGACTATAATGGAGACATATCCTTTACAAAATATGACTTTTCCTACTAGGTCTAGTTGGCCTTATGCTTTGCATCCCTTTTGTAGCTAAGTACGGTGACTTATAGATGATGTACTCACTGTTCCCAACATCATCCCCCCTTTGAAACCATGTATTTTCCTCAAGACATGAAAAATGTTTAGTTTGCAAGTAATATATTCTTATATATCTCCTTCAATTGTGCAAATGTGATATCCCATTAGCTTTTTGCTTGTTGCAACACCTATACTTGACTGTGTGTTTTAAACAATATTTTCTCTACCTCTGTAATAGTAGTCAGGATCTAAATTTTGTGGATTGTATTCTTTGCATCCCTACGTAGTCTAATCACATGTGCAAGTCTAAGTCTCACCACCTCCCAAAGATGTTTGATTTGGGATTTGATTAGCTCTCTTTGGTCTTGTATTTTTAACTGAGTATGCATAGTTTTTATTTGTCCCCTTGTTGTTTCATCCATGTCTTGCATTGAATCATATGTGTTGGCCACTTGTAGTATTTGGGTCTCCATATGGTCTATTTGATTTTTAGTCATTTTGTTAGTGTGGGCCATTGGAGGAAAATTTGATATAATGTGTTGATATCATTAGTTGTGATCTACAGAGTGTTAATGTGAGATCAGGCCGTATTATGTATATAATCTAATCTCCGACATCGATCGATCCCCGGCCCCCCACCCAGAACTAGAATTCCCAACTAAACTAGAGTTCCCAGGGATTCTAGTTGAATTGTAGTTTGTAGGGCCCATCCATCATTATTAGCCGATCTAGGCTCAACGAACGACTATCTCCTCCCACCCACCCGTATAGGGCCCCTACTATTCTATGGGCCGGTGAGGTAGATGCCGAACTAAACTAGCAGCCGGGGTGGGCGGCTAGCCTAACAAATAGATCCGGGTGGGGCTGTCGTTCCCCTACTATCTAACAACCAGGGGTGTGGGAGGACAAAGCTAAATCAAGTTGGGGCACTTTGACAGTGTGGGTGGGAGGATGATAGTTGGCATGCCGGGGGTTCTCCATCCGGGGGTGTGGGATGGATAGTTGTATAGTTTAGTAATTGAATTCTAGTACAGTTGGAAAGAAAGAATGTTAGGCCACCCGGTTAAGTTGAGGCCCTTCGCTAGTCGTTGGTTGAGGCCTATACCCCCCACCCATCCCCACACAGGCCAGCCCACAAACTATAGCTTTACACTGTCGGATATAGAAAGTTTCCATCCCTCACCCAGAGCAGTGAAGGAAATGAAGGAAGGGTTGGACCTCGGGGAAATAATAGCTAATAGCTAACCTGTCCAGAGAAGTTGGATTGTTCGGAAGGAAGGGAGTTCAACTATAGATAGTTTAGCTCCATCGCCATCCTTTGAACCATGGGTGAAGGACGGCTAGGATGATTACATACGTTATATGGGGCAGGCCATAGCTTACTTTCTTGAACTCCTGGGTTCAGAAGTGGAGGCAAGACAAATGAAAGCATGCTCTGGTAAGGTAACAGCAACCTGTCCAGATAAGTTGGATTGGTCATGGGTGGAGGAAGGAGAGGATCTAGAGAAATAAAAATGCCCTCTCTTTAGTAACTAAAATGCAATAGAGAGAGGGGCAAAATTCTCCACTTCCAAATGCCCTCTCGGTACAAATTGGAAATGACTTTCCCCTCTCTACTGAGGTCATTTTATGCATATCTCATCAGTACAAATTGGAAATGACTTGCCCCTCTCTACTGAGGGCATTTTGCTGGCCCCCACCAAGCGGGATTCCATGGGATCAATCTGGTAGGCCAGTTACAATCAAAAGATTTTATTTAGATTTCATCGTGGGGCAAAGGAGGCTAGTTACAATCAAAAGATTTTATTTAGATTTCGTCGCGGGGTATTGGAGGGCATTTTTCCCTGCTGCCTATGTACCCATAAGATTTGATAAGATTTTGACAGTCCCTCGTTCTTCATTTCCTTCGTTCCCTGCTTCCCTCCATCCTTCGATCATCCTTGTTGGATTCCTTGCTTCGGTGCTTCCATGCATGTGAGTGGTAGCTGGAGTAACTAATGTATTGCCATGGGTTGAATTTTGTTTTGCTACACCAATAAATCCTTTATATGTTTCATTGGGGATGTAGATGTGGAAGATGTGGTAGCATCATGTTCGGTTATGGTGGTTTTTGTGGAGTCTCTTAGAGATCCTACCCATCATAGGGGTTACCAAAATGTATTTTTAATTCTTGTTGTGCTTTCTCCCCTTCTTCCTTTAAAGTCACATAGGCCTATTTTATTATTTCAATAGTTTCTTATTGTACTTTCTTTTTATCCTCCTCACTAAGGCTCATTAGTGTATCCAATCTCTTCTTGGATCTTAACTCTTTGTCTTGTAATTGTATGAGTTTTTTTTCCCTCTATAAGAGCTAGATTGATTTATTCTATAGTTTTCTTCCTTATTTTTTCTTCTATCTCTACCACTTTTTTCCTTTTCTTCCTTATATAGGAGGCTAGTGGATCTAGAAAACATTTTATTATATTATCTAAAATGTTAGTAGACACTCTATGTGTCTAATGATTGTTTCTTTGATTATTACTTTGTTTTCTTCCCCTACTTGTGTATACATCTTTATGGTTTGTTTCGGAAGCATCCATTTATTGTTTAATGCATTTGTGAGGAGGTCTACATTTATAGTATCCTCCTTCCTTCCTTCTTCTTCCTCTATTATTTCTATTAATTCTTGTTTACTTTGTCTTGTAACTCTTTTATTTTGTGTCTTCTGTATTTCCTTTTACTCAGTTTCTATGCCTACCATTTAAATTATCTTTCTTTTTACCCCTTGTTTTTGTCTAGGCTTCTTCTTTTTTGAGATTAATTCTATCAATATTTTTGATACCTCCTTAACTGATGGGTCTATTTGTGGTGCTTGTGGAGGAGTTATTGATTTTTTTTGTGTTCCTAGAGACTCTAAATTTAGTCTTCTGAACCTTCGCACCTGCGGTGTAGATATACTTCCTTGTAGCTTTTCAGTCTCTGGCTTTTTAGTTCATGGAATGCCCCATTTCTCATGTAATTTTTCTTTATTCTTTTCCATATGTTGTTTGGTTCTTTTCTTACTTTTTTTGTCTATGAATTCTTTGTATGTGTCAAACCTCTCTGCATTTGGATCCTATAGTTTCTTTAGTAGGGCCTTTGCATATGACTTTGCAAGGTGATTACTTATTTCATATAGTAGTTTAGGGATCCATGAAACCTTTGGTTCTACTACCTCCATTAGTGTATAATCCTTGTCTACTAGGAAGATAATCTCATTGGCATATTTGCAAACAATGTCATATGATATATGTTCCCTACTCTGCATTTGTTGTTGAATGGATTTGAAGAAACGCCAATATACAATAGTATATGAAGTGGTATCCTTGAATTGGTAGACATGGTAGTTTATTTATGCCATTACAGATTGATTGGTTTTCTATGCCTTGCTAGAAAATTAAGGTAATGCATTCATGAAATAAAATTTAAGGCAAATGATCAAAGTACCATACATGAATTGGTAATGGGTGTTCTTTGTTTGTTGTAGGTTTTCTAGCAACTAATCCTAGAGAACTTCACATAAGTCAAAATCCTTTCCATCTATGACCATTTGATAGGCTATATGGATCATGATGTTAGTTGCTAAGTCCTCTCTATTGTTGTAGTAAATTTTGTAAGAAATGCCCATGGTGGCATATCACACAACTAGATTTGTAATTTTGTTTACATCTAGGATCCTTCCATAATATTATGTGTTAGTTAACTTTGTGACTTTATCATTTTAGTAGCCTTTTTGGAATGTATCTCTACTATTGTACTTAACCCTATTACATTCTGGATGGCTTTCTTGGTTACTTGTAGGGTTTGTCCAGGTAGATGTACTCATTGTTTATTTTTCTCAAGACTATCTTAATCCACCCATGCTCTACCAAAATGTCTAAGAAATCCTTCCAAATGTCCAACTTATTCTTCTCAATCCCCTGGTATTGAGGCATGTATTGTCATTGGTCCTAGCTGCAATAGAGGTTTTTGAAGTAGTTCAAATTTGGTGTTATCAATCTTTGTTAGAAGTGCATGAATATACTTCCTTATATGATCGATGTAAATTACATCAGTTGGGACAGTAGAGAATACCTTGTCTAGGTCAACCTCCATCACCTTATATGGAAATTTCTTGTACTTTGGGCATAGCTTCTCAGAGTTATCGACCAAAGTGGGAGTCAAAATATTTTCTTTGTGATTTTCCTTAGTTCTACTTAGTTTGCAGAGATTGTTCTTCTTTCTTGAGCTCATGACTTTTCTTAGTATGCAATGGTGTTTAGTGAGGGTTTTGCATCATGTTTTATATCCCTAATGATGGGATTTGCATTAAATGCATTTATTCATTCTTAGTTTGGCACAATTTTGTAACTATTGCTTTTTTGTGAGTTGTTTTCTTTTAACAGTTTTCACTTTATATAATACATATAATAAAAAATTTTGATTTTTTTATTTTTCTTTATCTCATAGATTGGTGATAGTGTTTTAGTCTTGTACCAGTCATATATCCTACTTGTAGTTTTCCTTCTAATGTTTTTAGTTTCACTACTCTAAAACTTGAGATTTCTTCAACGTAGTATGGTCCTAACCACCTGGCATTCAACTTCCCCTACTTTTTGAACTTACTATCATTTAGTAGCACTAGATCTCCTTTATTGAATAATTTATGTCTTAAATTTCTATCATGCGAGACATTGTATCATTTAAATTCTAGGCTTTAATTGTATCCTGCTAATAACCTAATTTCATCCAATTTATTGGGATCTTCTAGCCTTTGTTTTAATGACTCTTCTTCATCCAACCGTAGAGTAAGTGTAGTGTGTAGGTTTGGCACAACAAAATTCATGGGTAAAATGGCATCTAATCCATATACTAGTTCAAATGGAGAGGATTTTGTTGTTCTTTTGTAAGTTGTTCTAAATGCCCATAGTACTACTAAAATTATTACATCCCAGTCTATTGTGTTTCCATTACACATATTTGTTAGTGTAGTGCCTATAATTTTATTTAAGGCTTCACTTGCTCCATTAGCTTGCAGATTGTCGGGACTACTTTTGTTATGACTAATCATGAAGTTATTTAGGAGCTTCATAACTATCTTGTTGAAAAATGTTTACCCTAGTCACTTGTAATACTCAAAGAGCAACCAAAACTTGTTATTATGTTTCCATAGATAAATTTTGTTTTGGTTTTTTTTCTGTATAGTCCTTAGTTGGTTTCGCTTCTACCCATTTTCATAATATATTCTACTATAGTGATTACAAATCTAGCTTTTGTGCATTTTGTTGGTGGATCAATGGGTCTAATAAAGTCTATAGCCCATTTCTCAAATGGTATTTGAGTGAGGACTAGCCACAGTGGCATCTCATCTCTTGTGGTGGGTTTTCCCACTCTGACATATGCCACATTGCTTAACATACTGATTGTCATCCTTAAACCACCATAGTCTAGAGAGCATGATCTTCATTGTTGTGGTGTCCCATGAATTATGTCCTCTGAAGATTCCCTAATGTGCTTCCCTAAGGATATATTGTCTTTCATTTTCAAATACTACTATTCTTATGACTTTATCTCTTCCAATTATATGTAGTTATCCTTCAATTAATGTATATGGTAGTGACTTCCTTAAAAGTATTTGTTTTTCATTTGGTGAACTATTCTCAAGAAATTGCCTTGTGGATAGTAGGTTTTCTACATCATTTAGGTCTTTTGAAATGTTACTCTAAATAGATTTGAGCTAGGTAAATATTCTTCCAAATTGATTGGATCTTCTCATGTTTCAATTTTGAATAGATAGTCAAGACCTTAGTTGTTTTTACCTAGTTTTACCATGATATTGAAGTTGAATTCTTGGAATATTAACAATCACCTACATATTCTCCCTTGTGTAACCAGTCTGTTAAGTAGATATTTTAGGGGTCCATGTTATGTGTAAAATTAAAATGGAGTAGATAGTAGATAGTATCTAAATTTATGGAGAGCATATACCATTTCCAGTGCTTCTCTTTCTATAGTAGTATAATTTTTCTCCTCTTGAGAGAGTTTATTTCTTGCAAAGGCAATTGAATGATCCTTATCCCCCCTAAGTTATGGTAATACTACTCCAATTATTGTTCCAAAGGCATCTACATGGACATGGAATGGGATATTCCAATCAAGAATGATTAGTATAAGAGATTTTACTATCTTTTGTTCCAATGTATCAAATGCCTTTTGACATTGTTCATTCCATTCAATTATTTTATTTTATTTCTTCTTTAGATGGTCTTGTGTTGGTGTTGCTATCATGACATAGCCTCTAATAAATTTTTGGTGGTAGCCAGTATAACCTATAAAAAACTCACATTTGAGGTTGTCTTTGGTAGTGGTAGACTTATAATTAGTGCCACCTTCAAGGGATCTACCATAAGTCCCTCTTTACATATTATATGTCCTAGAAGTGTACCAAATGGTACCTCAAAGATGCATTTATTTAATTTTAGTGCAATTTGTAGGCTCTTGCATCTTTCTAGAATTGTGTAGAGCACTTGAACATGATCTTTTGACAATCCATTTACTATCTAGTCAACTAACTATACTTCTATAAAGTCATGGATGAAATCCTTAAATGTATTGACCATAATTCGTCTAAGACTACTAGTGCATTCATTAGTCCAAAAGGCATCCCTATGTACATGAAGGATCCCACTCTATCGCAAATTTAGTTTTTTATTGGTCCTCTTAAATTTTGATTTGGTGGTATCCTAAAAATCCACCAGTGAAAGAGTAAGTTTCTCTTTTGGCAACTGATTCCAAGACCTCGTCTAAAAATGGTGTAGGAAATGGATCACAGATATAAGACTTGTTTAATTCCCTAAAATCTACACATATTCTGATGTCTCATTTTTTCTTATTTTGTACTACCATGGGACTTATCCACTATGCATCTTCTATTGGTTTAATAATCCCTACTATTAGCATTTTATCAATTTGTGTCTTAACCTTTACATACTGGGATTTAATCTGTATGGCCTCTTTTTCTATGGTTTTTTCTCCTTCCTTGAGTTGGATTTTCATTATTCCTACTTCCTCTCTGATTCCTTTTAAATCTATGAATGTGCACAGGAATAGATCTTCATATTCTGTTAGGATTTTTACAATTTGCATTACTTCCTTTTGTTCCTAGTAATCTCCTATTATTGCTAGCTTAGGACTCCCTTATGTTGCTATATTTTCTTCTCTTATTTTTAGCGATTGATTATAATATTTGTTCTTTGATTCAATATATGATGTGATTGTTCCTTCTCCTTGGTTGATTTCTATATTCTATCTTGGTTCTTCATTTTCCCTTTCATTTTTTTGTGTTGTGTAGCATCTTTTCCTGGAGTATTGTTCATGTGTATCCATACATTATATTAACTTCCATAGGCCTTCATTTCTTGGTAGCACGGGTGTGTTTTTTTTTATCTGTACTTTCATTTGATCTTCTTCTATAGGTAAGAATATGATTTTCTTCATCTTTTGAAGTGCATTGTGGATATTGTTATTAGGATTAGAAAAAGAGAGTGTATGTTGGAAATCCTTTTGAAGTTCATCCCAGCTTCTTGTTTCTACCCGATTTTCTTAGTTGATGTACCAAGTTTGTACTATAAGTGTAAGTGTCTAGTAGAACATATGTATGTATAGTCTTGTGTCATATTCTCTCCTTGCATCCCATATAGTGATACATATGTTCCAATGTTGTTCTGGTGATATAGTACCATCATATTTAGGGATTTTTTTGCATTCTCCTTGTAAATATCTTGTTTTGATTAGAATTTTTAGAGCTTTCCATTGAGGGATTTTTTCTTTGTGGGTGTTCGATGACCTTGTGGTGCTACAGATTAAGGCATGCCATACTGCATCTATTCAAGCAATTCTTCTCTATCAAATGTTTTCTCCATATCTTCCAAGTATGCTTTTAGGTCACCTACTCCATAATATCTAGGTAACTTAAAATACGAGATATACCACATGAAATGTAGTTCAATTACTATGATTTTTGGATGGTAGTGGGATTATATGGTATGGATGAGTTTGGTGTTATTTGTGGTGGGATACTATCATTTGTAGTGGAATGCGGTATGTTTTTCAGTACTCTATGTAGTGCATAGAATTTTCTAGCTCTTCTTATCTTCTGGGATTACAACTCTAGTTTGTCCCATATACATACATTTAGTACATCTTCACTATCCATATTATCATTGCTACTATTGATGTATACCTCCCCTTTAGAGTTTGGTTCTTCAATTGGTTCCGATTTGGAAAGTTTTCTAGTGAGTAAAGCATTTTAGATTCATCATCATCATATTCTTCTTGAATCACTTATTCTATATATACATTATGTTGAACACACAGATATACTAATAGGGGGGGTGAATCAGTATATATCACTTTTTAATTCAATCCTACTTCAAAATCTTTACCACATCAATCAGATTATGCAACGATAAACATGTTCACACATTCACACAAGAAACCATAATACTAGATTTTATGTGGAAACCCAAGAAGGGAAAAACCACCATGAGCAAGCTACTTGGATCTACTATCCTAATATAGCCTCACAAATAAAATTAGATTTACAATGAGTTTTATGGGCATCAACCTAAAGGAAGCACCAACTCCTTTGACCACCACACTTTTGACATCAATGACAACATATGCGATAATCTCCCCCTTTGTCATTGATGGTAATACTAACCTAATATTTAGATTCTCTCCCCCTTTGACATCAAGGGAAAAGGGCAAGTGATCTTCCTTTGTACCGAAAACAACATACAAGGTCCCCTTATCTATACAATTCTTGTCATCCTCAGTAGTCTCTTTGTCTACCTATTCCCCTTCAGAGGTAGCCACCATCATTCCAAGGATAATAAATATATCTTGAACTACTCCCCTTGGACAAATGCATCATTTGAGCATCTAGTTAGGAGGGGAAACAACCCCTAACTATTGCTAGAGATATTCAAAAGTGTCCTTAGCAAGAGGTTTTGTAAAGATGTATGCAATCTGATCCTTTGTAGGTACATACTCCAATTTTACCTCTTGGTCTGCAACCTTTTCTCTTAAAAAATGATACTTGATGGATATGTGCTTTGTTCTAGAGTGCATCATTGGATTCTTTGAAATATTGATGGAACTTGTATTGTCACATAAGATAGGAATGGGCTCATCATACATTACCTTGATATCCTTCAATGTTTGCTCCATTCACAACACTTGAGTCCAGTAGGATACTTCAGCTATGTACTCTGCTTCTACTATTGATAAAGAAACTAAATCCTATTTTTTACTAAACTATGAGACCAATCTCTCTCCCAAAAAGAAATCACCTCCACTAGTACTTTGCCTATCATCAACACTGTGAGCCCAATCTGCATCAGCATATGCACTCAAGGAAAAGTCATTACCTTTTTGATACCATAGTCCAAAATCTAGAGTGCTCTTCAAATATCTAAAAATTCTTTTGACTATCTTAACATGTGTTTCTTTTGGATCAGCTTGAAACCTTGCAACCATACAAACAACTTGCATAATGTTAGTCCTTGTTGTTGTTAAGTATAGTAGTCTCAATCATAGATCTATACAGATTCTGATCAGCCTAAGGTGACTCGTCATCTTTACTTAGATGATACCCTATTACCATAGGTGTACTCACTGGTTTACAATCTTCCATACCAAACTTTTTCAACATCTCCTTGACATACTTTACTTGTGAAATAAAGATACCTTCATCTAATTGAGTGATTTGAAGTCCAAGAAAGAATGAAAGTTCACCTATCATAGAAATTTAAAATTCCTTCTGCATCTCCTCTTCAAACTTCTTACACATTTTATCATTGCCACCAAAGATAATATCATCAACATATATAATTACTGTTAATATGTGCTCATTCTCAAATTTGATATATAGAATACTATTTGTTGTAAATTTCTTGAAGCCTTTCTTTAAGCCTTTCTAGAGTAGATACTTATCCAACCTTGCATACCAAGCCCTAGGGGCTTGTTTGAGACCATATAAAGCTTTCTTTAGTCTACATACCATATTCTAATCGTCTGATAGCTGGAATCCTTCACGCTTCTCTATGTAAACTTCTTCTAAGTAACCATTCAAGAAAGAAGATTTCACATCCATTTAATATACATTGAATTCCAAGTTGTGAATTGCAAATACGAGAAACATCCTAATTTCTTTCATTCTTGCCACAGGAGAAAATGTCTCCTCAAAGTCAATTCCACTCACTTGTGAATAACCCTTGCAAATCAACCTTGCTTTGTTTCTAACCACTTCTCCATCTTCATTCAATTTATTTCTAAACACCCATTTTGTGCCTATCACATTTTTGTCTGCAAGTCTTGGCACCAATTCCCAAGTCTAATTTTTTTCTATCTGATTGAGTTCTTCTTCCATTGCCTATATCCATCCTATCCTTCATCCTTACCAACATCAATAAAGGTTTTAGGTTCCATCCTAGATAGAAAAGAGAAATTTGCCTATTCGTTTTCCCTTGTAAATCTTCTTCTAGTCTATACTCCATTCTTGTATCCATTATCTGATCTTTTGAGCAGTTCTTTTGAACATACTTGTAGGAGACTTGTTGGCCTTCTCTTGTGTTTCTTCCTTTTCTTCAACTTCTTCCCCTCCTTCTATGCAAGAAGATTCATCTGAACAACAGTCTTCTTGAGCATATGTAGGTGGTTATAGATCTTCATCAATCCTTACATTAATACTTTCAACAACCTTTTGTAGTCTATTGTTGAAGCACTTGTATGCCTTTCTTCTAGATGAATAGCGATGGAAGATACCTTCATCTAATCTTGAGTCAAATTTTCCTACATTATCATCATCTCTCATGATATAGCACTTGCTTCCAAACACCCTAAGATGTTTGATTGAAGTAGGTCTGCCTTTCCATAGCTCATAAGGAGTCTTGGTGCTATTTACCCTCAGCGATCCTCTATTGAGAATGTATGTACTGTAGTATGGACTGCCTCTTTCCAGTAAGTTTGTTAGGAAGCTTTTCATCATTGAGCATAGTTCTTTCCATCTCTTATATTGTCCTATTTTTCCTTTCAACAACTCCATTTTGTTGAGGAGTTCTTGCAGTAGATAAGTGTCTCCTTATTTAATGTTCTTCACAATATTCCTCAAACTCTTTTGATTTGAATTCACCACCTCTATTAGACCTTAAGCACTTGACTCTAGAATTTATATCATTTTCAATCATAGAATTGAAAATCTTAAGCCTGCTGAAAGATTATGATTTCTCTTTCAAAAATGTAACCCATGTCATCCTAGAGTAATAATCAATAAGAAACATAAAATACCTCTAACCTTGGAGACTCCTTATTTTGGTAGGACCACACAAATCAGTATGAATCAGTTCTAATGGCTTTGTAGAAGAATACTCCTTGGTATTGAACCTTGTCCTTGTCTGTTTCCCAATCTGACATTCTTAAATACACAAGGTGCTTGCAGGCTTGGTAATCTTTGAAATGTCTCTTACTGCTTGTATGGAGATGATTTTCACAATATTGTCAAAATTGATGTGTTCCATCCTTTTGTGCCACAACCAACATTCATTTGTCTACCCTAGAAAACAATTTTTTCCATTAACACCACTTAGTTTGTACATGTTGGTTTAGGTCCAGACAACTAAGAGGGGTTTGAATCAGTTGTTACATATTTTAATCTTTTCTACCTTTAATCTTCCTTTACAACTTATAATCAAATCAATGGTATAAACATTTCAGCATCAATCATTAACACATGAGCAGAAACATAAAAAACACACTTGACACCAAGATTTTTGACGTGGAAACCTGGTTAAGGGAAAAACCACGGTGGGGGTTAATCCACAAATATTAATACCCTGTTAAAAGTATTTTTACAAATGGAAATGTACATGCATTTAGGCTCACTGCTCAAATGGAGGCTCACTGCCTACATAAATATTACAAGAGAATAATAGAGATTTTGAACTAATAAATAGCATCTACCCATGCAAGAGTTTTAGTTCTAGTTATGTGCAAAAACTAATCTTACACATTTCATCTTTACTTTCTCTACCTTCATTTGCCCCTTAGATTTTATGCTCTTCTCACCTTTTCACCTTGTTTGCATACAATTCAAAATCATCCAATTCTATTAGCTATATATATCTGTAACATGATCTACAATCATTTTACTAGTCAGCTTCAAGAATATTTTAGAATTTAGTTGAGTACTATGCTCTGTCGGCTAGAGCCATACATAATATGAGATGTGGACCAAAACTTGCATTCGTAAATCATCATTCATGTTGGCTATCATCATTGATCATCACAAATTGCCCAATAAACAACTTTTATACACCTGGAATTAAGATCATTCACATGGTCAGCCTGTTCTTCTTCTATCTGTTCTATCAAACTGAAACCTGATACTCAGAAGCTAATATCTTTTGAGTCCTTCATCTTTGAAGGACAAAACTCTGTATTTAGAGTGTCTTGACAATGCTTACAACTACCTCATATCCTCAAAAAACCATGCCTTTCCGCCGAAGAGTTCCCAACCAAGATACCGGACCCTATCACATGCTCTATTCCTGACTGCCCAGACTTAGATAAATTCTAATTCTGACTTTTGGTGTGAACAAATTATGTTATACGGATGATTGGGATGATCTTAGTTGCCATCAATGACAACACCTATCATGCCTAGTAGTGTCTCTTGCCAACAATCTCCCCCTTTAGCATTGATGGCAACACTTAGTGAAAAATTAATAAGTGTTGGAATCACTCCCCCTTAGCTTGTGCTCCATACTGTTGTTCACACTGCTTTCTGATACTCCCCTTAGCTGGATTCCTTATTTTTCATTGATCTTCACTCCCTCTTTGACATCAATGGGAAAGGGTGGGGTCCAGAAGCCAAAAGTTTCCAAAATTTTGTATATAGGACCACATATGTACAACTAATCATTAAGTTCTATTTACATGAACTTGAGAATGTATGCAAAGCTAGTTTTTATTTGCACAGGTTTAGAGGCCCAAGTACTCTTCATTCCATCTAAAATAGAGATGTGCCCACTGAACAAAAATGAATATGCTTCTGCCTTTGACAGATCTAATGGATCACTAGTCTGAACTACAGTCTAAGCTTCAGATAGGGCATTATACATTGTCTCTAATTTAGGGGAAATCAATCCCTGGAGCTCACACATTCTCTTCATAATGTTGCTTTTCTCTTTAACAATTCTCTTTATCTCATCAGTCAAGCTAATTACTTGACATTCCTAACTTATGGGTGAAATAGTTAGAGGATCAAAATTATTGGATAGATTTGACAATTTCAATTGTTGTTCCTTTGTCTTCTTCTCAATATCCTCATTTACTTTGGGCCAGGATAGACAAAATTTATATACATCACTTCCATCACTTAGAGCATTTTGAACACTCTTTATACTGATAGCAAGTATAGTCCTATCATACCCTATTAGACTCTTAATTTCACTAAATCTCTTATCCAAAAACTCATTTCTGACTTTTGTCTCTTTAGACTTCTCAAAGGACTGAAAATGAGTATTTACAGAACTTACAAGATTTTTTAGATGTCCGGAGGGAGAATCAGATGAACTCTTCTGGTAGAAAGGCATTAATTTTTCCGAAATCCCAGTTGTAAGCCCCAGTAGCCCATTGTCCTCCATGTGGAACTTTAACATCTTTTCTCTAGCCTTTACTTGGGTGAATGATACAATTTTCATCAATTGAATTGGAGAGAGAGCATCTGGATTGGCTAGACCCTGGAGTGGTTCAGGCTCATCAAGCTCAATCATCTCTTTTTCAAGAACACTTTTCACTGCATCTGCAGTGTCTCTTGCAACATTTTCTAAACCATCCTTTTGTTCATCAAATTTCTCAGTATCTGCTTTAGGTGCTTCAACATTTGCACCATCTTCTTCTACTTTATCTTTCTCTATGTTCTCTATAGAGGGACTCTTTTTTGTTTGTTCACCACTTGCTACCTGATTTGGAGGGCTATGTGAAGTAGTAATATTATCTTCTTTTCCTAATGGGTCAGGTGGATTAGCAGTATCTCCTATAACAACTACTTTATCCTTCATTTTTGTATCATCCTCATTTACTTGTTCCACTTCCAGAACAGAGGCTTCACCCAACTCAGATTGTTGTTCGATGATGTTCTCTTCTTCACCATCTGGAACTTCTTCTGTGACTATGGGAAAATTGTACTTTTCTAATGCTTTCAAAAGAATTTCTTGAGTTTCTTTAACAATTTCACTTGTCCCTCCAAGCATGAGTTTGTTCATTCTCTTTTTGCTTCTAAAGTCATCTTTGACTTCCGTGAATATCATATCTATTTGATCAGATGAAATTTGAGGACACAAATTTATTAGCTCATGTTTCCTGATTTCCATTTCCTTGCTCTTGGCATTTTCTTTTCTCAACTCCAAAATATTTGCCATACTTTGTGGAAACTCAAAAGTTATCTCAATTAGTGCCTTGTTGTAGATGTTGAGATATCTGATAGTTTCTTCCTCCAACACCCTTTTATCCACATCACTATATTCATCATAGAATTGAATTATGGGTTTTAGATTACCATCTACAGTGACTGACTTTATCACATCCTCCAGGGAAAGTGTGGGCTTCTCAACATATTCCTCATATGCTTCTGTCTTTTGTCTTTTACTAGCCCTTATGCTTTTGGAAGACGTTTCTTTGGTTACTTTTGCACCTTTTGTTCCGGTGGCCTTTATTTCCTTGATTTCAATGTCAGAATCTATATCTTCTTCTTCTTCTCTTATGCTTTCATATGTCCAGGATGCTTTTGTTTTCTTCCTTTTCTCCCACTTTCTAGATGATTTTGCTTCTAGTTTTGCAGTCTTAGAAGCAACAGGGGCAGCAACAGAGCTCCTAGTAGTTCTTGAAGTGGAAAAGAGTTCCACCGGAGCATTTGTTTGTTTCTTATCTTGTTTCTCTTTCTCATCCTTTTTAGTTCTTTCTCTAAGTTTCCTCACAGCCTCCTTGGTTAGGCCCAAATTTTTAGCTAACTATTCAACTTCTTTTCTTACTTTCCTATTGGTTTTAGTTTCTCTGAGCTCAGTATACAGTTTTAAATTCAACTCCTCATAAGTTCCAAATCTTTCAACCGTTGTGTCTTTAGGCTTGCTTAGAATATGTTGAGCATACATATTCAAGATTTTTTCATCTACTTCACACCCCATGGGCATGATCCAAGTAGTTTTGGGTTCACTGCTTCCATTAGACACTGATCAGTATCAACCATGAAGCATATTTCATTTTTGTACTTCTCAACAATTGATTTAGGGATTCTTTCCCTTAAGTGCATCATACTCTGAAAATTATTGAAGTAACCCCATATTACAATTTTCTGAGCTTTGAAATCACTAATGCTGCAAAGATGATGTCTGATCTAAATGGTAACTAACTCATCCTTAGTCCAATGCACACCTTTTACCCCAGGTACCTCATTCATAAAGTAAGAGAATAGACATAGAACCAATGTACCATACTTGAAAGTATTTTTCTTATCTTTCTTGATTTTGTTTAAATTTTCAATCAGTTGATTCTGTAGTAATTCACACAAGTCATAATTAGTGTTTTCCTTTAGCATCTTGTATGCAACATATATGGCTATTCCAGAAATAGAATTTTCTTTTCTCAAGTGGTAAATCTTGTACCCAATCACGATGGAGGTGAATTTGATATCTGGTTCTATAATATCATTAATGGTCATTGCCCTTCTGTTAAACTTGGCACTGGTAGCATCAGTCACTATCTAGTTTTTCATGGCTTTCAGCATGGGCAATCCTCTGGTTGAGTTTAACCTAGTTACAATTCTGATAGCATCCTTGGTAATCTTGAATGGTTTTAACAACCAAATGAATTCATCATGCATCTGACTCAAAACATATAGAACCCATTCATCCTCATCAAATGTTGGAAACCCCATAATCTGAATAAAGTGTTTATCTTGTAATGCCTTATACTCAGGTTTAAGTTTGTGATTTTCATCCCTAAGTTGTTTCTCAAACAAGTCTACATACCTTGAATCTCCAAATTCATCTATGTTTGCATGAATATAAACCCTAATGTTTTCAACATGCAACACACCATACGGAAGACTTGAAAAAGCACCTAACGGATCAATCTCTATTGATTTGTGAGGATGCTTCTTAAATTTGGGTTGAGGCCTTTCAGTAATGTCAACAACATGAGGAGTAGCCATCTCAACAAATTTCAGATTCAAAGCTTTATAGAAAGGTACCTTTTTCTTTCGTGGGGGTTTGATCAATTGCCAGTTGAATTTGCTCTTTGTGCCTCAGTCTCTAGATTTACAGCTTGAATACTCTTCTTCTTGTTTCCTCTGAATGTAAAGTGATTCAAATGAGTGACCAAGTGCCTTTTATCTTTTGCAAAACCTAATTTGACATTGTAATAAATGTGTTGCCCTAACTATATCTGGTTACTCTATTTTTGACAGTTCTTCATGAATCGCTCCACAAGTTTTTTATATCAACATCGTTTCTTCTGGAAATCCTTCCAAAGGTTGTGAACAAATTCTAAATATTTTCTTTTATTGTGCCAGATTCAAGCACCTACTTACTGACTGGGGGAATTTAATGTTCAATGCAGCCCCCCTGAGCCAGAGCTCTTGACTTAGTTCCCGGAGGAATTGTCAACACCTGATTCTAGTACGACCCATCACCATTGTTTATTGTATCTTTCTTTACGCAAATCCTATTCATTTCACTTCGTATCTTATTCACATCAATTTTTCTTTTGCCTTTGTCTTGTCTCTATGCATCTAGTTTTCTGTTTACTGGACCTCTTCTTCCATTGTTCCTACTTCTGTAGAATGTTGCAATATGACCAGATTTATTGCAATTAAAGCACACAACATTTCCTTTCTTATGAACTTGATTTCCTTTTGATCTACATTGATTATCCATGTGTCCAAACCCATTGCAAGAAAAATAGTAACTATTGAAAGAATTGTCAATTCCTCTATTGTTAGCATTATTCATTATCATACTTCTACATTCATTTGATCTGTGACCATACCTCTTACACTTGAAGCATTGACCAGAGAAGGATGGACCATTTTGATTTACTCTGCTTCTGCACTAAGTAGCTCTATGACCAAATTTATTGCAATTCAAATAATTTCCATTGAATGATGGATATCTTTGAGCACTAGGCTACCTTACTGGAGGTATTTTAGTTCTGTTTCTTTTATTCCTTGGATGAAGATTTTTTTTCTAGATCCAGATCTTTCACCTTTCTCATATCTAAGATCATGCTTGTCATCATCCTTTTTTTGTTCTTCAATTAGTGCTTCAAGTTTAGCTAAGCTTATCTTGAACTTCTCCTTATACTCATTGGCAATTTCTAGGTCATTTCTGAGAGTGATAATCTGTCTCTCAAGTTTTCTCTCATTATTTTTTCTTTCTTGTAGATTTGATTCTAGGAGACCATCTATTCCATCCAATCTGTAGCACTCTTTAGTTCTCTCCTTTAGATTTTGCTTCATTTCTTCTTTAGTTTTCTTCCTATCTTCAATTTCCTTGGTTAGTCTCATCACCCTAGTTTCCATCTCATGTTTTAGGACAACAACTTCTTTAGCTAACTTTTCGCATTCCTTTGTCTTCTCTTTCAGGGCCTTGTCTTCCAGTTGAAGAGGTTGCTCCTTTCCTTTTGTATTGGATTTTCTCAATTTTTCTTTCAAAATCTCAATGAAGTTTTCAGCCTTTTTGAGGTTATCTTGCAGCTCTTGGACTTCTACCTTGGACTGCTCAAGATCATCGAGGGCAAGATTTAGTTGCCCTTAAATGTTATATTCATCCATTTTTACTGACTTCCCAGATCTTCCTTAAGCTGTTAAACTTTTCAAAAGGTACCTTGCTCTGATACCAATTGTTGGTTTAGGTCTAGACAACTGAGAGGGGGGGTGAATCAATTGTCACATATTTTAATCTTTTCTACCTTTAATCTTCCTTTACAACTTATAATCAAATTAATGATATAAACATTTCAGTATCAATCAATAATACATGAGCAGAAACATAAATAACACACTTGACACCAATATTTTTGACATAGAAATCCATTTGATGTAGAGGCAAATTAGATGGGGAAAGATGGACAAACTTGACAAGGTTCAACTACACCTATAAGCCCAAAATCAGAGATCTTCATGCAAAAGTGGGAATAGAAGAAAGTAACTCTAGTATCATCATGGAAATGTTGGTTTGGGATGTCAAGGGACCCATTCCATCCATTGGCCAAGGTAGATTGGACTTCGGGTTGGTACTTCCTTCACAAACCACCCAAAATGGCTTGTAGCCCTTCAAAAAGACAACAGACATAATAATTTTGACTCAGACCTCCAAACCCAGATCTTAGACAATAATTAGATACCCATTATTTCCCTCTATCACATATCCCAAACTTGGCATAGGTTGTTTTGGATAGAATATCTCACCCAATAACCCTTGTCAGTGGCCTAGTGCCTCAATTAGGCCAAAAATACAAAGAGACCTCTCCAAACTTTATGCACAGAACCCAACCAATGATTGAAGTACTTAGAATACATTGTTAAACTATTGATTTCAAGGTTTTTGTGGTCAAGATGCAAGACAATTTCATTCTATGCTTGTTTTCCCACTTCAAATGCAAGAATAACAAGGAAAATGCTGCTACAGTCACCTAGGGCATCATTTTAAACATACAAAAACAACTTTTTCAGTCTTGATCCTTGGTAAACATGTCAATCACTCCCTTTACTTGCATTCCACTGAGTTTTAGAGGATTCCCAAGGTGGAATGAGGTTTTATGACATTTTTCCTACCAAAACCCTAGTTAACCTAGTTAACAGAGCAGTTTTAGAAAAAATATGATATCTTCCTCTAGGAATCAAGTTAAGACCTCAGACCAGATGCATTTTGAAGGTAATTAGATCTTATTTCCAGAAAAATATGGATTGTCCTTATATATATATCCATACAAAACCGTACCAAACGCTGCAACAGGACTATTCTAGTGAAAATCTGAAAAGTACAGTCCATAAAACACTCATATCTTCCTCAATATTGCATCAAATTTGATGAGACTTGAACTAAAATGAATCTTATTCATCCTAATTCAATATCACATTAATATTATATAGGTTCCATGCCATACATGGTCATAAAAGCCTTGTAACCAGAGTAAAAACTGTTAGAGCTGCAGAATAAGGGCTTAAAATCACAAGTTTTAAATCCAATTCACATCTATTCATTTTGGTTTGAGTTTTACATGCTTAAATGCCCAAATACACAATATCAACCTCCACATCAGTTTAAATAAACAACTATGCTCTTTTAACACAATGACTCTTCATTTCCCCTAATCTTGCCTTGACAACTTTACAACTTTAGCCATTTTTCAATGTTGACAACTCTATACAAAATCTCCATCCTAGACCACCTTTAACATGACAAAATGGACTAATTATAACCATTTACAACCTCTCACACCTTTCCTTGGCCATTTTGACCCTTTGACCAACCTTGACCATATTAGGACCTTTTAGGTCTCTTGGCACAAAAATGGCTTTCCAAGCTTTACAAATGAGTTTTTTTTATACCAATAGACTTCATGACATTACAAATCATGTATGAACATTACAAATAAGCAAAAATGCACTTTGACCCATAAGATGTCTTTATACTTGGGTGCCCCTGCACCATACAACTGGCCTTGAAACCTTTCAAAGTCCCTTGGAAACAATGGAACATCAACCTGCAACAATTCTTTGTCTTGGATTGATCCTCTCTCTAAAAACTCCCTTATCCTTGCCTTTGTGTCATTCTTTTCCCTTACCTCTGCCTCTTGCCATTGCCATCAAGTTCATCTTCAGAAGGACATAGGACTATCCTTGCATTACCTTTCCATCTTCACCTTCTCACTCACTCCTATTAGTGGAGTACTTTACTGGCTACAACTTCAAGTGTGTGAGGCCTACTTTTTACACTACTGTTCATGAGACTATTTGCAGTGATTTTTATTATTATTTATATGTTGAGAGACTTTTGTTCTGAAATCTTGCTTATTAAACCTATTTGATTTTAAGGAAATATTTGTGCAATGATAATTTAGATATTGTTTTGAAGAAAATGATGAATGGTTATGGAAACTCAATATGATGCTATGGTTGAATGTTTAAGATGCATGTATTTAGTTTTGCTTTGGCTATGATATCTATGTGTGATATTGACTTTGAGTTTGAGTGTGCAGATATTTCTAACAAAACCACTATTACAGGAGACCATCTCATACCTATGTTGTATCCCTTGTGAGCCGATCTAGTTCAATGAGAAACTAAGATCAACCTCGTGCTTGGAAAATTTTGTAATGTTGTAATGTGTTAATGTTGCATGAGGTCTTGGGAATAAGGGTTATCTTTTGATTCACTTTTATTATGATAAGTGTTGTAAGAAATGATGTTTTTAATCTTGTTTAAATTGTAATTCTTTTAGACCCTTTATTTTGTGTTTTATTTGACTTTGGGAGTCCTAACTAGGTTGAAAACAACCCTAGGTTATACCATATGGGTCTAGGGACCTTTTTGACTAGGATAACCCTGGGTTAACTTCCATATGGTCACTTCAACTTTAGGGTGAAGTAAAGTGACGAATTTGGAAGCATGGGGGACATGGGATGAGTGGAATCCACACTCATGCCCACTTCCAAGTCATAGAGCCACTCCATGATTCCCTAATGATCGAGTGCTTGTCTCCATGTGCCTCCTTTTGGTGGGGTTTCTCTTAATGAGGGTGTTGTGTCACCCACTCTTTCTTTTATTTTAAGTTTACTTATTTTATTTTATTCCTACATGTGAACTTTAATGGGGAACCTATTTGGTGGGGATACATTATTTTATGACCACTAGGTTAATGAAGGAGTGGGGGGTTGAGTTGTTTATTCCCACTTGGGAAATTAGGAAAATAGAGGAATTAGTTTTAAAAGTAGGAGGAGAAGGAGAGTGAGGGGGTTGGATTATTGTGAGAAGGAGGGATTTTTGGAGAAGAAGGTGGAAAGAAGAGCTCTACATCAACTCTCATTCCATAATTGGGCTTTGGAAGGTTCGTGGAACAAATCTACTCTCTATGTGACTATTGATTGAAATGTATGTTTGTCTCTAGTTTTGATGAATGAGTTTTGAATTAGCCTTCCTTGAGTTTTTCTATTAGTCTTGGGGTTTTGTTTTGGGTGTAGAAAGAGCTCCTTCCAGTTGGAAGGAAATGCTCATCTTGTATAGGGAAGGGGAGGTGTGACCCTCCATAGGTGTCATCTTGTTCTTGTTATTTTCCATGCCTTGTGAGCATGTTGGATTCATTTATAGCCTAGAGGGCTTATGGCCATGTGTGCCTATTGGGATATCCCTGGTGATTAGGTTTATTGGAAGGCTTGAGGCCTTGTGTTACCTCGTGGTATAATATGAAAAATGACACCTGGGGGTTAGAGATGTCTACTTCCCTACCCTTCTGAACTCACCTATGCTGGTTCATTGTAATGTGAGTAAACCATGGGGTTTTGTGTATTAATTGCTTGGTTATTGTACTCCATTTTGGGAAGTGTTGTCTTGTGTGTTCTACCCTGGTATGAAGATGGTCTCCCTAGCTCGGGGGTGACCCTCTTGCGGGTCAAAGGTAGGGAGGAGAGCTAGATGGTTCTTGTGTTCTCCCTTGTATTCTTGCAAGTTAATGTTGAAGCAAATGTGAAAGTGATTGAAGATGTGTTACCTTGTTAAAGAATCTGTTACCTTCCTATTGCATTAAGAGCTTGGTCTCTAGAGTTTTCACTATGTAAAGAGGTTGAGAGAACTTCTCTTTTGAAAATGTTGTAAGAATTGTTACCCTGGGAGTGGAGTGTTAATCCTCCCTTATTATGTCAATTGTTATAATTATAATTGTTCTTCACAATTACATCATTTATGAGTTGGGAGTGTAAGTAAATAACTCCCTTAGTTTGTATATGTGATGTGGAAGTTTTATAGTAAATGATCTTGATTATTCAATGTAAGTTGTGTAAATGTGAGTGAGTGGGATCAATTGTTTTCAAGTTATCCTTTGTTATACTTTGTGAGAAAGTGTATTTAAATGTAATTTGGAAAGTTCCATATCCACCTTGTAAAACAAATGGAAATTAAATCTGGAGTAAAGGTTGTAATAGAAATTAATTCAAAAACAAATGTTATATTTGCCTATGGAGTGTTATTGGAGGGAAAAGATTTATAGTTCATGCATTTACTTCTGAATTTTACAAATAGAAAAAAAAAAAAAAATTACTTGATAATTTACAAAATTGTTTGTTAAAGTCCCTTCCTTTGTTCATTTGATTAATTGTTATGTAAAAAATTTAAAATGTCAAAATTAGTATGGAAGGAATTTTTACAATGAGACATGATTAAATGAATTTGCATATACTTTTTAATATATTCATTTACTTTTTAATTAATTGAGAAGGTTTGATATCTGTATTTTTAGGTACTTTATTGAAGAAATTTTGAGAAAACTGTGATATATATATGTATTTATTCACTTATTTAATTACTTAATAGTTCATTTAAAATGAATTAGAGGAAATGAAAACATTGTTCATTTGTGAATGTTATATATATAGAAATATATATATATATATATATATATATATATATATATATATATATATAATATTTAAAATAGTATTAAATTGATCAAACCTGTGTAAATGATATATATATACATCATTATCAAATATTAATGAAAATTTTGAAATGGATTGGAAATACGAGAGAGGTCGCTGTGTGTTATACACAGCGGAAGTTTATATGATGGGTGGTGGGGTTGAAACTCCCACCGCAACTTACAAACAAACCACGAGGTGTGGGGAGGGGCGGAGCCCGACCCACACCCCACGAAGTGCAGTGTGGGTGGGGCTCTGCCCCTCCCCACATCCCCTGCCACTAAACCAAACCACAGTCCCTGCCCTCATACATCCCACGAGTTGTGTTGTCTCCGCCGCCGCCTGCGCCACAACCCTGTCTCTGCCATCAGCCATGGATTCGGCCCCTGCGCCAACTTCTGACCCACCGACCTCCGCCCATCTCTTACCCATCCGCCCCTGCTCAAAGGCCGCCGCCATTGCCTCCCTTAACCTACAACCACAGCAAAAGAAAAACATTATGGTTTTAGGGTTATAATACCCTCCATTATATGAGTGGGAAGTTCTTATTATTATGGCATTTTTTATAAATAAATAAAAAAAATGTTCCCACTTGAAAGATTTAAAATGTTAGTGGGAATTCCATTATCAATATTCAAATAACAATGACATATGTATATATATATATAATATATATATAACCCTTTATATATATATGTATCTATTACAAATGCATGTGCTTGCATTCTAGAAAATTTTAAATTAAAAGAATTATACATAGTTATATATATATATATAAATTTGGGTGGAGATCCCATTTGTAAAGTAAAAATATTCAATGGTAGGTTTATTATTAAATCGAATTAAATACCTTTTTTATAAAAGACCATTTCTTAGATTGAAAAGAAATTTCTAAATTAATATAATTATATATATATATATAATTTATTATTAAACAATATCAATGGGGATAATTGAAAATCATATAATTAATTTGACACATTTGTTCATTTATAAAGAAATTATATTTAAGGAAGTTATCTTTTTCGAATGAATTACCAAGTAGTAATATAGTTAATGTTTTGAGATTAATTGCCACAAAGAAACCTATATAAGAGAAAATGGGGAAAGGCGTAACCAAGTAAACAAGAAAACTATTAATTCTTTTAAACACCAATCACCCACCGGAGGAAAACCTAAAATGTTGTAAAATTAAACTGACACCAAACATAGTAAACAATGACTTGCACATGTGAAAAGAATATTCCATATCGACAATCAATTAGACAACTTAAACATGCATAACGAGCATGCTTGCACGTGCGAGGGAGGCTTTCGGAGTAGATAGGGAAAAAATTTTGATATGACGTATCATGACTACATGTCATGTGTGGACATAACATGTGTGTTTGCATGTTGTGAACACATGTGAAATGTGGGCATGACATTTGGTATCAGAGCCCAGGGTTTCAAACATTGGGCTTGTATGAGCACATTTTTTCTTCCGTGATTAAACTGACTAGAGTTTACTCTGTATTGTAGGATGCCTCCCAAACGAGTTCGGCAACCAGTGTCCTGCCGTACTCCAGCCACTGAGGTGCACACTGATTCTTCAGCTATGGGACCGGAATAGCCAGTCCCACTAGAACAGCCAATCCCACAAGTTTAGCCAGTTATATAGGCTCAATCAGTTCCTCAGGTACCACAAGCACCGCCAGCCCCACCTGAGATGGGACCAAAGATACTACAGGCCTTACAGGCTATTTTGGATAGGCTTCTGCTGGCTATAGTTGAGCCACGTGTACAGCCACGAGTCGAGCCCCGCGATGCTCCGTGAGAGGAGCCATGCGTGGAGGCACGAGCTGAATCTCATGTCGAACCACGTGAGGAGCCCCGCGTAGAGCCACAGGGGGTACCTTGTGTGGAGCCGTATGTTGAGCTACCTGATACAGAGGAGGTTGGTTCGACTGGCAGGGCCTGGAGCAGAAGCCCCACACGTCGTGTCAGGCATGACAAGACTGAGAATAGAGCAATTTGGTTCCAGACCTTATGAGCATCATGCAGATGAGCCTTACAAGGGGCACAGTGACAAAGGGGATCCCATTAGGGATATACTGGGATTGAACCCTCCTACATTCGTTGGAACTACAGAGGGAGCCGAGGCAGAAGCCTGGCTTATCAGTTTGGACAAGTGCTTCACGTTGCGTCGTTACACAGGAAACACAAAGGCCCGTGTGGCAGTGCACTTGTTACGAGATGCTACAGCTACATGGTGGTGCACCGAGGAGTGCAAGCACTACCTTTCCATAGATACACTCTCATGGGAGACTTTTATTGAGCGCTTCAACACGCGATTTCTATCTGACCACTACCGACAATGTCGTATAGATGAATTTCATGATCTACAGCAGAGGGGACTCTTGGTGGCTTAGTACAAGAGTAAATTTACAGAGTTATCTAGGTATGTAGAATATCTCCATGATGAGAAACTCCTGGTACACAAGTTTATCAGAGGTCTAAACCATAGTATTTTAGGACCTGTTCGGATGGCAGATCCATAGACACTAAGTGATGTTGCCGAAAAGGCATACATTTTAGAAGAGATTGAGGGATGGGGGTAGAATTCTCACCCTCAGTTTCAGGATCGAGGACAGCAGCAGCAACAACAAAACTTCCGTAGACCGACACAACATTTCCCTAAAGGAGGACATAGTTCGGCACCATTACCTCCTAGATCTCCATAGCAATAGCAGACATAGCAGCAACAGAAAGCCAAAACACAACAGAAATCATACAGGGGAAATAACAGAGGTTGGTAGTAGCAGGGCCCGCGCAGAGATCAGAGACAGCAGGGACAATCTGTGGGACCTGCGAGACCACAACAGTCGTTTAGGGTTCACAGGGGTCTACTGTTAGGACCGGGCAGCAGTAGTCGAGTAGAACTCAGACTGTACAGGTACAAGTCAGAGGCCCTTGTTATAATTGTGGTGAATTAGGACACATAGCTAGAGAGTGCCCACTGGGTTATACAGCTGGAGGACAGCATCATGCAGGAGGATTTGAGCAGATAGCGGGTGACGTGGGTAAATCCCATCATATGTTTGCAGTGGTTGACAACCGCCAGACTAATTTTTAGGCCTCAGTCATTGAGACAACAAGTATGATAGTAGAATCTCCCATCTCTATCCTTTTTGACTCCTGAGCTACTGACTCCTTTATTTCTACATTGTTAGTGGAATGATGCAGGCTAGCGGCTTCTAGGTAGGACATTAGGTGGGAGGTCGAACTGGCCTTTGGGGCTAAGATGTCAGTTGATTCCGTTGTCTGAAAATGTGAAGTTTCCTTGGGTTCATTCACTACAACATGGGATCTTAGAGTGATGCCTTTAGGAAACTACGGCATAGTTCTTGGCATGGACTAGCTTGTGGCTCATATAGCCAAGTTGGATTTCCGACAGAAGATAATTAGTTGTACAGATGATCAGGGCACTTCGGTAGAGTTAGTGGGCATCTAGAAGCCCATGATTGCTCGAACAATATCTGCTTAGCAACTTAAGCATTGCATGCGGAAGGGGTGTCAGTTATTTTCTATCACAGTCAGTGATAGGTTGGAAGATGAACCTGAGACTACATTAGATGACCACCCTATCCTGAGGGAGTTTGCAGATGTTTTTCCACTAGAGTTACCTGGTATGCCCCCATGCAGAGAAGTAGATTTCCACATCAATCTAGTACCAGGGGCAGAACTAGTATCTCGAGCACCATACAGAATGACTACTCATAAGCTTACAGAGCTAAAACTACAGTTAGAAGAATTACTAGAGAAGGGGCACATCCGACCTAGTGTATCTCCATGGGGTGCACCGGTTATCTTCGTTAAGAAGAATGATGGATCTCTTTGACTATGCATGGACTACAGGTAGTTGAACAAGGTGACAGTGAGAAACTGATATCCTCTGCCGAGAAATGATGATCTCTTCGACCAGATGCAAGGAGCTAGAGTGTTTTCAAAGATTGACCTAAATTCTAGTTATCACCAATTGAGAATTACAGAGGCAGATATTCATAAAACTACTTTTTGAACCCGATATGGTCACTATGAGTTCACAGTGGTGCCCTTCGGTTTGACAAATGCCCCTGCAGTGTTCATGAGTCTTATGAACAGGGTGTTCCGTACTTACCTAGATCAGTTTGTGATCATATTTCTTGATGACATCTTGATCTATTCACGGACCGAGGAGGAACATGTGGATCATTTGCGACAAGTAATGAAGTGTTTACGTGAGAATCAGCTGTTTAGCAATTTGGCAAAATGTGCTTTCTTCAGGATAGAGGTGCAGTATTTGGGTCATATATTATCAGGTGATGGTATCTCCATAGATCCATCGAAGATCAGGGCTATCCAAGACTAGCCAGCACCCACCAGTGTTATAGAAGTGAGGAGCTTTATGGGACTAGCTGGTTACTACCGTAGGTTTGTTGAAGGTTTCTCCAAAATAGCTCATCCTATCACTTCCCTTTAGTGAAAAGGGAAAGGATTCACATGGACTGAGCAGTGTGAGAAGGCCTTTGGAATCCTTAAGGAATGTCTTACCAGCGCTCCCATACTAGCTATTCCTGATCCGACAGAAGATTTTGTTGTTTGCACGGATGCATCTTTAGAGGGATTTGGTGTTGTGCTTATGCAGGGTGGTAGATCGGTTGCTTATGAATCGTGAAAGCTTAAAACACATGAGCTAAACTACCCTACACATGATCTTGAGCTAGCAACTGTCATTCATGCTTTTGTTTGATGGAGACACTTCCTCTTGGGTTGACGCTTTGAGCTTCATTTGGACCATCATAGCTTGCAGTATATCTTCACTCAGCCGAATTTGAACACTCGCTAGTGGTGTTGGATGGAGTCTTATGTGAATACAACTTTGATGTCCACTACATTAAGGGAAAGGAGAACGTGGTCGCCGATGCATTGAGTCAAAGGCACCACGAGATCCTGACTCTGACTTTGAAAGTGGATTTGAGAGAATGTATTCTATAGCATCTACCTGAGGATGAGTGGTTTCTTGAGGTGCAGCAGGAGATTCAAAATCAAAGGGTCCTGAAGGGAAAGTATGAAGGATATTCCTTGGAGTCAGATGGATTACTTAGGCTTAAGTAGCACATCTATGTACCCCGTGCGGGTGATCTGCGTGCAATGATTCTCTCGGAGGCTCATAGAGCACCCTATGTAGCTCATCCAAGAGTGAAGAAGATGCATGCGGACTTGAGACAGTTATACCATTGGGCTGGAATGAGACATGATATTAAAGAGTTTGTTGCTCGATGCCTTGAGTGTCTAAGGGTCAAGGTCGAGCATCAACATCCAGCAGGACTCCTATACCCACATGAGATACCAGAATGGAAATGTGACACCATCTCCATGGACTTCATTGTTGGTCTACCTATGTCATCACAACGCCATGATGCCATCATGGTGATAGTTGACAAGTTGACCAAGGTGGCACATTTCTCACCTGTATGCACAATGTACAATGCTCCATCGGTGGCAAGGGTATTTCTTAATCAGATTGTCTGACTACATGGAGTACCTCGCCATATTATATCTGATAGAGACTCCATTTTCACATCTTCATTTTGGAGAGCTCTACATCAGGCATTGGGCACACAGCTCAACTTTAGTTCCGCTTATCATTTTGAGACCGACGGCCAGACAGAAAGGGTTAATCAGGTATTATAGGATATGCTGCATATGTATGTTATGGATCATCAGTCTAAATGGGAAGAGTACCTACATCTAGTTGAGTTTGCCTACAATAATGGGCATCACAGCTCGTTGGGTATGCCTCCTTACCAGGCTTTATACGACAGACCTTGCAGAATGCCTTTGAGTTCAGATTGGTTAGAGGACCGAGTTGCCATTGGTCCCGAAATGATCTAGGATATGGAACAACAAGTTACCTTGATCAGGCAGAGACTGCAGGAAGCTCAAGATAGGTAGAAAAAGTATGCAGATGAAAAGAGGATAGATTGAAGCTTCACAGTAGGTGATAGAGTTTTCTTGAGAGTGTGACTGCATAAGAGTCCAACCCGTTACGGAAAAGGCTCCTTTCAAGATCCTAGAGAGGATAGGACCTATAGCCTACCATTTAGCCTTACCACCCAGCTTGTCTCGTATCCATGATGTCTTTCATGTTTCAGTTTTACGATGTTATATGTCTGATTTGTCTCACATGTTGGATTGGAGTGCTCTTCAGGTAGAGGCAAACAAACAGCTGGCTTTGGAGCCCATACGCATATTGGCTCGTCGGATGCTAGGCCTTCGAGGTCGAGAGCTAGACCAGGTTAGAGTCCAGTGGGATATGTACGATGAAGTCACTACAACATGGGAAGATGCTACGAGACTGAAGACGCTTTACCCTCACCTCTTTGATGACTTCCAGGAGGAAGTACAATCTTAGGGGGAGAGGATGTGAGGCCTACTTTTTACACTACTGTTCATGAGACTATTTACAGTGATTTTTATTATTATTTATATGTTGATAGACTTTTGTTTTGAAATCTTGCTTATTGAACCTATTTGATTTTAAGGAAATATTTGTGCAATGATAATTTAGATATTATTTTGAAGAAAATGATGAATGGTTATGGAAACTCAATACGATAATATGGCTGAATGTTTAAGATGCATGTATTTAGTTTTACTGTGGCTATTATATCTATGTATGATATTGACTTTGAGTTTGAGTGTGCAAGTATTTCTAACAAAACCACTATTATAGGAGACCATCTCATACCTATGTTGTATCCCTTGTGAGCCGATCTAGTTCAATGAGAAACTAAGATCAACCTCATGCTTGGAAAATGTTGTAATGTTGTAATGTATTAATGTTGCATGAGGTCTTCGGAATAAGGGTTATCTTTTGATTTACTTTTATTATGATAAGTGTTGTAAGTAATGATGTTTTTAATCTTGTTTAAATTGTAATTCTTTTAGACCCTTTATTTTGTGTTTTATTTGACTATGGGAGTCCTAACTAGGTTTAAAACAACCCTAGGTTATACCCTATGGGTCTAGGGACCTTTTTGACTAGGATAACCCTGGGTTAACTTCCATATGGTCACTTCAACTTCAAGGTGAAGTAAAATGACGAATTTGGAAGCATGGGGGACATGGGATGAGTGGAATCCACACTAATGCCCACTTCCAAGTCATAGAGCCACTCCATGATTCCCTAATGATGGAGTGCTTGTCTCCATGTGCCTCCTTTTGGTGGGGTTTCCCTTAATGAGGGTGTTGTGGCACCCACTCTTTCTTTTATTTTAAGTTTACTTATTTTATTTTATTCCTACATGTGAACTTTAATGGGGAACCTATTGAGTGGGGGTACATTGTTTTATGACCACTAGGTTAATGGAGGAGTGGGGGGTTGAGTTGTTTATTCCCACTTGGGAAATTAGGAAAATAGAGGAATTAGTTTTAAAAGTAGGAGGAGAAGGAGAGTGAGGGGGTTGGATTATTGTGAGAAGGGATTTTTGGAGAAGAAGGTGGAAAGAAGAGCTCTACATCAACTCTCATTCCATAATTGGGCTTTGGAAGGTTCGTGGAACAAATCTACTCTTTATGTGACTGTTGATTGAAATGCATGTTTGTCTCTAGTTTTGATGAATGAGTTTTGAATTAGCCTTCCTTGAGTTTTTCTATTAGTCTTGGGGTTTTGTTTTAGGTGTAGAAAGAGCTCCTTCCAGTTGGAAGGAAATGCTCATCTTGTATAGGGAAGGGGAGGTGTGACCCTCCATAGGTGTCATCTTGTTCTTGTTATTTTTCATGCCTTGTGAGCATGTTGGATTCATTTATAGCCTAGAGGGCTTATGGCCATGTGTGCCTACTGGGATAACCTTGGTGATTGGGTTTATTGGAAGGCTTGAGGCCTTGTGGAGAAAGAAATACTTGTTGGCTTGAGGCCTTGTGTTACCTTGTGGTATAATATGAAAAATGACACCTGGGGGTTAGAGATGTCTACTTCCCTACCCTCATGAACTCACCTAAGCTGGTTCATTGTAATGTGAGTAAACCATGGGGTTTTGTGTATTAATTGCTTGGTTATTGTACTCCGTGTTGTGAAGTGTTGTCTTGTGTGTTCTACCCTGGTATGAAGATGGTCTCCCTAGCTCGGGGGTGACCCTCTTGCAGGTCAAAGGTAGGGAGGAGAGCTAGATGGTTCTTGTGTTCTCCCTTGTATTCTTGCAGGTTAATGTTGAAGCAAATGTGAAAGTGATTGAAGATGTGTTACCTTGTTAAAGAATCTGTTACCTTCATGTTGCATTAAGAGCTTGGTCTCTAGAGTTTTCACTATGTAAAGAGGTTGAGAGAACTTCTCTTTTGAAAATGTTGTAAGAATTGTTACCTTGGGAGTGGAGTGTTAATCCTCCCTTATTATGTTAATTGTTGTAATTATAATTGTTCTTCACAATTACATCAGTTATGAGTTGGGAGTGTAAGTAAATAACTCCCTTAGTTTGTATATGTGATGTGGAAGTTTTATAGTAAATGATCTTGATTATTCAATGTAAGTTGTGTAAATGTGAGTGAGTGGGATCAGTTGTTTTCAAGTTATCCTTTGTTATACTTTGTGAGAAAGTGTATTTAAATGTAATTTGGAAAGTTGCATATCCACCTTGTAAAACAAATGGAAATTAAATCTGGAGTAAAGGTTGTAATAGAAATTAATTCAAAAACAAATGTTATATTTGCCTATGGAGTGTTATTGGAGGGAAAAGATTTATAGTTCATGCATTTACTTATGAATATTACAAATAGAAAAAAAAAAAAAAAAAAAATTTACTTGATAATTTACAAAATTGTTTGTTAAATGCCCTTCCTTTGTTCATTTAATTAATTGTTATGTAAAAAATGTAAAATGTCAAAATTAGTATGGAAGGAATTTTTACTATGAGACAATGTGATTAAATGAATTTGCATATACTTTTTAATATATTCATTTACTTTTTACTTAATTGAGAAGGTTTGATATCTATATTTTAAGTTACTTTATTGAAGAAATTTTGAGAAAATTGTGATATATATATATATATATATATATATATATGTATGTATGTATGTATGTATGTATGTATGTATATATGTATTTATTCACTTATTTAATTACTTAATAGTTCATTTAAAATGAATTAAAGGAAATGAAAACATTGTTCATTTGTGAAAGTTATATATATAGAAATATATATATATATATATATATATATATATATATATATATATAATATTTTAAATAGCATTAAATTGATCAAACCCATGCAAATGATATATATATCATTATCAAATATTAATGAAAATTTTGAAATGGATTGGAAATGCAAGAGAGGTCGCTATGTGTTATACACAGTGGAAGTTTATATGATGGGCGATGGGGTTGAAACCCCCACCGCAGCTTACAAACAAACCACGAGGTGTGGGGAGGGGTGGAGCCCCACCCACACCCCACTTCGTGGGATGTGGGTGGGGCTCTGCCCCTCCCCACATCCCTCGCCACTAAACCAAACCACAGTCCCTGCCCTCATACATCCCGTGGGCTGTGTTGTCTCCACCGCCGCCTGCGGCACAACCCTGTCTCCGCCATCAGCCATGGATTCGGTCCCTGCGCCAACTTCCAACCCGCCGACCTCCGCCCATCTCTTACCCAGCCGCCCCTGCTCAAAGGCCGTCGCCATTGCCTCCCTTAACCTGCAACCATAGCAAAAGAAAAACATTATGGTTTTAGGGTTTTAATACCCTCCATTATATGAGTGGGAAGTTCTTATTATTATGGCATTTTTTATAAATAAATAAATAAAAAATGTTCCCACTTGAAAGATTTAAAATGTTAGTGGGAATTCCATTATCAATATTCAAATAACAATGACATATGTATATAAATATATATATGTAACCCTTTATATATATATATATACATGTATCTATTACAAATGCATGTGCTTGCATTCTAGAAAATTTTAAATTAAAAGAATTATACATACATACATATATATATATATATATATATATATATATATATATATATATATATATATATATATATATATATATATATATATATATATATATATATATATATTATAAATAAATAAATTTGGGTGGAGATCCCATTTGTAAAGTAAAAATATTCAATGGTAGGTTTATTATTAAATCGAATTACATACTTTTTTTTATAAAAGACCATTTCTTAGATTGAAAAGATATTTCTAAATTTATATATATATATATATATATAATTTATTATTAAACGATATCAACGGGGATAATTGAAAATCATATAATTAATCTGACACATTTGTTCATTTGTAAAGAAATTATATTTAAGGAAGTTATCTTTTCCGAATGAATTACCAAGTAGTAATATAGTTAACGTTTTGAGATTAATTACCACAAAGAAAACTGTATAAGAGAAAATGGGGAAAGGCATAACCAAGCAAACAAGAAAACTATTAATCCTTTTAAACACCAATCACCCACTGGAGGAAAACCTAAAATGTTGTAAAATTAAACTGACACCAAACATAGTAAACAATAATGACTTGCACATGTGAAAAGAATATTCTGTATCGACAATCAATTAGACAACTTAAACATGCATAACGAGCACGCTTGCCCATGCGAGGGAGGCTTTCGGAGTAGATAGGGAAAAATTTTTGATATGACGTATCATGACTACATGTCATGTGTGGACATAACGTGTGTGTTTACGTGTTGTGAACGCATGTGAAATGTGGGCAAGACAAAGTGCCTTTTCTAGTCAGATGTCCATCTCTCCTTGCTGATGGACAACACCAACAACAAACCATCCATCTCACCCAACAGCAGATCCTGGAAGATGCCTCACTCTCTTTCCACCTTGTACCTTCTACCCAGCTTGATCTCTATTGGAGAATGGTCATAACAGACCTCCTCTTGTCTGCCCACACACAACCTCAGAAACCTCCTTCTTGAAGCTATATGGAACAAGCACCTGCAACCAAACAACTTAGCAACACAGAATCCAAAACTTTTAGCAAGGTCCTAGTGTGGATTACCTCCTTCAGTGGTCTATCTACACACTCAAGATCTTCTTTCTCTGATACCACTATGATGTAGAGGCAAATTGGATGAGGAAAGATAGACAAACTTGACAAGGTTCAACTACACCTAGAAGCCCAAAATCAGAGATCTTCATGCAAAAGTGGGAACAAAAGAAAGGAGCTCTAGTATCATCATGGAAATGTTGGTTTGGGATGTCAGGGGACCCATTCCATCCATTGGCCATGGTAGATTGGACTTCGGGTTGGTACTTCCTTCACAAACCACCCAAAATGGCTTGTAGCCCTTCAAAATGACAACAGACCTAATAAATTTTGACTTAGACCTCCAAAATCAGATCTTAGACAATCATTATATACCCATTATGTCCCTCTATCATATATCACAAACATGGCATAGGTTGTTTTGGATGGAATATCTCACCCAATAACCCCTGTTAGTAGTCTAATGCCTCCATTAGGCCAAAAATACAAAGAGACCTCTCCAAAATTTATGCACAGAACCCAACCAATGATTGGAGTACTTATAATACATGTTCAAACTATGGATTTCAAGGGTTTTGTGGTTAGGATGCAAGACAATTTCATTCTATGCTTGCTTTCCCACTTCAAATGCAAGAATAACAAGGAAAATGCTGCTACAGTCACCTAAGGCATCATTTTAAACACACCAAAACAACTTTTTCAGTCTTGATCCTTGGTCAACATGTCAATCACTCCCTTTAATTCCATTCCACCTAGTTTTAGAGGATTCCCAAGTTGGAATGAGGTTTTATGACATTTTTCCTACCAAAACCCTAGTTAACCTAGTGAACAGAGCAACATTAGAAAAAAACGTGATATCTTCCTCTAGGAATTGATTTAAGACCTTAGACTAGATGCATTTGAAAGGTACTTCAATCCTCTTTTGAGAACTATATGGATCGTCCCTATATCTATCCGTACAAAACCGTACCAAATGCTGTAACAGGACTGTTCCAGGGAAAATCTAAAAATTACAGTCCATAAAACACTCATATCTTCCTCAATATTGCATCAAATTCAATGAGAGTTGAACCAAAATGAAGTTTATTCATCCTAATTCAATATCACATTAATATTATATAGGTTCCAAGCTGTACATGGCCGTACAAAGCCTGGAACCAGAGTAAAAATTGTTAGAACTGCAGAATAAGGGCTTAAAATCACAAGTTTTAAATCCAATTCACATATATTCATTTTGGTTCAAGTTTTACATGATTAAATAGGTATCCACATACACAATATCAACCTCCACATTAGTTTAACTGAACAACTACCCTCTTTTAACACAATGACTCTTCATTTCCCCTAATCTTGCCTTGACAACTTTATACAAAATCTCCATCCTAGACCACCTTTAACATGACAAAATGGACTAATTATGACCATTTACAACCTCTCAAACCTTTTCTTGGCCATTTTCCTTTGACCAACCTTGACCATATTAGGACCTTTTAGGTCTCTTGGCACAAAAATGGCCTTCCAAGCTTTACAAATGAGTTTTTTTTATACCAATAGACTTCATGACATTACAAATCATGTATGAACATTACAAATAAGAAAAATGCACTTTGACCACATAAGATATCTTTATGCTTGGGTGCCCTTGCACCACCGGTTAATGGAAAAACCACGGTGGGGGTTAACCCATAAAGATTAATACCATGTTAAAAGTATTTTTACAAATGGGAATGTACATGCATTCGGGCTCACTGCCCAAAGCTCACTACTCAAATGGAGGCTCAGTGCCTATAGAAAGATTACAAGAGAATAACATAGATTTTGAACTAATAAATGTCATCTACCCATGTAAGAGTGTCAGTTCTAGTTAAATGCAAAAACTGATCTTACACATTTCATCTTTACTTGATCTTCTTTACTGCTCTACCTTCATTCACACCTTAGATTTTCTGCTCTTCTCACCTTTTCACCTTGTTTGTATATAATTCAAAATCAGCCAGTTCCATCAGCTATATATATATCTACAACATGATCTACAATCATTTTACCAGTTGGCTTCAAGAACATTTTAGAATTTAGTTGAGTACTCTACTCTGTCAGCTATATCCATACATAATATGAGATGTGGACCAAAACTTGCATTCTCAAATCATCAATCATGTCAGCTATCATCACTGATCATCACAAATTACCCAATAAACAACTTTTATACATTTGGAATTAAGTTCATTCACAAAGTTGGCTTGTTCTTCTATCTGTTCTGTCAAACTGAAACCCGATACTCAGAAGCTAATATATTTTGAGTCCTTAATCTTTGAAGGACAAAACTCTAGATTTAGAGTGTCTTGACAATGCTTACAACTACCTTAGATCGGCAACAAACCATGCCTTTCCACCGGAGAAATATAGACCAAGATACGAGACCTTGTCATCTACTCTATTCATGACTGCCCGGACTTGGATAAATTCTGAATTTGACTTCCGGTGTGAACAAATTGTGTTATGCGGATGATTGGGATGATCTTAGTTGCCATTAATGACAACACCTATTATGCCTAGTAGTGTCTCTTGCCAACAGTACAAGTTATTTTCTATCCTAGAACCCTCTGCTACATGTTTACTAGTATTTACTTTTCTGATTTCACATCCTTATGAATGAAATATAAGATTGTATCATTTGTAACACATCTGACTTACACCAGCATCAGTAGATTGTGCTTAATACCTTCTACATATAGAACATCTTATGTTTTAGATCTTCCATCAATACTTATGGCACCCTTTCCACAATTTTTTACAGTTGTATTATCTCCAAACTTGACTGATACACCTTTCCACTTCACAAGGCTAATGAATTTGCTTTTATCACCAGTAATGTGGCTTGAACATCCACTATCTATCACTTAGGGATTTGTTTTCCATTAGACATGAAATGTTATTTGGACAATCATTGAATTTTCCACCTCTTCATTTATTTGTTGTCTCTTGGATGTATCAGTCTCCTTGTCTTTCTCATTAATATCTGCCATCTGAGTTTCTAACTTGGCTAATTTCTACTTCTACAATATTTTTCTATGTGTCCAAAGTTGTTGTAAGTATGACATATCACATTGAGATCTACTATAGAAGCAAGAGGATTCCTACTCACAAAATTTCTTCTATTCATCCTAGACATGCACTCTATTAGAACTGGAAAAATTTTGCATTCTTCATTTTCTAAAAATCCACCTATCCTTCACATACCTTGAATAATGTCCCTCATTTTGACTTCTTGATCAAAACTGATTACCAAAATTTATGTGACAAGATCCATCTCATAGCCCACAAAATGACAATTTCATGAATATATCCTTTCGGATACATAGTCCTCTGATCATAGCTTAATTTTGATAGCAATTCCTCTCTATTGACAAGACCCTAGGTACCTCTCTCCAAACAACAAGATATACTTTTAAATCTAATATGCATATCGAGAAGAAATAATCAATTTCTTAACAATCAAAATCTCATATGTAAAAGTTACCTGATGATCGAGGAGACATTCCATATCTATTACCTATGAAAGCTTGTCGGTGTGAGTAAAATAGTCAGAGTGAAATCATAGTCATACCGAGTTTATAAGTCACACCAACTGATATCTTATCGTCAAGAAGCAAGTGATCTTTCCCTGACATAAAGTAATAAGTTCATCAAAATGACATATATGATCAAAGTAAATTCTTTAACTCCTCCCGACCATATAAGTCACCCCGACATGAGAAGACATAATGTTTTTAGTAAAAGTCTTGCCAATCTATTCCAATAAAATTGGGCTATAGAGATAAACCATCGAAAAGACTTAACACATTGGGAAATTGTTATATTTTCTTAACGATAGCATTTGTTAGCCTAATAATGGTAAAACAACTTCCATTTGTCACAGAGACACTCACCGACACCCAAAAGAGTACTCATTGATTCTAATCACCGTGCTGTCAGGATGAGAACCATAATGTCTCCCTGAATCGATACCAATTTAAACAAGAAAAAATAAGGATTCATACACAGTCGATGAGACTACTAAGTGGTCTCCCTGATCAAAATGGAAAATCAAAGGGACACTATGTCAAGAAACCAACACAGTCTTGATGACTAAGTTATGAACATATGAAAGAAAATGGTGCTAAACATAGCATACTGATCGACATGAAACTAAAGAAGTCTCACATATATAACTAAAAAGGCATCGCCCTGACATTTGGAAACTCGTGAACTTACTGCATTCAATTCTGGTGGCAGCCATTAATGGTAGATTGAACATGATGTTATATGAGCTATTCTGAACCCTATTGAACCAAAGTCAAAAATCAAAGGGTTGCAAACGAGTAAGGAATTCATTAGAGGATAGGAAATTGGTGCAAAAGATATACAAGTAAGTTCTCTAAACCTCCTTGCAATTAAAATACATTCAAATTTTGGTGTTTATCACAAAATGGAAAGTTCTTCGAAATAAAAAAGAAGACAGCAGACTGAAACTGGCCAAACCAAGGATAAAAATCAAAAAGTTGAAATAGAAAAAGGGGAGAAAACACAGGAGAGAAAACTTAACCAAGATCTTATAGACCAATTGCCCGGTTCTAGACCCAAAGCCAGGAGAACTGTACAGCTAAGAGCAGATGTTGACAAACTAGAGGACAAGTATAAGTATGTGGGAAGCATATGGACCCCTATCAGAGGATATGAGCTATTCATGTTCCATTACCATCGGAGGAATAGGATGGAACCTGTGTGTAACCCTTGGCAACTTAATTTGGGGAAATTGGTTGTCATGAATGTTTTTGTGAATATAGACATCTTTAAATTGTTGGCATACCATTACAATCTCGATCAAAAAGCTATATGAAATTTGCAAGGAGAACCCTTTATTCATATATCCAAGAATGTAGTCTGTGAGGTCTTTGGTTTGAATGACACATATAATACTCCTATTACACATGAAGATCTTGAAAAGGAATATTTGAGATTAGACACCACGGGATGGAGACTGCCATTGTATAGACCACAAAGTGAGGGAAATTTAGTACCATTTGAAGAAGGGGATGGACCACCATTCCATGTTGACTTATTTGAACCTTACATGAGATATACATATTATTCAGTGAGGCAGGTGTTGGGAATTGAAGTTCCAGAGTTCATGTCCATAGCACCCATGGTCATCTCAGCAGATATTCAGTGCCACCATGCAAGAACATTTGACTATGTTGCATATCTTTTTAAAAGAATAGATTCAGTTCTGATGGCTACTAAGCATACTTCCCCAACAATATGCTTTAGACACTACTCTGCTCTCATGCATATGATTTTATATTATGGACAAGAGTCGAATCTATGGCCAGAATAATTGAAAATTTCACAACTTGATAAGGATGGTCAACCATTGCCCATACAATTATGGACTTCTATATGGGATAGTAGGTTTGTAAATTCTAGCTATGCCCATTTTGAAAAATTCTTTGTTAAGACTTTGTAAAGATGTTATGGTTATCCCTGCAGTTATTCCTTGTCAGATGAAATAAAGAGATTTTTAAGACCCAAGGATTTTGATGGGCCACCCACTGTAAACCACAATTGGCATGATTGGTACTATTTTCTTGATTCCACCATGATCAGGGTATATGGGTTTGAAGATACCTCTTTTCTGTTACCAAGAATTGTGCCAGACAAAGTGACATACTTAGAAATAGTCAGACAAATTGATTACTCCAATGTGATGAATCTCAGTGTGTATGACAAACAATCATTTATGCCAAGTACACTATGTTTCCGTGATTTTACTGTGTTGGCAAAAGAGGGTTATGATCTCATTTTTGACAAATTATCAAATTTTAATCTTAGGAGAGCAGTACATAGGAAAGGATTTGACCTAGAAGGTTTTATTGATTATGCTAGGAAAAAGCAAAATCTGAGTGGATATGCTCATGTGCCCTTTCCTCATGATGATGTTATAAGAAATTTGGAAGAAGTAGATGTTGAAATGGCTATTGATGAATATAACCAAGAAGTGGAAAGGAGAAGGAGGGAAGCACAAGAAGTCGAGGTATTTTCCTCTGACAATGAAGGGTCTATTGCATAAAAACCCTATGACTTGTCTGACACAATTCCCAAATTTAGAATTGAACAATATTAGTCTCTAGAGAGAGCATTAGAAATTGAAGAGACAGGTGATAATGATGTAGGCAGGTAGCTTACAAATCCTTCATCTCAGATGACCAGTTTATTCACACTCCTAAATTCAAGACTTTGTTGTATAAACACAAAGGCAAAGCTATTAGGGAATCAGCCTCAGACATTACACCATATAATGAGACACAATTATTAAATACATTAAAATGGATGTGGAGAATGAGATGAAAAATATGACTCTACAAAAGGAAGAAGATTACTAGAGGAATCTGGTGTGATGATATTCACTGGTCTTGATTTGAATTCAGCACTTGTCTTTGATAGTTTCTTGCATAATGATAATCCAAAACACAAGTTTAGTTCCGAAGGAGTGATTGAATTGTATACTGGGACAAAATATAATCCAGATGAAAATTCTCTATTGTATGGTATTTCCTAGTTAAATTGTGTAATGCCTAGTTAAATTGTGTAATTGTTAATTAATGTTAAAAAGACACTTATGAAGAGATGCATCTCTTCTGCATCTAACTATTTAAGTCAAGACATTGTGGAGAAAAAGGACAAATAGAAATATAACTATATATAGTAGACTTTTCAGCAACACATCTTTTCATACTAATTAATGTCAATATTTTGAAGCAATATAATGGAGGAGAATTTTCTTGAATGTTGATTCATTTCTAGTGTTCAATTGTTGTGATTGAAGTCTTATGATTATATTCTACTATACTGTCTCCAAAGTGGTTCCTTCAAATTATTCAAATTAACATAATTTGACATAATACATTTGTTGTTGGTGTGTGATCAACTTGGTTGGTTTCTATGAGAAGTTAATTCAAGTCTTCCAAGTAAGTTTATGTTCATTAGTCTTTGCCTAGAGTTAAAAACCTTTAAACAAACTATCTTGGTTAGGTTTCCTTCTTATTAGGATTAAAATTCCTTTCTGTTGCTCACAATAGTTTAGGGGAATATCACTGGGATTTGGTAAGAAGAGTATAGTAATTTACAAACTTGCACATCTGCATGATGTACAAACATATAAAAGGTGCCTAACAGTTAGAGTTAAGCTGAGAAGTAAACCAACCAATCCTATGCATCTATCTCCATAATCATCATTTATCCACTAATTCTATTCACCCAATTGATTAGGCACTTATTAGTTTCAGAACTCTTTACACAAATTTAATTCACATCTTCTATGCTTCAAGCTTTTATTAGGAATTAGAAAGCAAGCTATGCAATTTTCTCACACCTGCGTGCCATAGTGAGTAAAATTGCCTCAATTACAATCCATTTATATTTCCAAATCTACCTTATTGATTAGGTATACTTGCCTAGGTTTGGTAGTGCCAAAAGAGTAGGGGGTTTTGTTGTATAAACCCTATTTTGTTGACCAAAAACATATCAAGGGATTGGCACCATCTTGTGGTCTAAAAACCTGTAGTTTTGAGAACCAACAAATTGGTGACTCTACTGGGGACTAAGCCCACTTTGAACGTCATCCTTCCATCATAGAGTTATCTTAAAGCATCATAACATATTTAAGACTCTGCTGGGAAGAACTGCAATCATTTTCCTACAAAGAGGTAGGTGGCGATTCTAAATTTTTATGACTGATGAAATAAATATCATATTAGAAAAAATAGATGATAGACATCAAAGATATACTATATCATCAAACATGAATAGAAGGATATCTATGCATCAAGAAAGCTCTAAGAAAAACAATGTTAGATTCACAGACAAGTAGGGACCTCCTCAAGGAAAGAACAATACAAATAAGGGTGAAGCAGTACCTAAACAGCCTAAAGACATATAAACACATCAGAAAAGCCTTTTATAGTATTCAAGTCCCCAGTATACAATGATGGTAGAGATCCCTCAATACCTTCTGAAAAGATCAATACAAATGATAATATCCTCAGTTACAGGACAGATTCTCAAGAAGTAACTGAATTTGAGGAAAGATTGAATGAAGAAGAGAGGTAGAAACATGCAGAGCCTTATACGGGATTATTATCACAATAGGGAGAAGAAAACCAAGAAGGGTATGTACACCATATTGTTGATTTTGATGCTATGAGTAACCAAGAAATTGAAATACATTTGGAGTGGCAAAGATAGCAGCATAGGAGGAGATAACAGATGATACAGGAAGCCATGAGATAAACTGACAAATGGTACAATTAAATATCTAGACAACAAAACCTCCAAAATATGTCCCTCCAAACAAAGTAATAATGTCAGTACTTCAAGAATGCCTCCTAATGTAGGAGGAAATTCAAGATAGCACGCTTAATATAGCATGCAATCATAGAGACCCCAAACACCAAATTTTAGCGGTATCCCCCAATATCACCCACCTTCAGGTCATCATGGCATTCCACAAAATCAGCAGCATATACCACCCCAGCATATACCACCTCAGAATATACACCCTCAGCAACTCGTATGGCAACATGCTTATCATTAGCCTCCATATGGATATCAGTATTACCCCAATGCACCACCAATGAATATGCCTCCACAAAATCTCATGAGTGTATGTAGACAATTTGATTTAATAGGAAATCAATTATATCCATACCCTATAGATAACAGTTGGAGATATATGGTCTCCAAATTCACTGGAAATAATGCAATATCAGCTGAAGATCACATTAGAAATTTTAATGCCTTTGTACAAGACATTGGTATAGAACATGAGGACATAAAAATGAGATTATTCATGATGTCTCTAACTAAAGACGTGAGGGATTGGTTTAATAATTTACCAAATTCCTCAATTTATTCTACAGTAGATTTCCATGACCAGTTCAAAGAATAATATGGAAATTAGTATGCCCCTGAATTTGCCTTGCATGAGTTGATAAGCATCCAAAAAAATTAGAATGAGTCAATATATGACTTCAATCAAAGATTTTCCAAATTGACTAATTTAGGAGCTCTAAGTATTTGTCTAAAGGCTTTTGATCCAAAGACTGGGTATGAACTCAAGAATAGGGCTCCCATGACCTTGACAGAGGTGCAAAAAGCAGATATCAGTATTGAAAATAATAGGAAAGCTATAGGGATTATTGGCAAAAGAGATAACCTCAGGATTCCTCAAAACTCTAATAATCACCAGAATAAACAACATAGTCAATACAGAAATGAAAGACCAAGGTTGCATGACATGCCATATCATACCAATTGGAAAGATGAAAAACCTATGGAGAATAATAGAAGGCAAAATTATGGCAAGGATACTCCTGAGCCTCTAAAAGGAAATGGGGAACACATGGTCAAAGATAATCCATGGTGCTTGGTATGTAATTTGGCCTATTCACCTGAATATTGTATAGTGGCCAAATCAGTACACCAAGAAGAAATATCTTCTGGCTATGAAAGAGACAGCCATACCATAAATATGCTAGAAATATCACCTTACCAAATAAATGAAGAGTATTCCTCTGTGGAAGAAGACAGATATGAGTATGATGTAGGGAATCAAAAATATAATGTCAATATGGGAAGATAAGAAGTCTTCTCAGATACGGAGGACACCTACGGTGAAAGTACTTATAATCCTAACAAGCCACCACATCGTCAATGGAGAAAACCTACTGAAGAAGAAAGGAGAGCTCTTACAATGGCTGTGGTGGCATAGGCTAAGAATAGTTATAATCTAAGAAATAGGACGGTCAACGTGGATCAAGGAACACCTGGAAATCCTCACATGAACCAGGAAAGGCTGAGGAAAATAAGGCAAAGGATAAAATGCTAGTTGACAAAAAAGGGCATATGAAAATAGAAAAGAATGATCAAATGATAACTCCCTCGTTTAATATTGCCCAAGCAATATCTCAAGTGAAGATATCAGTACCACTTCTTGAAATGATGAAAGTAGACAAATACAAAAAAAAAGTGGTCAAAATAATTTTAGATATACCAAATCAAGAACAATAGAAATCTAAAAGTAAAATAAACAATGTCCAACAGGAGAATATTAAAATTCCTGAGGTATATCTAGGTGATACTCTGACAAAAAATCCCTCACAAGTAGATCCTTTCTACACCACTTTGTTCATAAAAAATAGACTAGTAAGAAATTGCATGATTGACTGATCTGCAGCAATGAATATTATGCCAGTAGTAGTAATGAAGGAACTGGGAATGTGGGTTGACACTACATTTGGTAAGTGTTATGCAATGGACAATAGGTCCATTCCAGTTGTGGGCATCATGAAGGATGTAGAGATAAAGCTGGGTACCTACCCTGAAGCAACATATAATGTTGATATCATTGTGGTTGATATCCCACTATATTACGGGATACTGTTATCAAGACAATGGGCTGCAATGGCAAGAGGGAATGTTCAGTTAGATCTATCCTATGCTACTATACCTATGGGAGAAAAGGAAATTAAGTTATGCAGACAGCCAAGGTATGATAACATCATAGAACGCATTGACCAGATTCAAGTAAAATTCTTTTGTGATATAGACCTTGGTGTATTTAGAATTGAAAAAGATCAATCAATATTATAGAACACTGACCCAATGCACCAAGAAGCCCAAACTAATGAATATGATATATGGAAAATGTATTTTGATGGTGTGTGTAGTAAGGCTGGTAATGGAGCGGGAGTAGTGTTTATCTCACCAACTAGTCAAACTTTCAAATACTCATTCCTGTTGACATTTGAGTGTACCAATAATGTGGTAGAATATGAAGCTTTGCTCACCAGACTAAACATTGCCATAAAGCACAAAATAAAAATTCCTTGTTGTGTATGGAGATTCAGAACTAATTATATTTCAGGTTAGAGAGAAGTATTCATCCAAGAATAAAAGATTGAAACAATATAGGAATACTGTCTGGGATGATATTGAACTGTTTGATGCTTTCTCAATTAATTGGATAGATAGATCAAAAAATATAATGTCAGACTTCTTAGCAAATATAGCCTTGAAAAGGTATGATATCACATTGGTAGGCGTTACTGAAATTAAGTTTAAAACTAGGCTTGCAATCCCAGACAATGTCTATAATTGGCAAGTTTTCAATGATGATACTGATCTGCTAACGTTCTTACAGTGCATCAACCAATATGAGGCCCAAGAGATTGATTTCAATGCATTTGTGGAAGAAGTAGATGGCAAACAAACTTTGTTTGGTAAAGAAATTGTCCAACTTAAAACTAATAAGATACCGAAGTGGCTTGTGGCACTAGAAAGGGTGTTTGATGGACATGATCAAGCTCTTATGAAGTAGATATCAGTGAAGAAGGAAGACCTTGAAGAAATCAACTTGGGTACTGAAATGACACCGAAAAGGGTATATATTGGGAAAAAGATAAGCCCTACAATCAAGAAAATGCTAACTTCTCTATTGAGAAAATATAAACATGTCTTTGCTTGGTCTTATGATGACCTTAAAGCATACAGGGAGGATCTATTCTAGCATGAAATCCCACTCAAACCTGATGCAAAACCTTTAAGACAAAAACAGAGACCTATAAATCCAACCTTGCAGCCCAAAATGTATGAAGAACTTGTGAAACTCAGAAAGGGAGGTATTATTAAGCCAATTAGACATTCTATGTGGGTCTTAAACCTAGTACCAGTCAGAAAAAAAGAATGGCGACATAAGGTTATGTGTAGATTTTAGAAATTTAAATATCTCATCCCTTAAATACAACTATCCACTCCCAAATATGGAAGAAGTTTTACAAAGAGTTACACAATGCAAGTTGTTATCTATGATGGATGGATTTTCAGGGTATAACTAGGTGAAAGTGACAAAATTAGAACAATATAAAACCACATTTACCACTCCTTGGGGCACTTATGTGTATGTTAGAATACCATTTGGACTCACAAATGCTGGTGCTACCTTTCAGAGAGCTATGGTGTTGCCTTTGCTCATTTAATCAATGTCATAATGGTAGTATACCAAGATGATCTTACTACCTATTCCAAAAAGGTAGAAGACCACTATGCGTACCTTGAATAGATCTTTCTGACATCATTGAAGTATGGTATTTCTCTAAATCCCAAAAAGTGTCAATTCATAGTAACAGAAGGAAAGCTATTAGGGCACATAGTGTCCAAAGATGGAGTCATGATTGATCCAGAAAGAGTGGAAGCTATAGACAAGATTCCTACTCCTAAAATAGTCAAAGCCATTCAATCTTTCTTTGGGAAGATTAATTTCATAAGAAGATTTATATCAAACTTTATTGAAATAGTAAATCCAATATCCAAAATGTTAAAGAAGGATGCACAAGTTAACTGGACAAATGAGGCCCTAGATGCATTCATGTCAATAAAAAGAGTGATCAAGGAAGCCCCGGTCCTAATATCCCCTAACTTCAGTAAACCATTTCAGATTTTCTCATTTGATTCTTATCATATAGTTGCAGCAGTGATGTTACAGAAAAATAATGAGGGATATGAACAATCCATCTCATTCTTTAGTAAGTCCCTCTAGAATGCAGAGTTAAAATATGATATAGTTGAGAAACAGACATACGCATTAGTGAAAGTAGTCAAAGCATTTAGGCCATACCTAGTGGGAGTAAAAATAATAGCCTATGTACCTAATGCTGCAGTGAAAGATGTATTTGTTTAGACTAAAGTTATTGGCAAAAGGTGCAGATGGATAACAGATTTAAGGAATTCAACATTGAAATCCAAATTACCAGACTAGTAAGAGGACAGGGTCTTGCTAGACTAATGGCCAAGACCAATTTTGAAGCTGCTCAGGTATGTAATTCTAATGATGAAAATAACATGATTTCTAGCATTGAGCATATATCATGGTATACTGATATCATATACTATCTAAAACATATGAAGTGCCCTGAAGGATATGATGATAACAAGAAAACGACACTTAAATTGCAAGCTTCAAAATATGTGTTCATAGAAGGGGATCTTTATTGGAAAAATCAAGATGGTATTCTATTATTATGTTTCCAAAGTGGTTCCTTCAAATTATTCAAATTAACATAATTTGACACAATACATTTGTTGTTGGTGTGTGATCAATTTGGTTGGTTTCTATGAGAAGTTAATTTAAGTCCTCCCAAGTAAGTTTATGTTCATTGGTCTCTGCCTGGAGTTAAAAACCTTTAAACAAACTATCTTGGTTAGGTTTCCTTCTTATCAGGATTAAAATTCCTTTTTGTTGCTCACAATAGTTTAGGGGAATATCACTGGGATTTGGTAAGAAGAGTCTAGTAACTTATAAACTTGCACGTCTGCATAAGGTACAGACATATAAAAGGTGCCTAACAGTTAGAGTTAAGCTGAGAAGTAAACCAACCAATCCTATGCATTTGTCTCCATAATCATCATTTATCCACTGATTCCATTCACCCAATAGATTAGGCATTGATCAGTTTCAGAACTCTTTACACAAATTTAATTCACATCTTCTATACTTCAAGCTTTTATTAGGAATTAGAAAGCGAGCTATGCAGTTTTCTCACACTTTTGTGCCATAGTGAGTAAAATTGCCTCAATTACAATCCATTTATATTTCCAAATCTACCTTATTGATTAGGTATACCTGCCTAGGTTTGGCAGTGCCAAAAGAGTAGGGGGTTTTGTTGTATAAACCTTATTTTGTTGACCAGAAATGTATCAAAGGATTGGCACCCTCTTGTGGTCTAAATACCTGTGGTTTTGAGAACCAACAAATTGGTGACTCTACTGGGGACTAAGCCCACTTTGAACCTTAGCCTTCCATCATAGAGTTATCTCAAAGCATCATAACATATTTAAGACTCTGCTGGGAAGAACTACAATCATTTTCCTACAAAGAGGTAGGTGGCGACTCTAAAATTTTATGACTGATGAAATAAATATCATATCAGAAAAAATAGATGATAGAGATCAGAGATATACTATATGATCAAACATGAATGGAAGGAGATCTATGCATCAAGAAAACCCCAAGAAAAACAATGTTAGATTCACAGACAAGTAGGGACCTCCTCAAGGAAAGAACAATACAAATAAGGGTGAAGCAGTACCCAAATAGTCTAAAGACATTATAAACACATCAGAAAAGCCTTTTACAGTATTCAACTCCCCAGTATACAATGATGGTAGAGATCCCCCAACACCTCTTGAAAAGATGAATACAAATGATAATATCCTCAGTTATAGGACAGATTCTCAAGAAGTAACTGAACTTGAGGAAAGTTTGAATGAAGAAGGGAGGCAGAAACATGTATAGCCTGATAGGGGATTATTATCACAATAGGGAGAAGAAAACCAAGAAGGGTATGTAGACCATATTGTTGATTTTGAGTCTATGAGTAACCAAGAAATTGAAATACATTTGGAGTGGCAAAGGTAGCAACTTAGGAGGAGACAATAGATGATACAGGAAAGCCATGAGATAAACTGACAAATGGAACAATTAAATATCTAGACAACAAAACCTCCAAAATATATCCCTCCACACAAACAAAGTAATAATGCTAGTACTTCAAGAATGCCTCCTAATGCAGGAGGAAATTCAAGACAGCACGCTCAATACAGCATGCCATCATAGACACCCCAAATGCCAAATACTAGCAGTATCCCTAAATATCACTCACCTTTAGGTCATCATGGCATTCCACAAAATTAGCAGTATATACCACCCCAGCATATACCACCTCAGAATATACACCCTCAGAAACCTGTATGGCAACATGCTTAACATCAGCCTCCATATGGATATCAGTATTACCCCAATTGACCACCAATCAATATGCCTCCACAAAATCTCATGAGTGTATGTAGACAATTTGATTTAACAGGATATAAATTATATCCATACCCTATAGATAATAGTTGGAGAAATATGGTCTCCAAATTCACTGGAAATAATGCAATATCAGCTGAAGATCACATTAGAAATTTCAATGCCTTTGTAGAAGACATTGGTATAGAACATGAGAACATAAAAATGAGATTATTCATGATGTCTCTAACTGAAGACACGAGGAATTGGTTCAATAATTTACCAGATTCCACAATTTATTCTATAGTATATTTCCATAACCAGGTCAAATAATAATATGGAAATTAGTATGCCCCTGAATTTACCTTGCATGAGCTTATAAGCATCCAGAAAAATTAGAATGAGTCAGTATATGACTTCAATCAAAGATTTTCCAAATTGACTGATTCAGAAGCTCTAAGTACTTATCTAAAGGCTTTTGATCCAAAGACTAGGTATGAACTCAGGAATAGGGCTCCCATGACCTTGATAGAGGTGCAAAAAGTAGATATCAGTATTGAAAATAATAGGAAAGCTGCAGGGATGATTGGCAAAAGAGATAACCTCAAGATTCCTTAAAACTCTAATAATCACCAAAATAAACAAGAAAGTCAATACAGAAATGAAAGACCAAGGTTGCATGACATGCCATATCATACCAATTGGAAAGATGGAAAACTTGTTGAAAAAAATAGAAGGAAAAATTATGGCAAGGATACTCCTGACCCTCTAAAAGGAAATGGGGCACATGTCGTCGAAGATAATCCATGGTGCTTGGTATGTAATTTGGCCTATTCACCTGAATATTGTATAGTGGCCAAATCAGTACACCAAGAAGAAATATCTTCTGGCTATGAAAGAGACAACCATACCATAAATATGCTAGAAATATCACCTTACCAAATAAATGAAGAGTATTCCTCTGTGGAAGAAGACGGATATGAGTATGATGTAGGGAATCAAAAATATAATGTCAATATCAGAAGAGAAGAAGTCTTCTCAGATCCGGAGGACACCTACAGGGAAAGTACTTATAATCCTGACAAGCCACCACATCGTCAATGGAGAAAACCTACTGAAGAAGAAAGGAGAGCTCTTACAATGGCTGCGGTGGCACAGGCTAAGAATAGTTATAATCTAAGAAATAGGATAGTCAACGTAGATCAAGGAACAACTAGGAGTGTCTTTATAAAAGATCAAAATTATAATAAAAATAACATGAAATCCTCACATGAACTAGGAAAGGCTAAGCAAAATAAAGCAAAGGATAAAATGCCAATTGACAAAAAAGGGGATATGAAAAAAGAAAAGAATGATCAAATGATAACTCCCTTGTTTGATATTGCCCAAGCAATATCACAGGTGAAGATATCAGTACCACTTCTTGAAATCATGAATGTAGACAAATACAAAAATAGAGTGGTCAAAATAATTTTAGATATACCAAATCAAGAACAACATAAATCTAAAAGTAAAATAAACAATGTCCAACAGGAGAATATTAAAATTCCTAAGGTATATTTGGGTGATACTCTAACAAAAAATCCCTCACAAGTAGATCCTTTCTACACCACTTTGTTCATAAAAAATAGACTAGTAAGAAATTGCATGATTGACTCAGGCGCAGCAATGAATATTATGCCAGTAGCAGTAATGAAGGAACTGAGAATGTGGGTTGACACTACATTTGGTAAGTGTTATGCAATGGACAATAGGTCCATTCCAGTCATGGGCATCATGAAGGATGTAGAAATAAAGTTGGGTACCTACCTTGAAGCAACATATAATGTTGATATCATTGTGGTTGATATCCCACCATATTACAGGATATTGTTATCAAGAAAATGGGCTGCAATGGTAGGAGGGAATGTTCAGTTAGATCTATCCTATGCTACTATACTTGTGGGAGAAAAGGAAATTAAGTTATGTAGATAACAAAGGTATGAGAACATCATATAATGCATTGACCAGAATCAAGTAAAATTCTTCTGTGATATAGACCCTGGTGCATTTAGAATTGAAAAAGGTCAACCAATATTACAGAACACTAACCCAATGCACCAAGAAGCCCAAACTGATGAATATGATATATGGAAAATGTATTTTGATGGTGTGTGTAGTAAGGCTGGTAATGGAGTAGGAGTAGTGTTTATCTCACCAACTGGTAAAACTTTCAAATACTCATTCCTATTGACATTTGAGTGTACCAATAATGTGAAGGAATATGAAGCTTTGCTTATCGGACTAAACATTGCCATAAAGCACAAAATAAAATTCCTTGTTGTGTATGGAGATTCGGAAGTAATTATATCTCAGGTTAGAGAGAAGTATTCATCGAAGAATAAAAGATTGAAACAATATAGGAATGTTGTCTAGGATGATATTGAATTGTTTGATGCTTTCTCCATTAATTGGATAGACAGATCAAAAAATATAATGGCAGACTTCTTAGCAAATATAGCCTTCAAAAGGATGATATCACATTGGCAGGCGTTACTAAAATTAAGTTCAAAACTAGGCCTGCAATCCCAGACAATGTCTATAATTGGCAAGTTTTCAATGATGATAATGATTTGTTAACATTCTTATAGTGCATCGACCAATATAAGGCCCAAGAGATTGATTTCAATGCATTTGTGGAAGAAGTAGATGGCAAACAAACTTTGTTTGGTAAAGAAATTGTCCAACTTAAAACTACTAAGATACCCAAGGGGCTTGTGGCACTAGAAAGGGTGTTTGATGGACATGACCAATCTCTTATGAAGCAGCTACTAGTGAAGAAGGAAGACCTTGATGAAATCAACTTGGGTACTGAAATAACACCGAAAAGGGTATATATTGGGAAAAAGATAAGCCCTACAATCAAGAAAATGCTGATTTCTCTATGGAAAAAATATAAACATGTCTTTGCTTGGTCTTATGATGACCTTAAGCCATATAGGGAGGATCTATTCCAGCATGAAATCCCATTCAAACCTGATGCAAAACCTTTAAGACAAAAGCAGAGACCTATAAATCCAACCTTGCAGCCCAAAATGTATGAAGAACTTGTGAAACTCAGGGAGGGAGGTATTATTAGGCCAATTAGACATTCTACGTGGGTCTCAAACCTAGTACCAGTTAGAAAAAAGAATGGCAACATAAGGTTATGTGTAGATTTTAGAAATTTAAATATCTCATCCCTTAAAGACAACTATCCACTCCCAAATATGGAAGCAATTTTACAAAGAGTTACACAATGCAAGTTGTTATCTATGATGGATGGATTTTCAAGGTATAACTAGGTGAAAGTGAAAGAATCGTAACAATATAAAACCACATTTACCACTCCTTGGGGCACTTATGTGTATGTTAGAATACCATTTGGACTCACAAATGTTGGTGCTACCTTTCAGAGAGCTATGGTGTTGCCTTTGTTGATTTAATCAATGTCATAATGGTAGTATACCAAGATGATCTTATCGCCTATTCCAAAAAGGTAGAAGACCATTGTGCGCACCTTGAACAGATCTTTTTGACAGCATTGAAGTATGGTATTTCCCTAAATTCCAAAAAATGTCAATTCACAGTAATAGAAGGAAAGCTATTAGGGCACATAGTGTCCAAAGATGGAGTCATGATTGATCTAGAAAGAATGGAAGCTATAAACAAGATTCCTACTCCTAAAATAGTCAAATCCATTCAATCTTTCTTTGGGCAGATTAATTTTGTAAGAAGATTTATATCAAACTTTGCTGAAATAGTAAATCCAATATCCAAAATGTTAAAGAAGGATGCATAAATTAAATGGACAAATGAGGCCCTAGATGCATTAATGTCAATAAAAAGAGCAATCAAGGAAGCCCCAGTCCTCATATCCCTTGACTTCAGTAAACCATTTCATATTTTCTCATTTGCTTCTTATCATATAGTTGCAGCAGTGATGTTATAGAAAAATAATGAGGGATATGAACAATCCATCACATTCTTTAGTAAGTCCCTCTAGAATGCAGAGTTAAAATATGATATAGTTGAGAAACAGGCATACGCATTAGTGAAAGCAGTTAAAGCATTTAGGCCATACCTAGTGGGAGCAAAATTAATAGCCTATATACCTAATGCTGTAGTGAAAGATGTATTTGTTCAGACTGAAGTTATTGACAGAAGGTGCAGATGGATTAACAGAATTAAGGAATTCAACATTGAAATCCAAATTACCAAACTAGTAAGAGGATAGGGTCTTTCTAGACTAATGGCCGAGACCAATTTTGAAGCTGCTCAGGTATGTAATTCTAATGATGAAGATAACATGATTTCTAGCATTGAGCATACATCATGGTATAGTGATATCATATACTATCTAAAACATATGAAGTACCGTGAAGGATATGATGATAACAAGAAAATGACACTTAAATTACAAGCTTCAAAATATTTGTTCATAGAAGGGGATCTTTATTGGAAAAATCAGGATGGTATTCTGTTATTATGTCTGGATGAATATCAAGCCAAACATGTTATGAAAGAAATGCACAAGGGAATATGTGGAGGGCATTTTTCAGCAAGAATTACTGCTCACAAAATATTAAGGGTAGGATACTACTGGCCTAAGGTTTTCAACTATGCATATAATTTTACCAGGAAGTGTGAAGCATGCCAAAGATTTTCTAGGAAATTGAAATACCAAGGGGCAGTACCTTTAAGGCCCGTGCAAGTTGAGGCTCCATTCCAGTAGTGGGGGATGAATTTTATAGGAGAAATCATAGAAAGATCCACTAAAGGATATAGATGGATACTAGTAGCTACAGATTATTTCACAAAATAGGTAGAAGCTATACCCATAAGACAAGCAACTAGTAAAGTTGTAATGAATTTCCTACTTGAAAACATTATCACTAGATTTGGTGTGCCAGCAAGGATTATAACTAATAATGGAATGTGTTTTAGATCAAAGGAGTTCAAAACATTTTACAAATCTTATGGAATAATGTTTCTATATTCTTCACCATATCACCCACAAGTGAATGCGCAAGCTAAATCCAGTAACAAAAGCATTTTGAAAATCATAAAAAGAATGCTAAATAACAATACAAAGGCTTGGGATTCTAAGTTAAGGCTAGCCCTATGGGCAGACATAATCATTGTAAAAAAGGCCATAGGAAAATCACCCTTTGAGCTAGTGTATGGAACTCAAGCAAGACTCCCTCTACATAACTTATTGCCAGTATGCAAATTCATTTTACAAGAAGATTTGGAAATTCCTGAACCTATGGAAAAAAGGATTGAAGAATTAATGGATCTTGATGAGGTTAGAAATCAAGCCCAAGAATGCAATGGAAGGAAGCAATTGTAAATGAAGTACTTGTATGACAAAAGAGCCATAAATAGAAAATTTGAAATAAATGATATGGTCCTAATGTGGAATGCCAAGAGCCAAGACATGGGAAAGCATGGAAAGTTTGAAACCCTATGGTTAGGACCCTTTGTCATTGTTGGCAAGGCTAGGGGAGACTCATACTATCTTCAAAATATGTTAGGAGAAGATCAGAATTGCCAGTACATGGACAGTTCCTAAAGTATTTCTTTTCTTAAATTTTCAATGCACAGTAGACTAGAAAAAGGTCAAGAATTGTAAGTGCATGGACAATTCTTAAAAATACCTTTTTGTAATAAAATTTCCATGCACAGTAGTATAGGATTTTTATTCCATTTTCCATTCCTCGTCCATACCAACTCCGATTTTAAAAAGCCATCACTCCATCCCATCTCCCTTCCATACCAATTCCTATTCCATGCAAATTTGGCCTGCTTAACCTAGAAATCTAGATCCTTGTTATACCCACAGGGGGTATACATCTCTAGAAGAAGCCGCTATTAGAACTGGAAAACTTTCACATTCTTCATTTTCTAAAAATCCACCTATCCTTCACATACCTTGAATAATGTCCCTCATTTTGACTTCTTGATCAAAACTGATTATCAAAATTTATGTGACAAGATCCATCTCATAGCCCACAAAATGACAATTTCATGAATATATCCTTTTAGATACATAGTCCTCTAATCACAACTTAATTTTGATAGCAGTTCCTCTCTATCGACAAGACCCTAAGCACCTCTCTCCAAGCAACAAGATATACTTCTAAATCTAATATGCATATCGGCAAGAAATAATCAATGTCTTAATGATCAAAATCTCATATGTAAAAGTTACCTGATGATCGGGGAGACATTCCATATGTATTACCAATGAAAGCTCATCGGTGTGAGTAAAATAGTCAGAGTGAAATCATAGTCATACCGAGTTTATAACTCACACCAACTGATATCTTATCGTCAAGAAGCAAGTGATCTTTCCCCGACATAAAGTAATAAGTTCATCAGAATGACATATATGATTGAAGTAAATTCTTTAACTCCTCCCAACCATATAAGTCACCCCGACATGAGAAGACAAAATGTTTTTGGTAAAAGTCTTGTCAATCTATTCCAATAAAGTTGGGCTATAGAGATAAACCATCAGAAAGACTTAACACATCGGGAAATTGTTATATTTTCTTAACGATAGCATTTGTCAGCTCGATAATAGTAAACAACTTCCATTTGTCAGAGAGACACTCACTGACACCCAATAGAGTACTCATCGATTATGATCACCATGCTGTGGGGATGAGAATCATAATGTCTCCCCGAATCGATACCAGTTTAAACAAGAAAAAACAAGGATTCATACATGGTTGATGAAACTACTAAGTGGTCTCCCTAATCAAAATGGAAAATCAAAGGGACACTTCGTAAAGACACGAACATAGTCTTGATGACTAATTTATGAACATACAAAAGAAAATGGCACTAAACAGAGCATACTGATCGACATGAAACTAAAGAAGTCTCACCGATATAACTAAAAAGGCATTGCCCTGATAGTTTGAAACTCGTGAACTTGCTGCATTCAATTCTAGAGGCAGCCATTAATGGTAGATTGAACATGATGTTATATGAGCTATTCTGAACCCTATTGAACCAAAGTCAAAAATCAAAGGGTTGCAAACGAGGAATAAGGAATTCATCAGAGGATAGGAAATTAGCGCAGAAGATATACAAGTATGTTCTCTGAACCTCTTTGCAATTAAAATACATTCAAATTTTGGTGTTTATCACACAATGGAAAGTTCTTCGAAATCAAAAAGAAGACAACAGACTAAAACTGGCCAAACCAAGGATAAAAAACAAAAAATTGAAATAGAAAAAGGGGAGAAAACATAGGAGAGAAAACTTATCAAAGACCTTATAAACCAATTGCCCAATTCTGGACCCAAAGCTAGGAGAATTCTACAGCTAAGGGTAGATGTTGAAAAACTAGAGCACAAATAAAAGAATGTGGGGAACATATGAACCCCTATCAGAGGATATGAGCTATTCATGTTCCATTACCATTGGAGGAATAGGTTCGAACCTGTGTGTAACCCTTGGCAACTTAATTTGGGGAAATTAGTTGTCATAGATGTTTTTGTGAATATAGACCTCTTAAAACTATTGGCATACCATTACAATCTTGATCAAAAAGCTATATGCAATTTGTAAGGAGAACCCTTTATTCATATATCCAAGAATACAATTTGTGAAGTCTTTGGTTTGAATGACACATAATACTCCTATTACACTCAAAGATCTGGAAAATGAATATTTGAGATTGGACACCACCTATAAGGGATGGAGATTGCCACTACATAGACCACAAAGTGAGGTAAATTTAGTGCCATTTGAAGAAGGGGATGGACCACCATTCCATGTTGACTTATTTGAACCTTACATGAGATATACATATTATTTAGTGGGGCAAGTGTTGGGAACTAAAGTTCTAGAATTCATGTCCATAGAACCCATGGTCATCTTAGCAAGCATTCAGTGCCACCATGCAAGAACATTTGACTATGTTGCGTATCTTTTTAAAGGAATAGATTTAGGTCTATTGGCTATTAAGAATAGTTCCCCAACAATAAGCTTCACACACTAATCTGCTCTCATTCATATGATTTTATATTATGGACAAGAGTTGAATCTATGGCCAGAACAATTGAAAATTTCACAACTTGATAAGGATGGTCAACCACTACCCATACAATATGGACTTCTATATGGGATAGTAGGTTTGTAAATTCTAACTATGCCCATTTTGAAGAATTCTTTGTTAAGACTTTTTACAGATGTTATGGTTATCCCTATAGTTATTCCTTGTCAGATGAAATAAAGAGATTTTTAAGACCCAAGGATTTTGATGGGCCACCCACTATAAACCACAATTGGGGTGATTGGTACTATTTTCTCAATTCCACCATGATCAGGTTATATGGGTTTGAAGATACCCCTTTTCTATTACCAAGAACTGTGCCAGACAGAGTGGCATACTTAGAAATAGTCAGACAACTTGATTACTTCAATGTGCTGAATCTCAGTGCATATGACAAACAATCATTTATGCCAAGTACACTATGTTTTAGTGATTTTACTGTGTTGGTAAAAGAGGGTTATGATCTCATTTTTGACAAATTATCACATTTTAATCTCAGGACAGAAGTACACAGGAAAGGATTTGACCCAGCAGGTTTTATTGATTATGTTAGAAAAAAGAAAAATCTAAGTGGATATGCTCATGTGCCCTTTCCTCGTGATGATGGTATACGAAATTTAGAAGTGGATGTTGAAATAGCTATTGATCAATATAACCAGGAAGTGGAAAAGAGGAGGGAAGCACAAGAAGTCAAGGTATTTTCCTCTGATAGTGAAGTGTTTGTTACATGAAAATCCCATGACCTGTCTAACACAATTCTAAAATTTAGAATTGAATAATATCAGTCTCTAGAGAGAGGATTAGAAATTGAGGAGACAGGTGATAATGATGCTAGGCAGGTAGCTTACAAATCCTTCATCTCAGATAACTAGTTTATTCACACTCCTGAATTCAAGACATTTTTGTATAAACACAAAGGCAAAGCTATTAGGGAATCAACTTGAGACATTACACTAGATAATGAGACACAATTATTAAATACATTAAAAATGGATGCGGAGAATGAGATGAAAAATATGACTCCAGAAAAGGGAAGAAGATTACTAGAGGAATCTAGTGTGATGATATTCCCTGGTCTTGATTTGAATTCAGTACTTGTCTTTGATAGTTTCTTGCATAATGATAATCCAAAACACAAGCTCAGTTCTGAAGAAGTGATCAAAGTGTATACTAGGACAAAATATAATCTAGATGAAAATTCTCTCATGATCTGGGCTTTGTACCCACCACACAAAAAGCTTGTTTTTATTGAGACTAAAAAATCCTCTGGCAATGTAATGAGATTGAAGGATGGGGAAACTGATCTAGTTGTCATAGTAGACCTTGGAATAAATATGGCTAAGTTAAATAAAGCTCAAATTCAGATGTTGATTAAGGAAAGGGATGTGTATAAAATGAGCTGGGAAAGAACAAAAAAGGAAAATGATTTCTTCAAGGATTCAATCCCTCCCAAAATGTTAATCCAAGGAGAAATCTCACAAACAATGGACATGGGTGAAACAAAATAGGTAAACACCCCGATATCACAGGCTAGATTTGATGCACTCACCACTGTGTTCAAAAGAAGGCATAATAATATGATGGCATGAATGGATAAATCTTGGATCACTTATTCAAAGAATCAAAATGCTCTTCAAGAACACAATAGGTTGGCTAGCAGACTTTAGGAAAAACTCTAGGAGATACAGGGCATAGGTACTTTGGACACTGAGGCTATCTCCAATACTAAGGGCTTGATTAAGGTTCACACAAATTTCCATGGAGACCTTCAAGAAGAAGTTGATGAGTTTATTGAAGCTTTCCAAATAGTGCCTACATTGTACAAAGATGATAAAAGCCTGAAGTACCAGCAAGATTGGATGAAGGAGTGCAAGATGATCCTACATGAGGCCTTGGAAGCTATAAAAAGTGATGATCAAACATTGGAGGGAGCCTGTGCATGCATGGAAAGAATGATTACCATGGAGTTCGCTACAAAAAGTACTGTGGAGTGTGCAGATATGCATTTGAGCCAAAGGTACCTGGATCATATCACTAAGATCTATTTATGGCTAGTTAAGGCCTAGTTAAATTGTGTAATTATTAATTAATGTTCAAAAGACACTTATGAAGAGATGCATCTCTTCTGCATCTAACTATTTAAGTCAAGACATTTTGGAGAAAAAGGATAGATAGAAATATAACTATATACAGTAGACTTTTTAGCAACACATCTTTTCATACTTCAGGCTTTTCTACAATTAATGTCAATATTTTGAAGCAATATAATGGAGCAAAATGTTCTTGAATGTTGATTCATTTCTAGTGTTCAACTGTTGTGATTGAAGTCTTATGATTATATGCTACTATAATGTCTCCAAAGCGGTTCCTTCAAATTATTCAAATTAACATAATTTGGTACAATATATTTGGTGTTGGTGTGTGATCAATTTGGTTGGTTTGTGTGAGAAGTTGATTTAAGTCCTCCCAAGTAAGTTTATGTTCATTGGTCTCTGCCATGAGTTAAAAACCTTTAAACAAACTATCTTTGTTAGGTTTCCTTCTAATCAGGATTAAAATTCCTTTCAGTTGCTCACAATAGTTTAGGGGAATATCACTAGGATTTGGTAAGAAGAGTATAGTAACTTACAAACTTGCATGTCTGCATAAGGTGCATACATATAAAAGGTGCCTAATAGTTAGAGTTAAGCTGAGAAGTAAACCAACCAATCCTATGCATCTATCTCCATAATCATCATTTATCCACTAATTTCATTCACCCAATAGATTAGACACTGATCAGTTTCAAAATTCTTTACACAAATTTAATTCACATCTTCTATACTTCAAGCTTTTATTAGGAATTAGAAAGCAAGCTATGTAGTTTTGTCACACCTACGTGCCATAGTGAGTAAAATTGCCTCAATTAGAATCCATTTATATTTCCAAATCTACCTTATTGGTTAGGTATACTCACCTAGGTCTGGAAGTACCAAAAGAGTAGGAGGTTTTGTTGTATAAACCCTATTTTGTTGACCAAAAATGTATCAAGGGATTGGTACCCTCTTGTGGTCTAAAAACCTACATTTTTGAGAACCATTGCACTGCATAGCCTTATGACCATATTTATTGTAGATAAAATAATAACAAAAAAAATGCATGATTAATGAATCTATTTATGAAGGTCTGGCTTGCATGGAAAGGTCTTTCATATCTTCTTCTTTGAGATAGGACTGGAAAGAAATCTACTTCTTCAATGTCATCTAGATTTCCAGGCCTTTTTACAAAGTTGATATTTTTGTCCACCTGATCATATATTTTCTCCAATTCTCTTTTGAGTGAAAAGATTTCTTCCTCAAGTTTTGAGAATTCATTTGTCTTGGCTTCAATTTGGGCTTTTTGTTCTTTGTTCTCTTTCCTTACACATTTTAAGTCTTCAAGAGCAAAAATAAGTTCACCTTAAAGATTAATTTCACATTCTTCTTCCTCAATAGTCTTGTCAGAAATGTTAGAGACTTCCATAGATATGAATAAGGATTATTCTCCTTCATCTTTTGATGAGTAGTGATCTACTTCTTCTAAAGAGATGTGGTCTTCTTTGGAAAGGAGATTCCTTTTCAAGTTGTTCCTTTTGAAACCCTTGCTACTATTTTCATTTTCTCCAACAAGACATTTAGATGCATAATGACCAATATTTCCACATTTAAAACATTTGAAAGGTAGCTTACCTTTATACTTGCCTAAACCCTTCTTTAGCTTTCTCACAAAGTTTGCTTCTTCTTCCTCAAACTCACTATGTGGACCAGATGTTCCTTCTTTATTTGCAGATTTGAAAGCATCTTCCCTTTTAGATGTATCTTTGACTTTATTTCTCATCTCATAGGTAGTGAGGGACCCAAAAAGGTCATCCATGGTAAATGTGTTTAGATCTCTAGATTCTTCAATAGAAGAGACTATTGAATCAAATCTATGAGGGGGAGATTTCAAAACCTTCTACACAACCACTAAGTCTTTCATTTCTTTGCCTAGCCCTCTAATTCTATTACAACTTCATCCACTCAGAGAAAGTAGTTAGCAATGCTTCCTTCTTCTTTCATTTTTAGATTCTCAAACATTCCTCTATAAGTTTGTAGTTTAGCTTGCATTACTTTGTAATTTCCTTCATAAAGATTTTTGAGTTTGTCCCATATTTCCTTGGCCATCTTGTACTGCACTACTTTGACAAAATCTGTGTTGGTTAGGCCAATTAAGATAGAATTCTTAGCTTTAGCATTATTTCCATAGGCCTTCTTCTTAGTCAGATCTGTAAGAGGATCTATAGGAACAGTATAAGTATCAATTTCAGATCTCCAAACATCATACCCTAGAGAGGTAATATAGGCTTCCATCATTACATCCAATAGGTGTAGTTAGTTCCATCAAATATAGGTGCTTTGTTAGAAGAGGATCTTTCTTGAGCCATGTGTTCAAATGCAAGATCTACCTTTAGCTGTTAGGGGTCACCAAGGAACCCTACTATGATACCATTTGTTGAACATGTAGATATATTAAGAGGGTGGTGAATCAATATATATCACTTTTAATTAAATACTACTTCAAAATCTTTATCACATCAATCAGATTATGCAACCATAAACATGTTCACACATTCACACAAGAAACCATAACACCAGATTTTATGTGGAAACCCAAGAAGGGACAAATCACTGCGAGCAAGACGCTTGGATCTACTGTCCAAATCTATCCCCACAAATAAAATTATATTTACAATGAGTTTTAAGGGCGTAAACCCAAAGGAAGTACCAACTCCCTGATACAAAGTTTTATGGGCTCCAACCCAAAGGAAGCACCAACTCCCTAAAGTGTTATAACACTTACAACACTTACAAGATGAGGCACCAACCTCTGTGTAACATGTCTTCTCATATTACTCGAATAAATTCAAGAATTTTCAAGAAAGTAAATAAACATGGTAAAAATGAGAGAATTTTTTTTAATACAAATCAGTTACATAATCACAAATAAATAAAAGCATATCTTTTTTGAATATTTTCAACCTTGAAATTACAACATATTCAAAGATAGAATCAAGGTGAAATCATTTCACTTTATATTTACAATATATAAATTGTACTTGGAACAAAGAATAGTTTTACATCATACGTTTGACTATCATAGGTTATAACATGAAGTACACTACATCTGGAATCTTGATATTTGTCTTCACAAGTTTCGGTGAGTCTTCTACAATAGAGGGAGAGCATCATCTGAGTGCTTTACCTCCAACCATAGACCGGTGGTCCCCTGCACACCTTCCTTCTCTTCATGAATAGAATAGACATGTGGATTAACAATTTTCCATCTGAGTCCTAGTATTGTGTCCTACATATGTCAATCAACCATACAACTCTAGACAATCTTCTAGCCGAGTATGATCATTCTGATTGGTCACACCATCTAGACAATATGAATAGACTAATGCATGTAGAGAATAATGCATCACTTTGGCCAAAGTTTCTATATAAATATACATTTTCAATAAATGTAGTTGTATGTTCACACACCTTTGACTTGACTTGAAGACTATCTCATCCTATAGCAACTCTAGACATAAATTGTTTCAATTATATTCAAATTCTAGTCAATTTGACTTAGGACAAATCCTTAATCTAGGATATACTTACAATATATTAGTTTAGGTAATTCTAACCTTTCAAAGAGTCCCTCCTTGCATACTTGCAATGCACTAGGGTCTATGACTTCATGTCACTCTACTCACTGATTCTAATATTAAACACTCCTGTGTTGGATATAACAAGTTTCAACACTATCTAAAATCAAAAGTAATTTAAATTTATTAAAGTGATTCTTAGACTTTTTATGTCTTACTCTATGATTCTCATGACCATCCACTGTCGACCATAATATATAAAAATAATGCCATATCTGACCTGAGAGTTCTAAGTTTTCCAAACCCTTCTGGTTTTGATTCTATGGTTTAACTTCTTTGAACTGATACATGGAAATATCAAAACCTTCATTTTCCAAAGATAATAACATAAATATATAATATAACATGGAATCAAATACCACCAGTCTCCCCTAGATCACTTGGTTTTGTTTGAATCCTCATTCACAAAACATGAAATAATTCTAGTATAGGAGGTATTTCCTAATTCATATCATTTCTTGATGAATACTATCATTTTCATAAGTAGTCTATTGACTAAGTTCAATCTTTCAACCCTATAGTTTTGAGTCATAAAAGACAATTAAAATTCTTTTGACCTTTGGCCTTCTTAGGTCTACCAACCTCCAATTTTAGGTAGGCTATGAACTTATATATAACTTCCTTTGTATATATGTTGCGCATAAACTTTTATTGACAAAAGTACAACAATCATGAATGCTTGAGTTTCAAATCTTCCAGCATACCCTACTCGGAGTTGGTTTTAACAATAATTCTGGGCATTGGTTTAACTATGTCTTCTATGCACATAGCACTAAAATACATACTGCTAGACATATATTATAAGTACTATAACTTCCCATCTCCTAGTATGCCTATATACCCCTGAGCTGGTTTGAAATTTTCAATCTTGATACATAGAGGTTAAATATGTCTCCTAACATACTCTCCCTCGAGTTGGTTGAACTTACACAGTTTGGCCTCTAAACTTACACAGTTTAGCCTCTTCAATTTGTATAGTTTGACATATAAACTTACACATAATGAAAAATCCTTTCTACCATCAAATATACAATGATAACACAATATATACACAACAATGAAAAAGTCTTTCTGCTAGCAAAAAGGAAACCTGACGACTATATAAACTCAACACTAGACTTATAGCCTATTGGCTTATTATATTCATAATAGTCAACAAGGTTTGTTGGTATGATGCATATATGTAAAGAAATACTTAACTTATTGGTTTAAAACACATAAGAATTCATACAACCTAAAGCATCAATATGTTCTCAACTAGCATTAAGCTTTGAAGAGAAAGTATGAGCCTAAAGAGTTCGATGGTGCAAACACTATTTTTCATCCCTCTAGATTTAAAGATTGCATGTTGTCCATGTCGACGTCCATGGAGCCCTACTACTATCAGCCTATGTACATTGATCTCTCCCTCTATCTCTATCAAGAGAAACTTCTATAGAGATAACCTCCCACTCTCCTCTCCAAACCATTTTTCCTTAACTTCCACCAAGGCTTCTATAATAAAGGAGGTGATGGTCTTATTAAAATATTGACCACTACATCATCCCATGAGGCCTTGGCATAAACTTTGCCTAAATATTGCTTCACTCACATGCAAGAGAAGTGGATTAGTTGGTCTTAATGACCATACTCATAGTCCTCCTTGACTCCTTATTGGTCTAGTATCATGCTTACTCAACTCAATGAGGGTTGACTAAATTGTACAAGCATAAAACTAAGTTGGCAACAAACTATGCTTTTCCAAACGTCTATTCACTTGTCTCCAATGATGCTCTCCTCTTTCTCAGATGACAAAAACATGTTCCCTAAGTACAACTTGTAATCACCAAACTAGGATTAGTGTATCATTATTCCATTCCTAATCCTTATGAAATCATAACATCTTAACAACATATAATCCCATGTCAATTCTAATCATATAAACATAAACTCATGAAATTATTGATTTTTCCTGACATTTTCACTAAATGTCAAATCACTAAATAATGCATAATCATCTACTAATTACTTAAAAGTAAAAAGTAAAACATAATCAAAATTAGGGATGTGACATATCTCCCCCCATAAGATTCATCATCCTCAATGATCTAATGTATCCAAAACAATAATAAGATGAAAATTTTGTTTAACTTGCAAAAGCATAAAAAATGAGGAAATCTTTGCTATAAATCATGGTAAACTTTCCATGTGATATTACTCTTTGCATCTTGATCTTGCTAGACCTTACATTGAGTAACCTTTCTGTTACACAAGCAGAGCTTGTGAACTTCAAGCACCTTGAAAGGCTCAATCATGACCTCTCCTGGGTCCTATACTTGTAAATCATCCTAAGAATATAGTTATCATATGTTATATACTTTATCAAATATGAAACATAAAAAGCATTATGCCTCTTGGAAAATATTGGTAATAGAACGATTTTGCAGTCAACAAAATTGATAACTTTTAGAACTTCGAAGGGTCCTACATATTGCGGAGCTAGTTTGGAAAATTTTCCAAATCTTATGAAACTTTTATGAGTTTTAACTCTCAAATGAACTTTTTCTCCAACAAGAATTATCTTTGGTATGCTTGACATCTTCGTAACTTTTCTACCTATTAATAGCTTTTGCTAATCTTTTCTGATCAGATTGATCTATTCTTCCATTTCTGACAACATTTTGAGACCAATGCTAATCCTATCTTCTAGCTTATCCCAACTTATAGGAATTTGGTATCTTCTTCTATCCAATGCTTCTAATGGAGTCATCTTGATAGCAGAATTGTAGGGGTTGTTATACTTAAACTCTTCCCACTTGTATTGCTGATCCATGCAAAACATTCACAAGAAATATGTTGAAACTTGAGTTACCATTTTTGTCTAACCATCTATCTTAGAGTGATAAGTCAATTTTCTATTAAGTTGAGTTCCTGGTACAGAAACTAAGTTTGTCAAAATCTTGATGTCATACACGCATCTTTATTTGAGATAATCTTCTTAGAAACTGTATGCAATGTAAACACTTCTTGTACAAACTTATGAGCTAAAATTGGTACTCCATCTGATTCAAAATAGAATCCATCATACCTCGATTCTTAAGGATTTATAGAGAGATCTTGTTTGATTTGAGCATAAAATTCATCACTCACAGAATTCTGCAATACTAAATCCTTTGAAGTTCGAGTTGATAGAGACAATTGGAGAGATATACCTCCATCAACTCAGAGTATCTACTACTTGATTCTCAAATCATAATCAAATATCAATTCCAACTATCTTCTTTGTCAAGCATTCAGATGGGGTTGGGTGAATATATACTCAAGACCATGATGATCTGACTCCAACTCAAAAGATTTTCCTAGCAAGTAGTGTCACCACATTTGCAAAGCATGCACATCTATTGCTAACTCTTTTTGAAGGTAATCGTAGAAGTTCATTTGGAAAAGACATCCCAAAAATATATAAGGAAAGGATAGTTCTCTAAAGATGCACCTTGTTTACTAGGATCTTCTTCTACTTGATCCATATTTAACTGCAAAAAGTTGACAATCTTTTTGCCTAATCATCTTTAGTTGTCTAGAAGAGATAGGTCTAATCTTGACTTCCCTTTTCAATGCCTTGTAAAAAGACTTTGCTCATTACATCGTATAGGGACTTTATTGTATTTAGAAAACAATTGATATTGGCTCTATGTCTTCATAGCCAATTTATTCCCAAGATAATCATCATAGTAACCTAGGGAGGCCTGCAAACGAATTAACCTTAGTCGAAAACTAGGAAGTTTGATCTTGTCTCGAAACAAACACTGCTCTACCTAATTTTTCATCTAGTTATCATATTCAACTAACCAAGGTTTAGCTAGTTTGTGTTGTGTGGTTACACAACATGCCCCATTTTGCCTTGACAAAACAGGGACCCAACTTTTCTTTCTGCTTTGGGCAGTTTGGTAAAATCAGTTATGCATGTAGCCTTGTAAGGGTGTGGATTTGCCACTATGATGAAGTCAGTTGTCAAAGTTAGGAGTCCCCATTATTAACTTCATGGTTGGAAAGTACATAAAATTCCAAGCAGGGTTGTCTTTTAGATCACCCTAAAATTGTCTAAGGGAAGAAAGTTATGTTGAGTCAAAGTTTAGTCAAACCTGATATCATGGGCGGGGGGTCATATTTCTAACATCAGTCATATTTGATAAGATCACCCATATATATGATTGTCACCTAATAATTGCTAGGTGTGTGATGCGCAGATGTCAAATTTAAATAAGAGCTGATATCTACATGTTGAAAGACTTTGCATATCCCGCAGGGGGTCATATTTCTAACATCAGTCATCTTACGAATATTACCCTCTTTATAAATACCACCCAATGTAAATATGATGATGACATCATTAAAACATGATAATTAAATGATGTTGATGACATGATGATGTCACCCCAATCTTTTCCAAGGAAAGGGGGTGGGTCATATTTTAGATACCCCTAACCTTAGTTCTGTGACCTGATATACACTATGGTCAAGAGTTGACCATATCACCCGATCTGTTGCACTCAGTTATCTTGCGCAAAAGCAAGGGGATCATATTATCCAGAGGAGTCATATTTCTGAATATCCCCTGATCTTTCTAAGATCACCCCCTTTGACATTAAATATAATTAAATGCGGTAGATGAACTCCCGTCGATTACAAATACATATTGAACACTTGGCGACATCTACGGATTCCTTGCAGCTGATCAACAGATTTAATCAAGATAATGCATTTTTTTAACCCTAAATTGTCCTATTACTCTATTTTAAAGGTAAAATTTAAAGGTCATTTTCATTCACCTTGCGATAAATCAAGAAATTATAGAGCTCCAAAGTCAAACTCTCAACAACTACCTGTCAATGGATCAGATCCTTCAATGTAATGGAATGGGTGATCTTATGTGTTTATAGTCTTTCCCCGTAATCACTCAACTAATCCAAAATAAAGCATTTTTAGGTAAGTAATTGTAAGCCCTCCTATTGTTATTTTATGTAATTCTAGGTAGAGTATTTGTCTCTACTAGGGTATGGTCTTGTGATAATGCGTAGAAAGGCAAAATAAGGGGTAATATATAGAATATACATGATAGAGGTACATGATGTTGTAAGAATGCATATGGAGGCTACAGGCTAAAATATATCATGTTTATTACAGGAATCCATGGCAGATCTGAGGAGAAATAGGTTTGAGGCAGAGTTCCTCAAGCCCATGTTTGTGTAGCCTGAGGGAGTACAATTCAAATACAAAGTCATTGGTAATACATACCAGGGGGATATAGACCGGGTAGTATGGTCGACAAGATTGGACAATGATAAGGATAATCCCATTCTGGATGGGGTGTTTGTCTTAGGTATGTGGCATGCAGCTGGTTTTCCCTATGCTATGGATACTTCGGAATTGGTAGTGGAGTGCACAAGAAATTACAACCCTGAAACCAGGTGGGTAGAGAAGCATGGAAGGATATACGCAGACTTCTCAGTAAAGGGCATCACCACCACTTTCAATTTGCTAGTTGGGAAAAAGATAGTAAATATGGAGGTCTGCATAAATTAGAAAACAAGTATAACAATAACAAGAAAAATGGGAGGAAGAGGATGTACCAAATGGAGATCAAAGAGTAGTACATACACCACCTCAGCCAAACTACTCGTGCATTTGTACAAGTTTGATTTTGATGATGAGTACCAATATATGATTGCTCTACTGAGCAGGATGACTGGTAGGCCTCATGCTGGAAATTTCAAGAATTAGATGTTTGGGATCATCCAGATGGTCTTATATGCAGACAACCAGCCCCTATGGGCTAAGATCACCAGTGACTCATTGGATGAGGGAATGAAGAACCTGGGAGGCCAAACATGTTTATTTTACATGACTTTATATGTGGTGTACTCTTGTCCATATAAAGGAACATTTGATGCTTTGAAAATAGTGGGTAAGGCTGGTGGTGATGTTGATGATGCACACATATGGGATCATTATCCCCAATTGCAAAAGAAGGTGTACCTCCTGGACTATAAACAAGTAAATGATGCATTCTCCATGCATCTGGTTAGAACTATGGAGGAGGATAGGACTAAAAGGTTGAGAATGGAGGCTCAAGAAATTATTTATCGATAAGGAGCTTGGTTTATCTGATTTGCCACTTTCTCATATATTAGAATTGAGGGATTTGAGGGAGAACCTCTTATATTGCCAAGATACCCCATTGATTCGGTCGTCTTGATGGAATTTGTTAGGTAGGTATCTACCATAGTTGAAGCCTATAATGTACATAAGAAGATACCTCTAGTTTTGTTTCTAGTATCCATGGGCTAGTACATTTGCCCAGATTTAGAGAGTATAAAACATGTCATCGGGGGGTTGAAACTGATGTATCTTCAACCATTTTCTCTAGCCAGATCATATGATCCTTATGGCAGGATGCAAAAGATACTAGGAAAACCAAAACATCAAAAGCATCTAGAGGACTTTTTGGATCGATTATGATGATGAGGCTGAGGTGAGAAGAAGGAAATATTAAAGACTCACCTTGATTCAGATCAAAACCTTTGATTGTATCCCAGTGCTAGCACAACTATGTAAGGATGATGGGAAAATCATGTCCAATGAATACAAGGACAAAAAGGTGTATAATGACACTATATCGGCCCTAGATTTTACACAACAAGAGGATATATGCTTAGATTAGCTGACAAATGGGGCGATCTAGCTAACCGAGGCTTGGGTGGATGCAAAGATATCCAAACTAAATAAAAGGCATGTTGCCCTTACAATTGACACTAAGAAGAAGAGAGAAGAGGTGTCTGATGAGGAGTATGATGATTTCCTCACTGAAAAGAGAAAATCCAATGGGGAAAGATTGCATACAAAAAAACAAAAGATTGCCCCTAAGGGTAAGAAAGGTGAAGATTAACCAAAGGGGATGATAATATAGAGGATTGCCACTACAGCTGCAGGTGCATCTAAATCAGCTCAGGCATCTACATCATCGACACAACCTCTAAAAGAAAAACCAATATCTAAAAGAATTTTGAAGCCTACTATTAAAATTGTAGAGATGCAAGTGGAAGGCCAGATCTTGCAAAATGAGGTGGAAGAGGGAAACCCCTTGGAAGAAGAACAATTAAATAAAGAACCTGAAGATGATGACTTGCTGATAGCAAGAAAAAAGAGGAGGGGGATGCCACTGATGTCACTGCCTAAGAAACAAAGAACAGACATGAGGGGAGATATCCATGTTGTCCCCATCATGTTGAGAGGAGCAGGTGGTGAAGTTTTTAGGAAGGAGCTGTGGCATGATGTTCCTCTTCCCACCATAATTAAATTCAAAACCAAGAAAACAGAGCAGCAAACAATAGAAATGCTCAGGGCAAGTAAGGGGGTTCCTTTCTCTGTAGATGATACAGTAGAATTATCTGATGATGAGGTGGTCCAAGAGGTGACCACTCAATAGATGGAAACTCTGGTTTCCAACACATGAATGACTCCTCATGGAACTCCATTGCCTAGATGAGGGTGTTGGAAGAAGTAAAGCAAATAGAGGAAATGAAACAAGGTAGCCCAGAAAGAGAAGCCCAACAGATAGGGCTAGACAGTTTGGTTGAGCAGGTTACTATTCTTGCAACCATAGACTTAACATATAGGGGTGATATAAGCCCAACCAAGGATGAGGGTGCACCTGAGGAACCTAAGAAGACTAGAGTGGCAGAGTATATAGACAAGGATATCACTACTCTTGATCAAGGTCAACAATATCATGAGACACCCACAGAACCAAAAGTATCAGAAGTTTAATAGAGGAGTGGGGGTGATCAAGATATATCAGACATTGGTGTTGCTCAGACTCAGGGAGGTTCATCGTTGCCTCCGGATAAAGAAGTTTAGGAGGTGCTACTTAGAGAAGTCCCAAGAATAGAAGACAAATCAGGTCAGGAAGACCCCAAGCCATAGGATATCAATGCACTAGGTGGAGAACAAGAAGTGACCTATGATAAGGGTAATCCTTAAGGGAAGACTACATAGGCCTCTCAAGAGGTTAGTATGCCACATGATGAGAAGGATAACAAAGAAGATGAAAATCTAAAGGAGGGAGTACAAAATGAAGCACAAGATCAAAATGTGGAAATTCCACAGGATCCTCCTTTGCAGAAGGCAACCCCTCAACAAGAAGAACTCCAACAAGATCCCCCTCATGAGGAACTACATGAGGAATAAATCAAGAAGGTGACTTCTCCACCAAGGATACAAGCAGAAACTAGGGATCTGGGTAGACATGATATAAACAAGGGCCACCAAGAATCTGGAGGTGATGTACCTCATTGGCTAGAAAAAGAAATATATAGAACAAGTGTTAGAAGTTCAAGAGTTTGATGTCTCTACCTTATTTGCTGAGAACATGATGAAACCAAGAAGGAAGGATAGATTAACATCTTCTATAGAAAGAGGTCCTACCATAGGTAGGAGAACCATACAGATAACCCTTCCCGCAGTGGAAAAGTAAAAAGGCAAATTAAGCCTAGAGGAATTCCAAATCACAAATGTTGATCTAGGTTTTGCCAATGAAGACTAGAAAGGTCAAGAGGGGAAGGATATTATTGATTCTTTAACCCAAAGGGTGAAGAAGGAAAAGGAGAAAAATAAAGTACATAAGGAGCACATTGCTCAATTGCATTCTTTCATAAAAGGGTTAATTAAGCCTGATCATACACCAATTGATCCTGCAATCCCATTGACTATAATATCACAGGAGGAGGTCACCAAATTGGACCTGATGAAACATGAAGTGACGGTGATGGAAAAATGGTTGTTTTTGGTGCTCACTGGGGCTAAACATGTATTGAGAACCTCTCTGCAGAGGTGGAATGCTTGGAGTAGCCTAAAGAGGAAGGTAGATAAAATGCAGAATGACACAAGAAGATGGTCATTTCAATTGGAAAAGGACCTGAGTGCTCTGAGTGAGATGAAGAGAATTGATTCACAGATTCTGATAAGTAATAAGGTATTAGATAATAATACTGCCTTGCTAATAGGTATATGGTATGAAGATATTAGGTTTGAGTGTGATGTCTTGAAGAAGTGTAGCAGCAAACTCAGGGATAGTAGTGTCAAACTACACAACATGATGGCATATGAGGTAGAAATCCTGGAGGCCTTGGAAGGGAAAATATAAGGTAAAATTGAGAATCAAGATGCAGATTTTGCTATTAAGGCTCTGTATGATAATTTTAAGCTAATAGCAGATGACCCTCTCACCCACTTGACCGAATAGGTAATGAATAGAATTATGAGAATAAAGGTTAAAGTGGAGACATACAATGAAACATGGAATAGCAGGAAAGGTAAACTGGAAGCTCTCAAGGCTAAGTTCCAGTCTCATAAACATGCAATAGAAAAAGCTAAAATCTAGGACAGGGGAGAGGTTGATAGAATAGTGTAGGCATATGAACATATCAGGACAGCAGTAAAGGTCCACATGAAAGAGGATGTCTATCAAAGTGATAGTGATAATGAAAGTGATGAAGATGAAGAGGATGATGAGCAAGAAGAAAATGAAGAAGAAGGACATGAAGAGTAAATGTAGATGCATCACTAAGTGAACATATGCTTGGGATACTTATAAATGGTGAGTCATACAGATGGTTGCCCACTGGCAACCTGTGCCACGAGAGAAAAGTTGACTAAGTCATAAGAGGATTCTCAACTATTGATCTAAATTGATAAATCTTGACTGTTGGTCAATTGTAACTGCCTCCTCACCTTATTCTATAAAAGGTACAGGGGTACAATCTTTTAGTCATTCAAAGCTTAATTGAAATCAAATTGCTGAAGAATTCAGGACTTATTTCAAAGTTATTGTGAATATACATGTTTTGCATACTTAATGAAAGAGAAGCTATTTTGATTACAAATCATTGTAAATCTTGAGTAATATGTGATTGGAATCTGGATATATGCATTGATTAGCTACGTCCCTTGGAGTGCTTTTCAGTCTGCATATATTGTTTTCATTCCTAGTTCCTTTGAAGTTAGCATCAACCATACCTAGCTATGGAACAACCTGGTGACTTATGGTTTGATTTCTTCTCTCCATGAATGTATCTTGTATGTATGTGATTCAATAACTAAAGGTTCATTAAAATTAGAAATATTCTTTCAAATTTCTTTGAATTTCATTATAGATCATCTCCATAATTGCAAATAACATATAATCAAAAGAAAATAAACATGAAATATACAGATATCCCATAGGCAATTGAAAATATAGAGCATATTTTGAATGAAAGCATGTCAAACTGATAAATATCATGCAAATACAAATAAATATCCATGAGGAATACATAAATATCCACTTATAGATAGATCATATAAATAAATATGTAGTGTAGAAGAATGTGTAAGTTCATAATGATCAATAATCAGAAGAATTGATCAAACTTACAAATATCATAGTAATCTTTGGAAATAGAGTAGAATTAACCTCTCTATGGAGTGAATTGACATAATATAGTGCAATACTAATCACCTAGGTGAATGTAAGACCCCTTGAAATGGAAAATAACTTGTCACATGAACCTCTGAGTAACGTCAGATGATCATGACCTAATCAATGGAGACTTGGAGTCATCAACTTATCTTAAGTTGATCGTACTTTACAAGATAATAAAGGTTTGTTGTGCAAATTTTTATGCATGTTGTTATGACTAACAATCATCATCAACATAAATTGGTGCTAGAAGGAGGGCCATCTTCTCCGCCTAAGGATGTTTCGGTGATAGAGAAGAAAAGGTAATACTCACACAGCTTTGTACTTCAAGTTTTATGCAAAGATTTGTTGTTTTGAGTCCGTTCATGCTTGTCCATCACAAAGATTTCAAAATTGAGCGTAAATATTTTAGGCTTTGCAGTCAATCATTGTGATCCTTGAAAGAAAAGTTTTCTTTCAGATCTTCTTACTAAAGCTTTGAAGTAATTCACTCAAGATACCTGATATTTTGATGCCTATGTCCAAAAGTCTCACATCACCCATATTTGCATCATTTTTACAAATATTGCATAAATATCTAGTTAGTTTTAGATTCTGATCATAAATACATCCTTTACATGAGTGTTTTAGCTGACCTTTATAGTAAACAAGCCAAATTTTCTTAAATTGAAGAAATCCTGACTCTCGGGCCAAATACCAAGTCCAGATCCAATGGACTCTTTGAGGAATTATCCTAGAACAATAGATATTCATCATTCCCCTAGTTCTAGTGCATCAAGAACTTCACCAGAACACACTCCAATAACTCCTATCAGGTTGCAAGTACCTACAAGACCACCTGTCATGCCCGCAATCTAGCCTCCACCAGTCACAATGTCATTCTTTATTGCAGAGTAACCTCTAACTTTCACTGCATATCATCCTTTACCTAAAAATCCTGACAAGATTTGTCCTAAATATCATCCATATCAGGATGCTGATGATCACATTAGAACATTCAAGGAAACCTGTTGTAGATCAAGAATTGAACATCAAGATGTGGTATGCAGATTATTTCCATTTTCCTTAAGGGAAGAGGCATATAATTGGTATATCAGTCTTGGTCAAGGTTCAGTTGGTTCATGGGCTGCCTTAGAAAATCTCTTTAAGGATAGATTCAAAATACCTATAGATCCTTCAATGAATTATCATCTATTTGCCACAATCAAGAGATTTGAAGGAGAACCTATTGCTAATTTCAATCCAAGATTCGAAAAGATGCTCTCAAAGCTAGTCGCTCCCTATACTATAGTAGATGAAGCTGCTAGGAGTATATACTACTCAACATTAGATCCCCTGACTTCCATGTTTATTAGGAGAACACATCCTAGTGTCACAACCTTGGCAGGAGCTTTTGAGGAAGTCATAAAAGTTAGTCAATAGTTGATTCCTACTCCCACACTAAATATTGCATTTCCTACACTTCCTGCTTATCCTACATATCCTACTCAACAACAGACCAATGGAGTTATGATACCTCTAGCTATAATGCCAAGCCCTTTATAGGTACCTCCACTTAGTATCATGCCACCTCCAAATGGAAATGGTCAAATGGTGTAGTATCCAGGACATACACAGGTACCTCAGGTGGTAGAACAGACTAATAATAGTAACAATGGCTCCTCTTTCTTTAAACCCCAAACAGAGAACATAGTAGCCAAAGTTCAGGAAGAAAAGGAAGAAATTAAAGAGATATCAACACAACTGAGGAAACTCACTACTGAGATCACTCATCTGAAGAGTCAGAATTTCTATTCTCAACCAAATCAGAATAGGGAATATGCCAACGATAGATCTAGTTATCCTGATAGGACATATAATAACAACAATAATAACAATAGTGGTAACAATAATCCCCCTAAACAACCTAGAGTGTAGAACACTAGGTCAAACAATGTTTCTCTACCATCACCCCTAGATAATCAACCTTCTAGTGAACCTAAGTAGACCACTAGAGTGAACCTAGCAGAGGTGGCCCTTACAAATTGGTGTAGGATACATAATACCAATGCTCATGCAGAGTTGGATTGTCCACAGTTTAGGATAGCAGCTAGTTTATTCCAAGCTAAAGTATCTAATACTGCAAGTAATCCACCTTATGTCAAAGGAAATGAAATTATCCCATGTGGATATGATTCTACTCTTTTATTAGAAAGTTTCATCAATCATCCTCATCAGCAGACAATGTCACCTCATGAGAATTACACCTTAGCGTGTGAAGAGTCAGCTATGGCTTTTGAAACTAATTATGTTTTTCCATTTGAAGATGAAAACAAGCCATCAGTTGAACATGAAGAGGTACATGCTTATCAGTAGCAGTATCAAGGTAGACATAACTACAACCTAAGGAATAACTCCAACTGACCTATTGGTCCTTTGGCTACATCCTTGCCTCCAAATAATTTTAACACTCCTCCTAATCCTAAGGCAAGCAATAACCCTGGATTTCCTAAAGTTAATGCTCAATACTTAGCACCACAAAATGCAGTACCAAAAAATAGTAATCTATCTTCTAAGTTTGACAAATTAGTCACATACTTAGCAGATGAAATGAAAAAGATCAAAATCAGCTTGTCATTGTCAGAACTACTCAAAACCCCAGCTAATAAAAAAGGCTTCATGAAATCTTTAGATGACCCTACTCTAAAAGAGGACAATTATACCTCAAATCAGACTTTGAATAAAGATCAAGCCACCAAGGATATTATTGTTAAGCACAAAATTCCAGCCACTGTTCAAGCTGCAGAAACTTCACACATGACTCTTTACAAAGATAAAATTGAGTCACCTCCTTTTCTCCTTACCATAAGAATGTTTAGTAATAATTTGCATAAATTCTTAGTAGATTCAGGTGCATCTACTAATGTAATGCCTTTATCCATATGTAACGCCTTAGGGTTACATCCTGCCAAGTCACTGAAAAAGGTAACATAGATAAAACAGAGGTGATTCTCATAGGAGAATTGACTCACATCCATATGCAGTTAGCATCAGACCCAAGAATTTAATACTACATCGATATCCAGGTAGTAGATATACCAGACACGTATGGGTTGTTGCTCAGTAGGGATTGGTCAAAAACACGTAATGGATAAATGTCCACTGATTTCAGTCACATGTGGTTACCTTGGAAAGGAATACCCAACCAAATAAGGATAGATGCTGAGCCTCGCATAAAACATATGATTGCTGAGTACAATAAAACCAATCAGATCATGTATGTAGATGTTGAACCCAGAGTCTATACCATCAGACCCTAGACTGTCAAGATAGAGGAAATCCTTATGTATGATGTTCATGTTCATAATGACAATCTTTAGGATGATAGAATAATTATAGAATTTGATTGTAGTTCTAAAAATGAGATAGAAGTAGATCACTTTAAGAACTTTGAAATGCACTTGTCCAAAGAGGTGCAACGCTGCCAATTGTTAAAAATGTCTATTGAAGATGTTCTAATTGAGGGATGGTGCAGGTTACATGATGAAGTGTATTCTGAAAAGACCTGTGATGCTTACTTAGATATGATGGAACTGGAACAAGCATGTAGTGTGGGGGCATCATCATCATCCCTGGTAAGTTTTATAGATAGTGATAGTGATATTGATTCTTGTTTGTCATCTGCAGAAACAGAAGAAAGCACATATCATGATGAAAGTCCTATTAAGAAGATAGAAGAGATATTGGTGTACAATGAGAGTAATTCTAAGAGTAACAGGAATATCACCCCAGGAACTGATTGTTTGGTTGAATTAGATAATGAGATATCTGATGAAGATAGAGATAATAATTTTACCAAGTTTGAGGAATGTGTATCAAAACAAATTTAGAAGATTATATAGTAGCACACTTCCCCACAAGATGTTCTAATTGAGGGATGGTGTAGGTTACATGAAGCACCACATTCAGAGACTACTTGCTCATTATGTTTGCATATTCTGAAAAAGAAGATGATGCCTTGTTCAAAAGATCTTCCTTCTGATGACAAGGAAGAAAAGGCAATATCAGCTTCACATCAGTCAGATAAAGTGAAGTTTGAGAAGATTGAAACACCAAAATTAAGATGGATATCAAGTGGTGCAGTTGCTAGAGCTAAAAAGAAAAGAGAAGGTCTAGACAAGCCTTTAACTGAAGATAAGCCATGGATCCTCAGGTTTGATGGATCCAAATCAAAACAAGGGGCTAGAGTAGGAATAGACCTCATTGATCCAGCTAGTAAATCCTACTTGGTAGCATATAGATTACAATTCCCATGCATAAATAATGTGACAAAATACGAAGCTCTGATTCATGGGATATTGTTTGCACTCAGAAAGAAAGTAAATATTCTGCATGTCTATGGAGACTCAGAATTGGTAGTAAGACAAGTAAGAGGCATATATTCTTGTAATTATGAGAAGTTGTCTAATTATAGACATAGGGTATGGGATTTGATAGAAGATTTTGATGCATTTAACATCACCCATGTCCCTAGAGAACAAATCACAGGGCAAATGCCTTGGCCCAAGCTGCGATTACTTTGGAACCATTATCCATATCTAGTTTGAAGAGATTTTTAGTTGAATTAGTGTCAGTACCCTCTGTACCAGATAATGTCGTCAACCTTCAAGTGTTTGATGATGACCAACACATTTTAGACTTCATATCCAATAGAGATGTGTTTGATACACAAATCATAGATGAAAAAAATGTGGAGGAACATACCTGGGAAAAAGAAGAGATCATGGATCTGCCCAGTAACAAGATTCCTAAAGGAATGATAGAATTAGAGCGAGCGTTTGATTTAGATAACATGTTGAAAAAGAAAGATCTCCCTAAAGCAGATGGAGGAGAATATTAACTAGTCAATATAGGACATGATGAAGAAAAAAGGAATGTCCTGATTGGAAAGGTGTGTACAGAAGAAGAAATGGCAGGGATAAACCAAGCACTTAAAGATTATATTCATGTTATCGCCTAGACATATGATGAATTGAAAACTTATGATACCTCAATCATCACTCATACTATACCATTAAAGCCAGATGTCAATCCTTTTAGACAAAAATAGAGACATGTTAATGCTGTATTGGAGCCCATCATTTTTTAAGAAGTGAAGAAATTGCTTAATGCCAAAATTATATTCCCTGTGAGACATTCTACATGGGTGGCTAACTTGGTCCCTATAAGGAAGAAGAATGGTAATGTTAGGTTGTGTAGACTTTAGAAATCTAAATAGAGCTTCTAAAAAGGATAATTATCCTTTGCCTTCATTGTATGAGGTCTTGCAGATAGTAAATGGTGCAAAGATGATGTCATTTTTAGATGGTTTTTCAGGTTACAACCAAGTGATGGTAGACAAGATAGATAAATTGAAGACCGCATTCACCACTAAGTGGGGAATATTTTCTTATAGGTGCATGCCCTTTGGATTGATAAATGTTGGGGCCACCTTTCAGCGGGCAATAGATATAGCCTTCGGGGCCTTAATTGGTAAATGTATAGTCATATAAATGGATGACTTGACAATTTTCTCTAAAGAGAGAGGGAATCATGTAGAGGACCTTAGGAAAGTACTAAAGAAGTGTGAGCATAATGGAATATCCCTAAACCCTAAGAAATGTATATTTGGGGTAACCACAGGGAACTTATTAGGTCACCTAATAACAAAGAATGGGATCATCATTGACCCTGTGAGAGTAGAATCAATCATGAAGATACAACTTCTTGGAAGTAAGAAAGAGCTCAAATCTTATTTTGGTAAGATCAATTTCATTATAAAATTTTTTGCAGAGATTGTCAGACCATTGAATGCAATGGTCAAGAAGGATGCTAAAATCGAGTGGACACCTAAAGCCAGAGCAGCTTTTGAAGATATAAAAAAAGCTATATCTAATGCTCCTATTCTGATTAGTCTAGATTATACCAAGGATTTTTACATATACTCATTTGCTTCAGAGCATACGTCTGCAGCAGTACTAACACAAAGAAATGAGGCTAAAGAAGAAAAGCCTATAGATTTCATGAGTTGTCCTTTCAGGGATGTAGAGCTTAGATATATGGATGTTGAAAGACATGCACTTTCTCTAGTCCAAGCAGTCAAGAAGTTTATAAATTATATCTTGAGAAGTAAGGTAATTGCCGTAGTACCAGGTGCAACAGTAAAGATGCTTTTAATGCAAAGTGAATAGGTGAAAAGAGAGCTAAATGGATAACTATCCTTGAAGAATATGATATGGACATAACAAGCATGAAATTATTAAGAGGACAATCCCTGAGCCAGATGATATCTAAAATTGATCCTAACATCATGAGCCAACAATATGTTATAAATACAAAGGAAACTGGAGAATGGTATTCAGATATCAAGCATATCTTGATTATTGGAAGATGTCCTTCAAAGTTACAGGTCTCACAAAGGAGAGCCTTGAAGATAATATCACAAAAATACATGATAAATGGAGTTCTTTTCAAGAAGAAATATGAAGGAATATATCTTAGATGCTTAGAAAGGTAAGAAGCAGAAAAGATGTTAACAAAATTACATGATAAGTTTGGAACCACACATGGGTCATACTTAGCTACTACTCATGCTATCCTCAGAGCAGGGTATTACTAGCCCACTATTCTTAAAGATACTGCTAAACACATCAAATGTTGTCACATGTGTCAGGTTGCTACAAATAGAGAAAGGTATACTGCTCAGCCCTTGCAACCGGTGGTGGAGATGCGCCCATTTGATTAATGGGGCATGGATTTCATAGGACCCATCAATCCTCCATCATCTTTAGGCCATAGTTATGTGTTGACTATTACTAATTATTGCACTAGGTGGACTGAGGCTATTAGTAGTAAGACATGTAATGCTGAGGATGTGATCAAGTTCTTGGAAAGCAACATAGTAACCAGGTATGGAGTTCCTTATGCTTTAGTATGTGACAATGGATCTGCCTTTCTATCGATAAGATTATCAAGTTGGGCTTTTGACCATGGAATCATTTTGAAGTTTTCTTCAAATTATTATCCTTAAGGGAATAGACTAGCATAGTCTACAAATAAGAATTTGTTAAACATCATAAAGAAATTGATAGAGAAAAACCCAAGGGAGTGGAACACCCTATTAAAATACGCATTGTGGGTAGATAGAACCAGAATGAAGGCTTCATTAGGAAATTCTCCTTATCACCTAGTATATGGGGTGGATCCTATCCTCCCTGTTAACCTAAAAATCCCCACATTGTAGTTTGCACAAGAGTATCTAGGTATAGACAATAAACAAGAAGTCAGGTTACTTCAGTTAATGCATCTAGAAGAAAAAAGGAGTAGAGCAATTGACCAATTTGCTAAGCATCAAGCTATTGTCAAATGCTGGTTTGAAAAAAGAGTTAGAGTTAAGGCTTTTAGAATTTTAGATTTAGTCCTTATGTGTGATAAAGCACATGAAAGAAAGGGAGATCATGGTAAATTTGATAAACTTTGGATAGCTCCTTTTCAAATTTCAGAAATCTTAGGAGACAGTACCTACAGGCTCAATACTTTAACCGGTGAGGATGTCTCATTACCCATTAATGGATAGTTCCTCAAGCATTATTTTCAAGCCTAAAACAATGTCATCAAGTCAAATGTATCATAATGTGCATATTGTATAGTTGTTTGTATAGTTTTGTTTCACTTGTTTGTTTGCCTGTTGGGTTTTGTTTTGGTTATTCAAGATGATGCAACTTATCACCCTAAGAAAATAACTAAGTTGTTAGGATTCAAGTGGTGAGGACACATTCCTATATAGGTTATGACCCATTTTGAGGGGTATCAGTGATTAGGTATGTGATATCCTTTTCATCATGGTGCCTTTTCCTAACTAAAGTGATTTTTTCACAATGACTCACCTAACAGCCTTAGGTTTGTGGAACACATAAGTATAGGTGTTAAGTGAAAAATCTAAAGGGACTCCCTTGCTACCAATGCAATCTCCAACCTAAATCAGCAAGTGACCATATCTTGCACATTAAGCTTATATGATCATATCATATTGAAAATCCAAAAGGAATAAAATTAGGCCATCTAAGTAACTCTACTGGGCCTATAGACGCCTGCTGGCAGTGGGGCTCTACTTAGGGGGATTGTATAGATAACCTTTTTAGGGCTATAGATGCCTATTAGCAGCAAGGGTCTATCTAGGTTGGCTATGAGGGATGATCCCAAAATATGTAGCTTAACATCAATTACTCATGTTTTTGACTTACTTTCAAGATGAGGATAATTAATCATTTGCACACACTTGATCCTTTGCTAGCATTGTTGCAATGATGAAAATCCTATCATTCAGAAAGATCATAATACTTATACTTAGAGACAGTTAAAATGTTATGTTAGAATATGATCACATCACTTGAATTATTAGAATTTGGTTATTTTCTTTGGTGGCAAGTTGTTGTGTGGTTACACAACATGCCCCATTTTACCTTGACAAAACAGGGACCCAACTTTTCTTTTTGCTTGTGGCTTGTTTGTTTTCTGCTTTGGGTAGTTTGGTAAAATTAGTTATGCATGTACCCTTGTAAGGGTGTGCATTTGCCACTATGATGAAGTCAGTTGTTGAAGTTAGGAGTCCCTATTATTAACTTCATGGTTGGAAAGTACATAAAATTCTAAGCAGGTTTGTCTTTTAGATCACCCCAAAATTGTCTAAGGGAAGAAAGTTGTGTTGAGTCAAAGTTTAGTCAAACCTGATATCACAAGCAGGGGGTCATATTTCTAAAATCAGTCATATTTGATAAGATCACCTAGATATAAGGTTGTCACCTAATAATCACCAGGTGTATGATGTGCAGACGTCAAATTTAAATAAGAGCTAATATCTACTTGTCGAAAGACTTCGCATATCCCGCAGGGGGTCATATTTCTAACATCAGTCATCTTACGAATATCACCCTCTTCACAAATATCACCCTATGTCAATATGACGATGATGTCATTAAAACATGATAATTAAATGATGTCAATGACATGATGATGTCACCCTAATCTTTTCCAAGGAAAGGGGGGGTCATATTTTAGATACCCCTGAACTTAGTTCCGTGACCCGATATACACTATGGTCAAGCATTGACCATATCACCCGATCCTTTGCACTCAGTTATCTCGCACAAAAGCGAGGGGGTCATATTATTCAGAGGGGTCATATTTCTGAATATCCCCTAATCTTTCTAAGATCACCCCCCTTTGACATTAAATGTATATAAATGCGGTAGATGAACTCCAGCTGATTACAAATACATATTGAACACTTGGTGACATCTACGAATTCCTTGTAGATGATTAATGGATTTAATCAAGACAATGCATTTTTTTACCCTAATTTGTTCTATTTATCTATTTTAAAGGTAAAATTTAAAGGTCATTTTCATTCACCTTGCCATAAATCAATAAATTATAGAGCTCCGAAGTCAAACTCTCAACAACTACCTGTTAATGGATCAAATCCTTCAATGTAATGGAACAGGTGATCTTACGTGTTTGTAGTCTTTCCCCGTAATCACTCATCTAATCCAAAAGAAAGAATTGTCAGGTAAGTAACTATAAGCCCTCCAGTTGTTGTTTTCTATAATTCTAGGTAGAGTATTTGTCTCTACTAGGGTATGGTCTTGTGACAATGCGTAGAAAGGCAAAATAAGGGATAATATATAGAATATACATGATAGAGGTACATGATGTTGTAAGAATGCATATGGAAACCATAGGGTAAAATATATCATATTTATTTCAGGAATCCATGGTAGATCTTAGGAGAAATAGGTCTGAGGTGGAGTTCCTCAAGCCCATGTTTGTCTAGCCTGAGGGAGTACAATTCAAATATGGAGTCATTGGTGATACACACCAGGGGCATACAGACTTGGCAGTTTGGTCAACAAGATTGGACAATGATAAGGATAATCCCATTCTAGATGGGGTGTTTGTCTCAGGTATGTGGCATGCAGCTAGTTTTCCCTATGCTATGGATGCTCTAGAATTAGTAGTGGAGTGCGCAAGAAATTACAACCCTAAAACTAGGCAGGTAGAGAAGCATGGAAGGATATACATAGAATTCTCAGTCAAGGGCATCACCGCCACTTTCAATTTGCCAGTTGGGAAAAAGATAGTAAATGTGGACCTGTGTAAATTTGAAACTGAGTATAACAATAACAAGAAAACTGTGAGGAAGAGGATGTACTAATGGAGATCAAAGAGTAGTACATACACCGCCTCAGCCAAACTACCCGTGCATTTGTACAAGTTTGATTTTGATGATGAGTACCAATATATGATTGCTCTGTTGAGCAGGATAACTGGTAAGCCTCATGCTAGAAATTTTGAGAATTAGATGTTTGGGATCATCTAGATGGTCTTATATGCAGATAACCAGCCTCTATGGGCTAAGATCACCAGTGACTCATTGGATGAGGGAATGAAGAACCTGGGAGGCCAACATGTTTATTTTACATGACTCCATATGTGGTGTACTCTTGTGCTTATAAAGGAACATTTGATGCTTTGAAAATAGTGGGTAAGGTTGGTGGTGATGCTGATGATGCACACATATGGGATCATTATCCCCAATTGTAAAGGAAGGTGTACCTCCTGGACTATAAACTGGTAAATGATGCATTCTCCATGCATCTGGTTAGAACTATGGAGGAGGATAGGACTAAAAGGTTGAGCATGGAGGCTCAAGAAATTATCTATCAACATGGAGCTTGGTTTATCCAATTTGCCACTTTCTCATATATTAGAATAGAGGGATTTGAGGGATAGCCTCTTATGTTGCCAAGATACCCCACTAATTGGGTCATCTTGATGGAATTTTTTAGGTAGGTATCTACCATAGTTGAAGCCTATAAGGCACAAAAGAAGATACCTCCAATTTTGTTTCCAGTATCCATGGGCTGGTACATGTGCCTAGATTCAGAGAGTATAAAACATGTCATCAAGGGGTTGAAACTAATGTATCTTCAACCATTTCCTTTGGCTAGATCATATGATCCTTATGGAAGGATGCAAAAGATACTAGGAAAACCAATACATCAATAGCAGCTAAAGCACTTTTGGACCGATTGTGATGATTAGGCTGAGGTGAGAAGAAGGAAATATCAAAGATTCACCTTGAATCAAATCAAAACCTTTGACTATATCCTGGTGCCAGCACAACTACGTAAGGATGATGGGAAAATCATGTCCAATGAATATGAGGACAAAAAGGTGTATAATGACACCATATCAGCCCCAGATCTTACATAATAGGAGGATATATCCTTAGATCAGCTGATAAATGGGGTGATCCAGCTAACCTAGGCTTGGTTGGATGCAGAGATATGCAAACTAAAGAAAAGGGGCATTGCCCTTACAATTGACACTAAGAAGAAGAGACAAAAGGTGTCTGATGAGGAAAACGATGATTTCCTCACAAAAAGAGAAAATCCAATGGGGAAAGATTGCCTATAGAAAAACAAAAGAGAATCCCCCCTAAGGGTAAGAAAGGTGAAGATGAACCAAAGGGGTTGATAATAGAGAGGATTGCCACTACAGTTGTAGGTGCATCTACATCATCGACACAACCTCTAACAGAAAAACCAAAAACTAAAAGAATTTTGAAGCCTACTGTTGAAATTATAGAGATGCAGGTGGAAGGCCAGATCCTATAACATGAGGTGGAAGAGGGAAACCCCTTGGAAGAAGAACAATTAAATAAAGAACCTGAAGATGATGACTTGCTGATAGCAAGCAAGAAGAGAAGGGGGATGCCATTGATGTCACTGCCTAAGAAATAAAGAACGACCATGAGCGGAGATATCCATGTTGTCCCCATCATGTTGAGAGGAGCAAGTGGTGAATTTTTTAGGAAGGAGCTGCAGCATGATTTTCCTCTTCCAACCATAATTAAATTCAAAACCACGAAAGCTAAGGAGCAAACAAGTGAAACGCTCAAGGCAAGTAAGGGGGTTCCTTTATGTTTAGATGATATAGTAGACTTATTTGATGATGAGGTAGTCCAAGAGGTGACCACTCAGTGGATGGAAACTCTAGTTTCCAACACACGAATGACTCCTCATGGAACTCCATTAGCCTAGATGAGGGTGTTGGAAGAAGTAAAGAAAATAGAGGAAATGAAACAAGGTAGCCCAAAAAGAGCAGCCCAATAGATAGGGCTGGACAGTTTGGTTGAGTAGGTTACTAGTCCTACAGCCATAGACTTAATGTATAGGGGTGATATAAGCCCAAGTAGGGATGAGGGTGCACCTGAGGAACCTAAGAAGACTAGAGTGGCAAAGCATATAGAGAAGGATAGCACTACTCTTGATCAAGGTCAGCAACATCATGGGACACCCACAGAACCAAAAGTATCAGAAGTTCATCAGAGGAGTGGGGGTGATCAAGATATATCAAACACTGGCATTGCTCAGAGTTGGGGAGGTTCATCATTCCCTTCGGATAAAGAAGATCAGGAGGTGCTACTTAGAGAAGTCCCAAGAATAGAAGACAAATCAAGTCAAGAAGACCCCAAGCCATAGGATATCATTGCATCGGGTGGAGAACAAGAAATGACCCATGATCAGAGTAATCCTCAAGGGAAGAATACACAGGCCTCTCAAGAGGTTAGTATGCCACTAGATTGGAAGTATAACAAAGAAGATGAAAATCTAAAGGAGGGAGCACAGAATGAAGCACAGGATCAAAATGTGGAAATTCCATAGGATCCTCCTTTGTAGAAGGCAACCCCTCAACAAGAAGAAATCCAACAAGATTCCCCTCATGAGGAACTACATGAGGAAGAAATCAAGAAGGTGCCTTCTCCACCAAGGATAGAAGCAGACACTGGGGAGCTAGACACACATGATATAAACAAAGGCCACCAAGAATCTAGAGGTGATGTACCTCATTGGCTAGAAATATATATATATATATATATATATATATATATATATATATATATATATATATATATATATATATATATATATATATATATATATATATATATATACATAGAACAAGTGTCAAAAGTTCAAGAGTTTGATGTCTCTACCTTATTTGCTGAGAACATGATGAAACCAAGAAGGAAGGCCAAATTAACATCTTCTATAAAAAGAGATCCTACCACGCGTAGGAGAACTGCACAGATAGCCCTTCCCACAGTGGAAAAGGAAAAAGGCAAAATAAGCCTAGAAGAATTCCAAATCACAAATGTTGATCTAGGTTTTGCCAATGAAGACTAGGAAGGTCAAGAAGGGAAGGATATTATTGATTCTTTAACCCAAATGGTGAAGAAGGAAAAGGAGAAAAATAAAGAACATAAGGAGCACATTGCTTAATTGCATTCTTTCATAAAAGGGTTAATTAACCCTGATCATACACCAGTTGATCCTACAGTCCCATTGACTGTTATATCATAAGAGGAGGTCACCAAATTAGACCTGATGAAACATGAAGTGACGGTGATGGAAAAATGGATGTTTTCGGCGCTCATTGGGGCTGAAGATGTATTAAGAACCTCTCTACAGAGGTGGAATACTTTGAGTAGCCTAAAGAGGAAGGTAGATAAAATGTAGAATTGTACAAGAAGATGGTCATTTCAATTGGAAAAGGACCTGAGTGCTCTAAGTGAGATGAAGAGAATTGATTCATAGATTTTGATAAGTAATTAGGTTTTAGATCATAATACTACCCTGCTAATAGGTATATGGTATGAAGATATTAGGTTTGATTGTGATGTCTTGAAGAAGTGCAGCAGTAAACTCAAGGATATTAGTGTTAAACTACACAACATGATGGCATATGAGGCAAAAATCTTAGAGGCCTTGGAAGGGAAAATAAAAGGTAAAATTGAGAATCAAGATGCAAATTTTGCTATTAAGGCTCTGCATGATAATTTTAAGCTAGTAGTAGATGACCCTCTCACCCACTTGACTGAGGAGGTAATGAACAAAATTATGAGAATAAAGGTTAAAGTGGAGACATACAATGAAACATTGAATAGAAGGAAAGGTAAACTAGAAGCTCTCAAGGCTAAGTTCCAGTCTAATAAACATGCAATAGAAAAAGCTAAAATCTAGGACGGGGGAGAGGTTGATAGAATAGTGTGGGCATATGAACATATCAGGACAGCAGTAAAGGTCCACATGAAAGAGGATGTCTATCAGAGTGATAGTGATATTGAAAGTGATGAAGATAAAGAGAATGATGAGCAAGAAGAAAATGAAGAAGGGCATGAAGAGTAAATGTAGATGCACCACTAAGTGAACATATGCATGGGATACTAATAAATGGTGAGTCATATAAATGGTTGCCAGCTGGCAACCTGTGCCATGAGAGAAAAGTTGACTAAGTCATAAGAGGATTGTCAACCATTGATCTAAATTGATAAATCTTGACCGTTGGTCAATTGTAACTGCCTCCTCACCTTATTCTATAAAAGGTGTAGGGGTGAAATCTTTTAGTGATTCAAAGCTTAATTGAAATCTGATTGTTGAAGAATTCAAGACTTATTTCAAAGTTATTTTGAATATACATGTTTTGCGTACTTAATGAAAGAGAAGCTATTTTGATTACAAATCATTGTAAATATCGAGTAATTTGTGATTGGAATCTAGACATATGCATTGATTAGTTGTGTCCCTTGAAGTGCTTTTCAGTCTGCATATATTGTTTTCATTCCTTATTCCTTTGAAGTTAGCATCAACCATACCTAGCTGTGGAACAACTTGGTGACTTATGGTTTGATTTCTTCTCTCCATGAATGTATCTTGTATGTATGTGATTCAATAACTAAAGGATCATTAAAATTAGAAATATTCTTTCAAATTTCTTTGAATTTCATTACAGATCATCTCCATAATTGCAAATAACATACAATCAAAAGCAAATAAACATGAAATATGTAGATATCCCGTAGGCAATTGAAAATACAGAGCATATTTTGAATGAAAGCATGTCAAATTGATAAATATCATGCAAATACAGATAAATATACATGAGGAATACATAAATATCCATTTATAGACACATCATTTAAATAAATATGCAGTGTAGAAGAATTTGTAAGTTCATAATGATCAATAATTAGAAGAATTGATCAAACTTACAAATATCATAGTAATATTTGGAAATAGAGTAGAATTAACCTCTGTGGATTGAATTTACATATTACAATGCAATACTAATCACCTAGGCAAATGTAAGACCCCTTGAAATGGAAAATAGAATGTCACATCAACCTTTGAGTAACATTAGATGATCATGACCTAATCAACAGAGACTTGGAGTCATCAACTTATCTTAAGCTGATCATACTTTACAAGATAATAAAGGTTTGTTGTGCAAATTTTTATGCATGTTGTTATGACTAACAATTATCATCAACAATTTGGTAGTGTTGTTTCTTTTCTAATCGCATACGCTTAAGAGCATTAGCCAAAGTCTTAGAATCTTCCCACTATGCACTCTCAGCACTGTTAATATACTCTTGGAGTTTTTACCTCCTTAGTTGGTTCCTACTTAACTACTATCTAGGGTAAGTGTTGGGGAATAGACTTCCTAGAAGTTTTCTTGGTTCTTCTCTATGTCATTCTAGCATAGAACTAGTTTCAAACATTAGCCAATCTGTTGAATGTTGAGGAGTTTTCTTGTAATAAGCTCATAGGTCCATGTGTTGAACCTGGTTGGCTATGATACCATATGTAACATGCCTTCTCATAATACTTGAATAAATTCAAGAATTTTCAATAAAGTAAATAAACATGGTAAACATGAGTGAGAAATTATTTTTTTTATACAAATCATTTACATAATCACAAAGAAATTAAAGCATAACTTTTCTGAATATTTTCAGCCTTGAAATTACATCATATTCAAAGATAGAATCAAGGTGAAATCATTTCACTTTATATTTATCATACATAGATTGAACTTGGCATAAATAATAGTTTTACATCATAAGTTTGACTATCATAGGTCATAAGATGAAGTACTCTACATCTGAAATCTTGATATCTATCTTCACAAGTCTCAGTGAGTCTTCTACAATAGAGGGAGAGCATCATCTGAGTGCTTTACCTCCAACCATAGACCGTCGGTCCCCCACACACCTCCATTCCTAGAAGTGGCCCTTCCCTTAATGAAAAGAATAGACATGTGGATTTAATAATTTTCCATCTGAGTCCTAGCATTGTGTCCTATGTAACTCAATCGACCATACAACTCTAGACAATCTTCTACCTAAGTATGATCATTCTAATTGTTCACGCCATTTACACAATGTGAACTGACTAATGCATGTAGAGATAAATGCATCGCTTTGGCCAAAGTTTCTATATAAATATATGTTTACAATAAACGTAGTCATATATTCACACACCTTTGACTTGACTTGAAGACTATCTCATCCTACATCAGCTCTAGACATAAATTGTCTTAATTATATTCAAATTCTAGTCAATCTAACTTAGGACAAATCCTTAATCTAGGATATACTTACAATATATAGGTTTAGGTAATTCTAACCTTTCAAAGAGTTCCTCCTTGCATACTTGAAATGCACTAGGGTCTATGACTTCCTAGCACTCTACTCACTGATTCTAATATTAAACACTCATGTGTTGGATATAACAAGTTTTGACACTATCTGTTCAAAATCAAAAGTTATTTAAATTTATCAAAGTGATTCTTAGAATTCTTCCATCTTACTCTTTGGTTCTCTTGACCATCCATTGTCGACCATAATATATAACAATAATGTCTTATCTGACTTGAGAGTTCTAAATTTTCCAAACCCTTCTAGTTTTAATTGTAGGGTTCAACTTCTCTAACCCGATACATGGAAATATCAAAATCTTTGTTTTCTAAAGATAATAACATAAATATATAACTTAACATGGAATCAAATACCACATGTATCCCCTAGATCGCTTGGCTTCATTTGAATCCTCATTCACAAAACATGAAATAATTCTAGTATAGGAGGTATATCCTCATTCATATTATTTCTTGATGAATACTATGATTTTCATAACTAGTTTGTTGACTAAGTTCAATCTTTCAACCCTATAGGTTTGAGTGATAAAAGATAATTAAGATTCTTTTGACCTTTGGTCTTCATAGGTCTACCGACCTCCAATTTAGGGTAGGCTATGAACTCACATATAACCTCCTTTGTATATATTCCACATAAACCTTTATCGACAAAAGTACAACAATCATGATTTCTTGAGTTTCAAATCTTCCAAGATACCCTACTCGGAGTTGGTTATAACAATAATGTCGGGCATTAGGTTAACTATGTCTTCTGTGTACATAGCACTAAAATACATATTGCTAGACATATATTATAAGTACTATAGCTTCTCATTTCCTAGTATGCCTATACCCCTAAGCTAGTTTAAAATTTTCAATCTTGATACATAGAAGAAGTTAAATATGTCTCCTAACATACTCTCCCTCAAGTTGGTTTAATTTAAGTAATAGTTGCTACTCAAAAGGATATCTAGGTTTCCTCTTTCTTGGTTCACCCATTCCCTTGTAATATGACAAGAATAATTTGATTTCACATAAGGAAAATTATATTCAAGTTGTAACATATTCAGTTTAATATTGTAATGACATTATCTCCCCAAAGTCTCTATTAAGAGAAATAGTGACTATATGCTTCAAAAAGCAAGAATATATCTATGGATTAATTATAGTCTTCACTATAACTTTATGGATCAATTTCCATTTTCCTAGATTCCCAGTACTTACTCAAAATCTAAGTACAATAATATAATAATACAATGAGAGTTTAGTACCTTCTAGTCTTCCCTAGACCACTTAGGCACTATACGAATCCTCAATGCTCATAATACATAGAATACGAGTAAACTATTATTAATATAAACATTCTTGACTTATTAAGTTTTTTTTCTAAACAAGTTTGAATCTACAATATAATTATCGACCTTCTTTGTCTGACTTTTGCTAAAGAAGAAATAAAAATTGATGATCAACTTCCTATGCTTATCATGATAATGCTTATCACCCTTGCATATAACAAAAATACTTGTCATAATTAAAAACACATATAAATATTAATATATATAGTTTCATAAGGTGTTTCAAATTTGACAACATCTCATATAGTGTTTCACCAAATGCAATAAATGAGTCACCAACCTGTTCAATTCACATTTGCCAACATGCTCCCAACCCATGTCAAAATGGAAAATTTTGGGCAAATTATAAACATATATAAAAGTATAAAGGACAAAGGGATTTTAACAGATTTTGTAGTTCAACGGGCCTGGTAGACATGTATAAAAATGTACAAGCATACACAAAGCTTGTGAACTATCTAGAAAAATGACTCAAATAAAAGTGTTGTCATGGGATTGTAATGATTGTAGGATACACGTAAAATGGATTTGATTAAGAGGTTTTTCAAAAACTCTAAAGGAAATACAATTGGTAGGTGTAAAGCCAAACTCCACATTCCTTTCTAGTGTCGTCCTCACATAAGTTCAAATTGGAGCTTTGGAAGAGGGTAAGGACTTCCATCAAAGCATAATTGAAAGTCAATTTTTATCTAATGATACAGTTGCAAGTGCCACTTCTGATCATCACGACCTTGATAAAAACTTATACAACTCTATCCTATGATTTTTTCTATGTTTTAAACATTACTTGGCCTATTAGCCTATTCTTAATCATGACGATTTAATAGAGCTTTAATATAGCGATAATAAAACTTATACACAATGAAACAAACTTACATAGTTTAACCTCTTAAACTTACACAGTTTGGCCTCTAAACTTACATAGTTTGGCCTCCAAACTTACACATAATGACAAAGTCTTTCTTCTAGAAAATATAAAATGATAACATAGTATATACACAACAATGACAAAGTCTTTCTACCAGCAAAAATGAAACATGACGGCTATATAAACTTAGCACTACACTTATAGCCTATTGGCTTATTATATTCATAACAGTCAACAAGGTTTGTTAGTCTCATGCATATATGTAAAGAAATACTTAACTTATTGGTCTAAAACACATAAGAATTCATACAACCAAAAGCATCAATATGTTCTCAACTAGCATTAAGGTTTCAAGAGAAAGTATGAACCTGAAGAGTTTGATGGTGCAAACACTATTTTTCATCTCTCTAGATTTAAAGACTGCATGTTGTCTATGTCCACATCGATGGAGCTCTGCTGCTATCTGCCTGTGTCCATTTATCTCTCCTTTTGTGTCTCTATCAAGAGAAACTTCTATAGAGATAACCTCCCCCTCTCCTCTCCAAACCATTTTTCCTTAACTTCCACCAAGGCTTCTATAATAAAGGAGGTGGTGGTCTTATTAAAATCTTGACCACTACACCTTCCCATGAGGCCTTGGCATAAAAATTTGCCTAAAATATTGTTTCACTCACATGCAAGAGTAGTGGATTAGTTGGTCTTAATGACCATACTCATACTCCTCCTTGAATCCTTATTGGTCGAGTATCACTTACCCAACTCAACAAGGGTTCACTAAATTGTACAAGCACAAGACTAAGATGGCAACAAACTATTCTTTTCCAAATGTCTATTCACTTCCATTTGATGATGCTCTCCCACTCTTTCTTAGAGGATAGAAACATTTTTCCTAAGTACAACTTGCAATCACCAAACTGGAATTAATGTATCATTAGTCAATTTATCATCCTTATGAAATCATAACATCGTGACAACATATAATCACAAGTCAGTTCTAATCATATAAACATAAAATCATGAAATTATTGATTTTTCCTAACATTTTCACTAAACGTCAAATCACTAAATCATGTGTAATCATCTACTAATTAATTAAAAGTAAAAAGTAAAACATAGTCAGAATTAGGAATGTGACACTCTGTACCAAAACACTTGACTAATTATGATGGTTCAATCACCTCTCTAGCATCATCTCCTTTAACTCTTTGATATTGACTTATTCAGATAATATCAACACCTCTACTATATAATCTCTTCTATCTTCCAAACTCAAAACACTTCCGCAATACACTACTGACTCTTTTATGAATCATTCATCATAGCCTCTAGAGTTAATTCTCAATTTTTTGGATCATTCATCTTTTTCACACACCCTCATTCTCACTCACACTCCTTGAAACAATCCTCTATCCTTCTTATATATATCCTCCGCAAGTCTTATAAACATCATCTTTGTCATCCTAAATGAAACATGTAACATGAAACGTGTAACTGACCTAGCTTGTCAGCTCCCAAATCATCTCCGGTAATGTGGGAGTGAAATCCCACTATGTGGTTCATACCAAGAGGTCTATTGGACCCAATTTACATTCTCCTAACCTTTCTTACTGGTACATGCTTCCATACACACAATGCAATCACTCAAGTATACCAAGTCGACAATGCAAACACTTATCCCTTGATACATTAGCTCTAGAGCCTATGCGCTATTGGAGAAGAAAGATATCATCATACGATTCATGCCATAAACACTATAAGACATGAAAAACCTTCCCATGCACTCCTCTTTCGATTTCATGCTTTCTCTTGCTAGTGCAAGCAATCAAACTTTGAAACCTATTATCCCTACACTTGCCTATCTCACAGTCTTACCTTGGAACATTACTAAACATACTTGCGGTACTTTTTACATTCTGAAATTTGTATATGTTATACAAGACACCATTATTCACATATGGTTCAAACCTCCAGGCTATATCTTCAAGTGTAGAGAAATACAGAGCAATATTCTATACCTTTGAGACTGCAACAACACTATAACACCATTGTCTTCGCTTAGAACATTGAAAAACACACTTGCGGTACTTTATATCCTTTGAAACTTGAGTATTCCATTCTTGTACCTTTGCTTTACCTAATCTCCAAACCACCGAATCATACATGTAGATGTGGTGAAATGTAGTGGCTTTTAGTTATCTCTTTGATGACTTTTCACAGGAACATGACTTGTTCTCACTCTACTGACTCTAAAAAACTTTGTGGTAACTTTTATGCTCTAAAATTTGGATCATACATACCTCATAGCTATATCTATCTATCCTCCAAACTGTAAGGCCATATCTTCATTTGCGGTAGAATGCAGTACAATCTTTTGTGCCTTTGACAATTTGATAACTTATACACTTTCCTTCATATCTCATGCAATGATTTTCATCATGAGACCATAAATGTAACATTCACAATACCATAAGCAACAACAAGAAGTCACAACTTTTTCATGTCAACATTTTCTTGAACTTGACAACTTTCACCTGTCCATGCACTTCAGAAGATAAGGTACAACTGTGTACAGATGATACTGATCCAATAGCATGCTCATGTCTTTCATCACAATATATTTAACATCATAGCTGCTCTGATCATCACTCCTTTGAAAAGTCTTTCACATTAACTCCTCTGACCACCACACTTTTGACATCAATGACAACATGGTGGAACTTGTGAAAAATGTTGTGTTCTCAGGTGTGATTCCCCTTCTTGAAGCCTTTGTTTGATCTTCGTGGGTAGGGATTCCTATGAAGCAATGTTTAGGGTTTATCAAAACTTGTGAACCATCAAAAAACCCTAGTATTTGGTCGTTGGGTCTATGTGTTCTTTTCCTTTGTTGACCAAATGTTCCTATTTCCCAGTTGGTCTAGTTGTGACTTATTCCTTTACATTAATGTCTTGACCGGCCCTCTTTGCCTAGTGACATCGCTTGTGGCCCATGCTTGGAAAATTTATCAAATGGCTGGCCTTGTGAAATAAATTAAGTTGTATCCTAAGTCTGATTTAGGGTCATGTTTTAAACTCTTATCCCCTTGTCGTGGTGCCTAGTGTGCCCCCCCTTTTTAAGAACATCTTTTCAAGCATGTGCACATATGTTGTAACTTAAGTTCCCTATCACATGAGTCCTTTGCATCACATTTGTGATTTCAAGACTTCATAATAAAAATGTGATGTGCGATGTGCTTTTCATACAGGGGTCTGCTTTATGTTGCTTCGCACAAGCTACTCACATCGTGGTTTGATATACTTGAGGGTGGAAGTGAAAAGTGATGTGCACTAATGATTCAGATCTTTGCCATGTGTTCTCATCTTGGTACATTGCATGAAGTCCTTGTGTCGCAAGTTGCTTGAAGAAGTACTATTAAGGAAATGCGATATGCGATGGTTTTGGTGTTAGGTTGGCGGTAAAAGGTGTTATGATGTGGGATATATGTGGCACTCCTCTTGCTCATCGCTAGGTCCTTTCATATCGTGGTTAGTGCAGTGGAGTTTCAAAGAAAAAGGGTGATGTGTGTACGTGTTGCGTTAGCCATCTATCATGTCCTAAGGCATTTTTCATCTACGACTCTAATTTGAACTTGAAATGGCTATATGTTAGCCTCTCCCATCTTGCTCACACAAGCCATCACTCCACCATTAATGGCATTCTAATGTATTCAAAGTCATATAATTGAATTTCTGTGTGTTCCCTTGTCATTCTGTATGCGCATCATTCAAGTACTTGAACTTGTGGAAATCAAAGCATAGAGATTTGAAGCTGATATGGTTTAAGATAGGTAAGTAGGATTTTAGCCCTTCTTCTATGAATATTTTGAGTTTGAAAATTGAAAAGAGATTTGTATGCCTAAGATAAATTTACAAACCCTAGTTTGATAGAAGGAATATCTTATAAAGTTTGTGTGATCAAAATTTGCCAAGATCAAATTTTTCCTGGTAGGATATTACTGACTGTGAAAGGGTAGTCCAGTATTTGAATTTGATTTCAAGAACCCCAGTGTCATTTTAGATTAACAAAATGAGTCAAGTCAATAAAGCGTTAGCAAGCAGACCTAGGGCCAAAAGGGCAAAACCACAAACTGATGAGGTAAAGCCTAAAATTAAAGATGAAAAGCCAAAAACTAGAGGGATAAAACAAGATTCTACCAGGTTTATGGAAGATGATCTTATGAGATTATTTCCTGGGGCCAAAACTATTGGAAAGAGAGCCATTGGTGAGGGTGTTTTGTCTTACCACCTTTAGGACTTTGCCCAAGGAATTGGAGATATTGTTGTACCACAGACTGGATGGGATTTGTTTCAGTATGCCTACAAAAGGTATGAGTTCCCTAAATCTATTAGCAATCTATGGAGAACTGATCTAGGCAAACTTATCATGCCTAATGTATTTGTGGATGCCAGCCTGATAAAACAAATTGCCAAATGCTATGACCTGAAGGATAAGGTCATAAGGAGTGTAGACGGAATCCACATAATGGAAATAAGTAGAACCCAAGTTGTAAAAAATTTCAAGATAGACCCCTCCGCTATAGTTTCCATTCATTTCAGTGCTTTAAAGAAAGAGTATGACAAGAACAAACATGCATTCAAGACTCACAAGCCCCCTAGGCATAGAAGAAGAGATTTTGTTAAGAAGGGGCAAAAATTTTCGGCACATGAATCAGAGCCTTTTATCTACGAGGAGTTTGAGAATTATTTCAAGAATACATATTATGCATTGTGTTAGGTTTTGGGTAGGAAGTTTGATTTGAATATGCCCATTCCTTTGATGGTTATGGCTATTGACATATAGGATGCAGAATTACACAAGGGTTTTGACTTTGCCTCATATATTGCTAACATAATTCATGATGAATTGACTTAGAAGTTGAAAGATCCTAAGGATCCTCTAGTTTTCAAGCATTATTCTTTATTTATGCATATGTTTCTATGGAGTGTAATGAGATCTTGTTCCAAAATTTTAGACCTCACTATAAAGGATAGTGACAATAGTGATTTACCAGTACAATCATGGACACACATCTGGGACCAACACTACCCTAAGCCAAATTATCTTTCTTTTAGAAACAAATTAGTATTTGTTGTCTTAGAAAATGTGGGAGTGAGACCTATGGAGAGGATTTCTAAGACTCTGCTGGGAATTCTAATGCCCAGGGACTTCAGGCCTAATACTATAATTGAGCACAATTGGGGAGACTAGTACTTCTTCAGTATATGCACTATCTTCAGAGTGTGTGGTGCCATGGTTCCACCTCATTGCCTTCCTATCTATGTGTCTGATAGACTTGTCTTTATGGAATTCATGTGGTAGTTGGATTCTATGGACAAGGAGCATTTCATAAATGCTAAGAAAGGATCATTCATCCTGGGATAGCTTGCATTCTCTCACTTCAAGATTACCTCTAAGGAAGGCATTGATTGCAGGAATGCTGAGAGCCTATAAGATGGACATGGAGAAGGTAAGAAGGTGTGATCCTGAAGGATTCATTGATGATGTAAGGAGATGTGTTGGTAGATCTAGTTTCTCCCATCAGTTTCTTTATTCAGAAGATGTAATTAGAAATCTAATTTCATGTGAAGAAATTGAGAATCAAAAAATTTTTTGGCTCCATGTGAATGAAATTGAAGGGAATATAATCAAGAGAAATATATGTTGGTGTACAAACAAAGGAGTTCAAGGAGTTTGTTGTCCAGGTCAAATGTAAGGAAATATATGATAGACTTGAAAAGGTGAAGGAAGGAGTGGACCCCTCAATGCATGAGGAGATTGTGAGGGAAGAAGAGGAAAAGATTTAGAATGAAATTGCATTGATTTCACCTACAAAGGGCAAACAATTGTTAAGCATAGTGATATTCTTTTGTTACCCGGTTGGGATCTCTAATCTGCCATTAATTTTGATGCAGTGAAACATGATAAGGAAGCTTTTGTTTCTGAGGAACAGATTGATAACAGAGTGTTTGGCTTGGCTTACAACACACGTTTGCATGCAATGGCTATTTGGTCAATGGCTCCTAACATGAGAAAGCCAAGGGTGGTTAGGTTAGTGGGGGACTTCATGGGAGAGGTTATTATAAGAAGAGCATTAGAGGTCACCCCTACACATGATGCAAAGCTCACTGTGCATGCAATGATGATCAGTACTGATACTATAGAAGTAATGCAAGAGAAATCTGAACAATTGCTAGACAAATTCAACTTGTTGCAGAGTGAAAATCTTAAATTAAGGTCTTATATCTCTCAGGAGAAAACTGTGTTACCTGCAATAGAAGTAGTGATTTTTTTAGTGGCTAATATTCGCTAATTGGCTAATAGTTGAAATTGGGGATTCAAATTTTGGCTAATAGTACAAGTTGTAATGTGACATGAATCACCACATTTTTACAAAATTTTATTTTAGTCCTACCTAAATTGCCAAAACATTTATTTTATTAAAATTTTAAACTCAAAGATTGGCCATAATATTCAATGTCTAATTAGATTAGATTCACCTAAAATTTATAAGTTGTAGTTAGGGTAAAATTGCAAATCAGGGCAAATGAATAAACAACAATGATAAAAACCCTAGCAATGCACAATGAAGCACAAGACAACATGAAAATCAAAATAACAAATGTAAATACAAACCAATCTCCATGTCAAATTTGATTTATCTCCATTGCTCTTCTCCACCTCGCATGAGTATGCAAGATTTTGAAGGATTATTGTTGGAGGAATGTTGGGTGCTCACTTCTATAGCATAACATTAAGATGAAGATGACAGAATGAATGATAGATGAAGGATGCAAAGGCTAAAATTTGGTAGAATAAGGGTACTTGAGGCTCAATGCATGATAATGGCTTATGAGGGGGTTGATTTATAGGAAAGGCTTGGTTCAAATGGATGGTTGAGATTAAAAAGCTAAATGATTGACGTGGACAGCTAGGATTGATTAGTTATTCCCACTCTTCAAGGGAGTTGTAATCATTTGACAAGTGTCAAGGAGAATAGGGCTCATGTGTGCTTGTGTACATAAAAAGTACTACATGTGAAAGATATTAAATAAAGTATGTAGTACCACTTATCTTTTTTAAATGAAAGAGGCACACATGTCAACTTAATGATAAGATAAATTAATTAAATAAATAAAATTTATTTAATTAATTAGAAAGTCGGCTTATGATGAGAACTTAATCTAAATAAAATATTTGAATTAGTTGGGATATGAGTTGGATATTAATTAAATAAATAAAATTTATTTAATTAATTGGATAGTGGGATTAGGATATGATGTGGAAATTAATTAAATAAATAAAATTTATTTAATTAATTGGCTAAGTAGGATAAGGATGGGATTTTAATTAATTAAATAAAATTTATTTAATTAATTGGCTAATGGAATAAGTGGGGTTAAGAGTGGGATTTAAGACAAAATGCTACATGATGTCTAAGTGATGTTTTTGACAAGGTGTTGCTAGACATGAACACAGTTGGGACAAATTTGGGTGTCTACATTTTGCCCCTCTTTGAGATGATGTTCAAGTTGATAAGCTTTATGTCGAGTAACATCATTTCAAAGAAGCTAAGGTATGGATAGAGGAAAAATATATGGGATGATGATGTAAGGATATGATGATGATGGGAAGATAGGATGATGATGCCCCCTCGAGAGGTTAGGCGGGTTGGACAAACATGGGTAGGCTCTCGAAATGAAATGGATTGGTTAAGAAAGATAGAGGAAATGGATAGAAGAAATGAATGATGCATTATGCTGCAATGAAAGTGAGCAACCATGATGTTTGATATAGCACTAGACATTATGCACCAAGGTAGAAGGACCAGGGTGACGATGTGTCTCATGCCCCAGTGTAATACAACCATGTCTGGATACAAGATATGAATATTAGCTAGATTGATATCAATGTGATACAAATGAAAGATAAAATGATAACACACACAAGCAAGCAAGCAAGCATGCACAAATGATTCAAAAACAAACAAGGTATTGCCCCTGTCAAGATGTAAACCAATGATTAATTATGGATTGTTTTGATGATAGTTGAGAGTGTTGTCATTGCGAGGAAAGCTATATCCCTAGATCAATACAAAGTTGTTTGCTAAGTTAGTTCGTTGATTGGCTAATTGATTTGGCTTACAACAAGGCTAGGATCAAGACCATTGATTGCGTTGGGATAACTTGGCTTGATTGATTAACTTGATTGGTATGGATTAAGGATGGGCTTGCATTTGGATCATTGCTTGGAATGATTTGATGATTGAAGGATTGATGAAAATTGATTTCATGTGATGGATTTGATTGAATTGGAAGAAGTTGTTTATTGATGATGTAGAAGACAAATGAAAGAAGAAATTATGAGAGGAGAAAAAGGAAAATCGCTTGTGCCTGAATCTAGGCACTTCCTTCGTACTCCAGACTACCTACATACCCTGTATCCATGGGATCAAGGCACTTAACGATGGAAATGAGATGTAGTTTTGATTTATGTTTTATTGATGATGATGAAAGATCAGGTTATGGATTGAGATTGATTGAGGAAATGTTGATGATGTGATGATTAGAGTGTCCACTCAATCTAAGCATAAGCAAGTGTTCTCAGTGTTCTCAAAGGGTCTAAAACAAACAAGGTATTTTCCCTTGTCAAGTCATAAACTAATGATTGATTGATTGTTGATTGATGATGAGTGATTCAGTTTATGACAAGATTAGGATCAAAACTTGTTGATTTGATTGGATAATGTTCTTTGATTGATTGGCTTGCTTGATATGGATTAGTGTGACTTGGATTTAAGATCATTGCTTAGATTGATTTGATTGATATGATTGGAAGAAGTGATTGATTGAAATGGATGAATGAATGTTATTGGTAGGAAGAATCGATGATGATGATTTTGATTGAATGTTGGAGTGGATTTTTTTGGATGATGTTTGAATTGATCTTATTGCTTGGATTTTTCGTTGGAAATTTGATTTTTTTGGAGTTTTTTGAATGTTTTGGGATGTCAATGGATTTACAATTTGGGTAGCCTTTGTGCTAGATACCATTGACAAGGGAGGACCATGTCTAGGTGGAAGGATGGATAAAAGGATGGGCTCATAGTAAATGGGATGGAAAGCTCATGATAGATGGATAGATAAGAGGATAACCCATATAAGGGATGGATGCATGCCTCATGATAAACGGATAGGTAGGCTATAGTGGAAAGCTCATGATAAATGGATGGGGATAAGCTATAAGATGGACAGCTCGTGATAAGGATATGGCATAGTGGATGGATCATAAGTGAGCTAGGATGTGATCTCCAAAGGCTATGTTGATAGGAAGAATAACTTGCCCCATTCTAGGTGGTAATGCTTAGGATTTTTACATGACAAAGTTCATGACCAAGGGATGACATTATAGATTGGTTTGAATGGGATGGATAAATGGTCAATGGATAGGACTTAGTTTGGAAAGAAGGCATGTCAAGAAATATCCAAACATGGTTCAACATTTTGCCCCTATGTCTTCATCAAAATCAAAAGGCAGAAGGATGGATAAATGGGTTCAATAGGATAGGCATGTTTATGTAATGGCTAAGGATGGTAGGATGTAGCAAGATAGGATAAGATAGGATGAAAATGATAGGTTGGTATGATAGAATGGATAGTTTGGATGAGACAATGTGCCCCCAAGTATAAGTGACATAGAAGATCAACCTACACATGACGCCTGTTTGCCAGGTTTTCATCATGGTAATTATCCAAGGCACCTGTTTACCAGGTTTTCACCATTGGACGAAGGGATTTCTCTTTACTTTTTTGATTTTTTTTCTTTTTTTTTGCTTTTAGATAGGTTGACAATTACACATGGCGCCTATTTGCTAGGTTTTCACCATGGTAATGGATAGGATGGACTCAAGTGTCTAGTGCTATGAATGTTGGTAGTGTCCCTTTAGAGATGGATGATGTCTTCTCATGGACCATGTCATTATGCTCATAGATGTTGATAAGGGATTGCGTGGATGGGAGATGGATTACGTAGATAATGGATTATGAAAGGTTCATGCAAGGATAGATGGATGGGGGATAGTGGATTATGATGTGGATTATATAGGCTTAGGATGAAAGGCTTATGCAAAAGCATTGACCATAGGAAGGTGATGGGGAAGATATGTAGGATAATGGATGAAGGATGGGGAGATGGAGGCATGTGGGAATGTTTTGGAATGGAAGGGAATCATGACCAATGGTTGCACACACCGTGATAAACATTGAAGCTTTTGATGAGATGGTGGTGTAGGAAGCAATGGAGATGTTTTCTTGGGAGATGGTTGATGAAGTGATTTAGGAACCCACATAGATTTAGTATTTTTAGTGCTTTTGTTTTGCTTGTGGGATTTTTGAAGGGAATGGAAGTTTTGGATGGAAATAGGCTCTTGGATGGATATAGGTAGTTGGGATTCTAGAGATGTAGATGAGGATGCCTCATTTAACTTGCTAGCTATTTGCTTAGGAACCCAAACCATTTTGCTTTTGGGCTTTACAATTGGAGGTATAGGTTTAGATGTCTGCTTAGTTGAACTTTGCTTTGAGTTTGATTCTTTATGTCCTAAGGTATGAAGACCTTTAGGATTTTTGGTGGAATTTTTAGCTTTATAAGTAGAGGCATCAAAATTTTTGCTTTCGAATCCCATGGGGTGGGTGGAGTGGATGGAATGATTGGAAGCTTTATGCTTAGGTGATGTCTGTATTTGTTGGTCATGATTAGGGATATAGGGATACTTATGAATGATAGGTATGTTAGATGTTGGAAGCAACGGTGGCAAGGTGGATGGAGGGATATTTGGAGTTGGTAAAAGTGGAGGCAAAGTGAATGGTAGAAGGTGTACGGTCACATGCTTTTGACATTTATAGGATGATGGAAGTGGAATGGCTACATATGTTTTGGGTAGATGATGGGGGGTGTGATGGAAAGTGGTAGGTTTAGGATGCATGAAGGGAATACCAACATCTTGGCCTTGTTTACCTTGGGGTGTGTATCCAAGGCCATATGAGCATGGAGGGATCTTGACATGGTTTGGCTCCAAAATACCTTGTTCATAAAGGCCTAGACATTTGCCTTTGTAGTTCATGTTTTGGAGGATGCAATTGACTATGGAACTTAGTGTGGTTTGAACACTAGACTTGAGTTCACTATTGGATGAAGAAGATGAAGTGGATAAAGGTCATCGTTGTCCTAAGGAAGAACATTCATGGACAAAGGTGGTAAGACCAAGTGGACATGATAGTGGATTTGAAGTGGAATCAATGGTGGATATGGAAGGAGGATCATTAGGATCTTGATTAGCATTGTATTCACTAAGATCCAAGTTATTGATTTGATCTTTTATGCTTACTTGGGGGACAAGTGTCTCATCATGACAAGTGGATGTTTTCTCATTATAGATAGGGCTAGATGGCGGATGACTAGGATCAATGTGGATATCTTTCTCATGGATAGATATAGGATTATGGATAGGATCAAGGTGCTCATGGATAGCTTCTTCATAGGTATCATCTTGATCATGAAGAAGGTAAATGTTATGGATGGGTTGAATGAAAGTGTTTTGATCTTGAGTTGGACTAGGGCTTAATGTTTCAACATGCTTAGGATAAAACCTTTGAAATACCTCTTGGCTTTGGATGAAAGTGGAAGGTTCTTGAGTGGACTTGACAGACCCTTGATAGTTGTCGACATGAGGGCATGATGACTCTTGACTTGGATTCATAATAGGAGACTCTTGAATAGGCTTGATGGCTTGTAGGTCACATGATGGGCTTGAAAGGCTAAGAATGTTAATTGAGGGCTCTTGGATAGGCTCAAGGATAGGTGGACCACATGATGGGATTATAGGATTGGACATGACCTTTGGAAGTTCTTTGGTAGGCTCATGAATGGGTATTTGACATGGAGGTAGTTTATTCCTAGCTAGTAGCCAATGGATCACATCCTTCGCAAGGGTATGAGGGAATGGGTAATATAATGGATGTATGATAAGGGTGGATGATGTTGTAGGCTTAGGACTAGGATTAGGTTGGGGGCTAATTAGATTGGATGGATTATGATGAGAGGGGGGGATAATCTTACCACAATTTATGAGGTTTGTGATTAATCTCTTAAGTTTGACACAATTGGTTGTTGTATGGCCCTTATACCTATGGTATGCACAATAATGGTTTTCATTATACCAATGGGGTTTAAGGATTGGTTCAAAAGGTTCTATCGGTGGCAGCTCAATCAAATTTGCTTGGACCAATTGTTGTACAGTTATGTCCAAGGGATCTTGTGGTGGAGGATTGGTAGAACATGGGGATGAAGGTGATGAAGATTGGTGGACCAATGGACTAGGGGTAGGATCACATGGTGGTGTTGGGATAGGATTAGTTGGCTCATATGTTGGCACATGATTGGATGATGAAGGCCACTCATAGGATGCATTGGCTAGATTGGTATCTCCCTTGTCAAAGGTTATTAGATCTTGCATAGGATAACTTAGATTCATTTGATTTATATACAAGGGGCCACTTGGATTTGGATATTGTTCTTTTTGGAAAGGTGGACTTAGGTCTATTAATGGTGCTTGGTAGTGCATTGGAATGGTGGCATGACGGATTGGATAAGCTTGAGGTGGATGTTCATAGGTTGATGTGGAATTGACTTGGTGGATAAATGGATTAAGTTGATAGGAGGTGGATGGATATGACATGTGGATATGAGGTGGATTAGGTTGGTATGAAGTGGCTAAGGATTGATGTACTTGTCGAGCTTGACTAGTGGCTAAAAGATGTTGGACTTGGGTTACAAGGTGTTGCAGATGAGGTGATTGGCTTACGTGGGGTTGAGCTTTTTGGATGAAGAATTGTAATATTTCAATGGCATCTTGGTTTAGGGGTTGTGATCTTGATAAAGATTTTGGAGGAATCTTTGGAATTTGATTTCTGGGTCTTCTAGTGTAAACATGTTGTCACCCAGTGTTTGTCTTAAGTCTTTTTAACAAGTGCTTGTTTAGGGATTTGGATGATGATGTCGATTGTTTGGATGACTTGGCTATGTTTGGGATGAAAGTGATTGGGTTTGAATGTTATTAGAAGAATGTGTAGGATGACTTGTCTTTATGTGTTTGGGTGTTTAGAGCTTGATGTGGCAATATTCAAACAAATGATTATGCATATACACACATGAATCACTCATGCAAGACACATAAGCAAGTTGTTAGTTTGGAATAATGTGATGATGGTTAAGCAAGCATGTGAAGACACTTCAACAAGTCCTAGTTAAGACAAGGCCACTATTACAAGGAGGTTCTAGTGAAAATCTGGGGGACTGGCACCCCACGAGCATCCAGCAAGTCACTTAAGACTTTAACTAACCCTACTAGGAGTTTTAATATACACAAAGGTACACCTCCTTTCAAGTTAGCATTGTATGGTGAGCGCTAATACCGGTTAGACTTGGCTTTCGCCTTATCCTCTAATTTTTATAGCGGACCGGATGAAAGTACCACTTGAGGTCATTCCCTTGGGGTGGATACCAAGGCAGGCCTCTCTAAGGCTAAACAAAAGCAACACAAGTAAATGTTTTTGATCTCCAAGTTCGTGTTAGGATGCAAGGAGAGAGCATACACATTTATTTGGTCACACTCGCATGGGGTTCATTAACCTTAGAAATTCAATGTGTGGAAGACAATGCAAGCACTTGTTTATTTTAAAGCCCAAATCCAAATGTGATGAAAGACAATGGTTTGTTTTAGCCCAATTTTTTGATGTGAATTTGCAAACAATTGTTCATTTTATGCCCAAAATCCAAATGTGTTTGCAAACAATGATTAGAAGATGAGAAATGAAATGACTGCACTTGGTTATTCATTATCCAAATTGCTGTAGATGTTGATGTCAATGTTGCTCCAGCTCCTTATGATCACCCACAAAAAAAAATGATATTATAATGCAGGCATAAAAAATAGGCTCATCAAGCAAGGAAAATTATAATTTTAGATGCATAGCTGAATTAGATTTGATTATTTCGATACATTTTTTGTTCAAAAATTAAAAAATAAAAGAAGGGAACCCTATTAATTTTTAGAGAGCTTTCTGAAAATGTAAAGAAATCAGAAAAATTCCCTGTTTTACGCCCAGAAATGTGGATTTATGAAAACAATATAGTCGGCAAAGATCTAATTTTTTCGCACTGTAAATGAGCTCCAAATTAAATTTGTAAAATAGAGACCCCATTAGAATTTTGAGAGCTTTCCATAAATATAAAAATTTCTAAAAAATTTGCTAATTTACACCCAGAATTGTGATTTTATGAAAAAACATAAAAACATGATAAATCTCGTAAAAATAGCAATAAACCTAAAATTTTTCTGTTGTAGCTTCCTTATATCATGGACAAACTTTTGCTAAAATCTTGTCAAAAAATTTATAGCCGTTTGGAAGATGTGATGAAATATTTAAAACCTAGGGTTTTGTCGAAAAAACAGTGGATCTGCAACAAAAAGTTAATTAAACCTACAAAACTCAACAATGGGGGTTAGATGAATACAAATTTTTACTACAAAAACCTGCAAAAAAGTTCAAGAGAAGTGAGTCCCACCGAGCGCGCCAAATGTAGTTAGGGTAAAATTACAAATTAGGGCAAATGAATAAACAACAATGATAAAAACCCTAGCAATGCATAATGAAGCAAAAGGCAACATGAAAATCAAAATAACAAATGTAAATACAAACCAATCTCCATGTCAAATTTGATTTATCTCCATTGCTCTTCTCCACCTCACATGAGCATGCAAGATTTTGAAGGATTATTGTTGGAGGAATGTTCGGTGCTCACTTCTGCAGCATAACATTAAGATGAAGATGACAGAATGAATGATAGATGAAGGATGCAAAGGCTCTAATGATATTTTGATAGCATGTGGATACTTGAGGATCAATGCATCTTAGAAAATTTGGCAGAATAAGGGTACTTGAGGCTCAATACATGCTAATGGCTTATGAGGGTGTTGATTTATAGGAAAGGCTTGGTTCAAATGGATGGTTGAGATTAAAAAGCTAAATGATTGATGTGGATAGCTAGGATTGATTAGTTAGTCCCACTCTTCAAGGGAGTTGTAATCATTTGACAAGTGTCAAGGAGAATAGGGCTCATGTGTGCTTGTGTACATAAAAAGTACTATATGTGAAAGATATTAAATAAAGTATGTAGTACCACTTATCTTTTTTAAATGAAAGAGGCACACATGTCGGCTTAATGATAAGATAAATTAATTAAATAAATAAAATTTATTTAATTAATTAGAAAGTTGGCTTATGATGAGAACTTAGTTCAAATAAAATATTTGAATTAGTTGGGATATGAGTTGGATATTAATTAAATAAATAAAATTTATTTAATTAATTGGCTAAGTAGGATAAGGATGAGATTGAATGGGATTTTAATTAAATAAATAAAATTTATTTAATTAATTGACTAATGGAATAAGTGGGGTTAAGAGTGGGATTTAAGACAAAATGCTATATGATGTCTAAGTGATGTTTTTGACAAGGTGTTATTAGACATGAACAAAGTTGGGACAAATTTGGGTGTCTACATAAGTTATTGTAGAAAATAAAATTAATTTGCTATTAAAATTATATAATTATTGGTTACTTTAGGGCCATATCACCAATTTTTAATCACCACCATTGATTTTATTTATAATCTAATGAATGGGGTTGTATTCCATGGTTTAAATGGTACCCATGGAGTTCCAATACCCATTGAGCCCAAATTTACATTTGGGTCGTTGATCTCAATTTAATATCTAATGGCTAGGTTAAATTTTGTGGGCCAAAATGTACCTATGAAGCTCCAATTCCCATGGGGCCCAAAATTGCATTTAGCCCATTGATCTCCATTAAGATCAATGACCTAAATGCAATTTTGGGCCCCACAGGCATTTGAGCTCCACGAGTAAATTTTGGCCCATGGAATAAAACCCAAACTGTTATATTATAAATAAAATCAAAGGTAGTGAAAAATAATTTAGTACTGATTTAAAATATTCAATGTCTGATTTAAAATATTAAGGAATAAAGGAATTATAGACACGGGCACTACACCTAAAACTAGTCAATCATTGCCCTGCTCAGGCACTTACTTTTCCATAGGAATTCATTTTTAAAAAAAAGGAAGGATTCACCATGGTAATCAATGTATTTGCCTATTTTTTGTCAAGATTCTCTAGGATTTTCTACAAATTTTTAGTGATTTAATATAATTCGCTAATAAAATTAATATTTTTTTAGAAAATGGGAAAGATTTCCCAATAGAAATTAATATTTTTTTCCAAAATAATGAAATATTCTCTAGGATTATATATCTTTTTTCAGGGGGGTTTCTTAAAGTTATCACTGAATTATAGAAGCCCTTTATAGAAGCCCTTCCATCCACTCCTTCCATGAATGACTTGTCTACTCAAGATAGAGACACTTTGTCTCTAAGGATTAAGGGACTAAAGGAAGAGTTGAAATTAGCTAGAAGTAATGAACAAAGAGCACAACATGAGGTGAAGAAAGTGGCAACCGATATTATTGATGATATCCTAGGCAATAGGATATCTTGCATTCTTCACAGGTTGGATAATGTCTAGAAGGTCTACATGGACATCCATGAGGCATATAAAAAACATCTCACCATTCAAGACAATTTTTAGAATATATGGAGTAAATGGAGTGTGAGAGTTGGAGCTCTCACAAAAATACAAAAGAACATGGAGAGTGATTCTAAGGAATTGAGTAATCTGTCTAAGATCCTACTAACATACCTTGGATCAATACCCCTTCAATCAACCCTCAAACATATAACTCAAAATCATTGAGACCTCCCTTGGGAGATGCCAACCAGAGAATCTCTCACCTCCTACAATCTATATCTATGTGCACTGAGGAAAACACACACTGAAGTGCTACCAACCCACTCGGTTGATCATAAAATATCCTCATACATCCTCCAGGGTGATGGTTATCTCACCCATCAGAAGATAAAATAAACAACTCTCGCTACATCAGTGCTCAACCAAGGTTGTCATGATTTCCCAATGCACTCTAAGCTAGGGTATCTCTGAAATAAACAAAAGACCAATAGCCCTCAGGCGGTTCTACTCTGCCTGTGTTAGCCTCTCCTTGATCACCATCACTAGTGGTCATCACTCTTGTGATTGTAAAGGGGGAGATCAACCTATATTCAAAAAACCACAAAATTAAGCATTTTCCTCAAAACAAGATAAAAGTACTAAAATCCACCACTTCAGCGCTGTCCCAGACGAAGATGCTATTCTACAAACCCCAAGCACTATCACAAATGGAGGTACTAAAAGACTAAATGTAAGCGCTAATCCAAATAGAAGTGCTACAAAATTAACCCTAAGCACTAATCGAGATGGAAGCAAAACTCCATCAAACCCAGGCGCTATTCCACTTGGAAGACCCAAAAAACATATAATTAAGTGCTAATCAAGATAAAAGTGCTGATCTGCTAGCCCTAAGCACTAGTCGAGATGAAAGGGATACTACCTGTGTGCATGTACCAATAGAGATGTAAGTACTAATTCCCATAACCCTAGTGCTAATCGAGATAAAAGTACTAAATCCTAACTAGAGGTGCTAATACTAGCACTACTCCTTGTCCAAAACTATTGTGCTAACCTAGATGTAGGCATGAAATCACAGACCATAAGCATTGTGCAGTTGCGCGCAAGCGCTAAACCACATAACATACCCTTCTTTAGCCTCATAAATATCCTGAAAGATAAAAAGTATAAAGTTTGGGTTAGCCAACATACCTATACGCCAGCTATGGGAGCTCTCTGATACTCGCAGACTAGCTTGGATTGGTGCTCCACATGCGGAATGCCTTGTACTATAACTATAGCTCTTCTCTATCTAACTCAACAAGCTCAAGGGTGCAAATGTGGCATGTTGGGCCCACTTTAGCCTATCTATAACTGTCACATAAGCCCTAATCTCCCTTTTTTCCTCCCCAAGCCATGAATCATACCCATTTTTACTCATATTTTCTTCTATCAACCCTATTTCTCATCTTGAACCTCTTTTTCACCCTCCTTTTTGAGAGTTCACCTAAAAAAAAAAAATTTCACCTAATCTCTTGAGGGGGCATCCCTCATCCATTTCTCTTCCTCCTGTCAACCTAGGAAAAAATTCTTTGATTTGACGCCGTTCACACTTGACACATCAAGGAGGAGCAAAATGTAGACACCTAAAAATGCCTTGACCCTGCAAGCCACTTTCTTGTATCCTTGCATCTCTAACCCTCCTTTTTTGCCAAATTAATTAATTTATCCTAGTCATTCATCTTAACCATTTGTCTTAATCATTCACCTGTAATAAATTAAATTAATTTATTACTATACCTTAACCATTATCCACAATTAATTAAATAAATATTTCAATATTTATTTAATTAATTCTCTTCATCCTCTAACCTATATTAATCAAATAAAACACACTTATTTGATTAATCCCCCTAGCCTATGACCTAAACCTAGCCTAATTAAATAATTAACATTTATTTAATTAGATTTCAAACCCTACCTAGCCCCTAGAGCCAAATTAATTAAGTAAACACTTGCTTAATTAATCCAAATCACTAATGAAAAAACCTCTACTAATTTCCAACAGCCACATTAATTAAGTTATTCACTTAATTAATTAGCCTAAACCTCCATTATCACATCTCTCCACACCCTTTGCATAAAAATCATTTTTTTATTCAAAGGGAGTCACATGTGTCTCCACCTCACCTTTCCTCTTTCATGCAAGAACATTTTTTAATATAAAATGCTCACATATGTCTTTGCGAAAAACATGCATGTGTCACTTTTCATTCCACTCACCCTTAAATTCCAATTTATTATTACACCCTCTCCCATATTAATAAATTTTTAATTCATTCATATGTCTTAATCCTCATTAATGCAAAGCCTTCCCAAGGTTAATTAAAAATTTAAAAATAATGAGATCCATCCATTATTGTTGATCAAATCTTAGCCCTTGATCTCACCATTTCATCCCTACCATTGATCCAAAATCCTCCAAAAGCTTTATAAATACAAACTTCCTCCAAGCATTTTTTAAGTCATGTCATTTGCATCCATACTATGCAAAAATTCATAGCCAATTCATAGCCCAATCCATTGCAAATCCTTTCATCACATTTGTGTTGATCATTAGAGAAATCCACATCCATTTTTGTGATGGGTAAAGCTAGGAAATTGCTTTGGGTGCACCATTTCCTCAACCTTATCAAGTAGAATAGAGAACTTGAAGTTTCAAGGTATAATCTTCTAATTTATACTTTCTTTTATGTTTGCTCATCTTTTAGTCTTCTTGCATCTTCACAACCTTCCTCTATTATTTTAGCCTTTAATTAAATAAATCAACATTTATTTAATTAAATAAGCCACCCCTTTCAACATTCCCAAAAAATAAATAAATACAAACTATTTATTTAACTTATCCTATTTTACCGCCTCAAACATTAGTTGATTAAATAATTTTACTTAATTGACTAATTAACCACTTGTACATTCTAGATCTCAATCAACCAAGTCAACCTTGCACATGGCTTAAGGTTGCACAATGCTCCATGTGTGCACATGTCTCTCAAAAAAGACTTTTGATCCTCACCCTCCATTTTCAAATCTAGCTTGTATCTACCCACCATATCTTCTCAATCCAAACCCTAATCATGTGCACCTATCACAAGGTGACACTTGGGGGGCTCTCATCCATTCTTGTCTCTCATTCAAACCTAGCCATTAATCTCATAAATCAATCTTATCCATTGATCCTCCATCCTTCAAATCAATAAATTGATCATCCCTCAAGCCTATTTCATCATAAAAGTGAAAATAAAAGGAATGTCGCATGTTCAAATATCAACCACATTCATTGTCTCCATCAAGAAATTAAGGAGCACATCTACACATCAAGTTTCACACATGAAGTTGTCATTTGATTTTATCATGTAGTTTGCATTCTGTATTTGCTCTAATTTTAAGTAGAGTTAAATGTGAAATTAAGATCTTGCATTAGTGTTAGTTCCTTATTGTTTCACATTTTAACATCTTCACAAGTGTTTTAGCTAGGTTCTAACTCCTATCCCATTAGATATAAACCTTCCCTAGATATTACCCAAAATGTGCATTGTTATAACACATATGACCATGCTCAATGTTTCAAAAACCTGTATCTCACCTTTCAATGGACTCATTATTGTCTAACCTAAGGTTGTATTGATATGGTAATGATCTCACCCAATAATACCAAGACATCGTGTATGCTCAAGGCTTGTTTAAGAGTCATTATAGGTTAATTCTATTAGGATGTAGTTGCCATCTACCTTGTAAATCCTATGTCATTTTACATGGCTCCAACATTCTTAAAATGTGTCTCTAGGCATATATGGTCTTACTAGAAATTAAATTTTAATATTTTTAATCCCACCTATTGTTTGTAATACATTCATAAGGAATGATGGGTTCATCAGCAATGGTAAAGATGACTTGTGGAGACAATATTAATTAATTAAATTTCCACCTACAAGTGGAGCACTTGGGAAAGAGGGGATGACTCTTGAGTTATAAACTTGTGTCTTTTGGCATTGCTCAAGTTGGGTTCTTGGGAGAGTGAGGACAAAGACTCTGGGGGTGCATTTGCGATGACCTTTTGCAATCCAAGAGGCAATCCAAAGGTTGGGGGTGTTGGAAATGGGAAGAGGCATTTTGGCTTCTCTTGTGTTTCAATAAATCTATAAATTAGCACCTTGGATAGTGGTAAAAGGTGAGGAATAGAGAGGAATAGAATAAATAGGTTGAAGAGGTTGTAGGAATAGGATATAGAGTTGTATGTGTTGCAATTATTCACGAGTACACAAGTGCTACTAGATTGGAGGCAAGGAGGAGAATGGAAGTTTGCTTATATTGTAATCTTTTTTACAAAGTTAATACATGCTTGTCCTCTCTTCTTGGTGGATTTTTTATAAGGATTTATCCATGTAAATCCTATATTATATGATACAATAATGGTGTTTTCTAATTTTTCTATTTGCTGATTTAAATCCATTAAAACTCTTCATGGTAATTCCAACATTAAGAACACTTAATTTCATATTTGCATACAATTTTTAGATTTCCATAGTCTAAGCCTTCTACCTCACCAATTGGTATCATGGCTTGATAAGGAATATTTGATGTTAAACCATTGGATTAGAGATTGAAAATTCCCAACATATGGTAATAGAGCTAGATTGGTGTAAGAGCCATTAGGATTGTAAGAAGGGGTTTTTACCTTTCTTAGAGTGTTAGAGGCTTGTGGGTGTTAAGTGTGAAAAAAATGAATGATGAAAGATAGCATGTACACTAGATCAAATGCACTTTCACAATAACATTCAAGGACAAGACCAAGCCAAATCACTACTGAATGGAGGTGGACTTAGCTACAGATCATGTACTTAGGAGTGCTATGGAGAGATCTAATTTGATCAAGCATTTTTATCAAACCCTAGGTCAATGATGCACATAAGCCTAGTTCTATGATGATTTGATTATAATAGAAGATATACAACAAATCTCTAGAAACTAATTGTACAGGGAGGATAAGGAAGATGATAGAATCAGTGTCCCAGAAGTAGAGATGTTGAAGGACTATTTCAAAATCACCCAACTCCTGAAAGGTTGAATTAGTAGAAACTGTAAATTGGAGAAATGCTATAGAGACTACCCTGATGCCAAATTTGAATTCTGTTAAGGTAGAAAGACTTGGATGCCAACACCCAAGTCCTGCACAGAGGAATATTCCCAAACTACTGTCAGATCCTAAAACCCTAATCCTTGCTTAGTCTTCCTATATCTTCATATTTCCTAGATCTCACACCCATAACCTGCACACAAGAAGAAGAGAGGGGGTTTCGGGGTTATGGTGTTAGGGACTTGCCTCAGTCAAATCTCAGGATAGCATTTAAGCTTCCCAATACTATTGATAGATAAAGAGAGCATGCCCTTGTAGGGCAGAGGCTAAACACAAAATCAATATGATGAATCAAATTATGATAAATCAAAATGATATCACCTATGTGATGAAACCCTTAGGAGGATGAATGCTCTTCAACTCATAAGGAGAGATAGATGATAACTTCAAACTTGCAACAACACACAATGCCAATACAAATCTATTCTAGAATCACAATGAATGTTGTGAATGCTCTTTACTCCAATGTTTTATGTTGGATATCTCTATCTAGGTTTATAATGAATAAAAAAACACACTTATATATGTTTTCCCACTAACATTCCTTAAATTAAACCAAAAGAGATGACAAGGAGAAACCTTTATAAACGTCCTAAGCTGACATACATTTGAATTTGCCTTGACTAATTAGGGAAGACTTGGGCATGGGCGCCCAAGTCTTGAGGGTCCTTACTAGTTTGGGTTAAGATAAAATATTGGCCCCTTGTTCCCAATTTACATTGGTTGGGCAATTTTGCATCAAAATGAATATTTAGAATGTATAATATATTCACAAGGACCTAGGAGCTAAACACGGAGGTAAAAAGACATGTGTCCACTTTTTACCCCATAACACTTAGCCCCCACTTTAATGTGTGTATGATCTTTTGATTAATACATTAAAGTATGGTCAAAGCACATCAAACACATTAGACACTAGAGCGAAGACACACCCTAAGTTTGAAGAACTATTTCTAGCCTCCAAGCTTAGGAAAACATAATAAAACACTTTAAAAACATGCAAAATGCAAATAATACAGTAAGGAAGCACACAATACACAAAAAAATAGTAAAAGGCACATAATACATGAAGAAGGAATGAATAAAGTCATGGAATACACAAGTCATACACGAAGAGAAGACATTATTAAACAATTTTATAACCCTAATTAGGTGATGGAGGGAGCTCATCGCTATGCGTCGCCATCAAAAGCACACAAAACACATAGCATGGGGGAGCTCATCACTATGCACCACCACAAAATGTGCAAAACACATGGCATGGGGGAAGCTCATCACTATGCGCCACCACTAAAACATGGAAGACATGCAAGGAAGACACATGAAAAACACATAGAATACACAAGTACTATAGAATCTGTCATCGACACACTATACATATAAAACACATCAAAAATAGGTGATGGGGGGAGCTAATCGCTACGTGGTGCCATCTAAGAACACACTTGACGGTTGACCTATGCTACCATAACAGCCAAAGACACACTTAACTGGGAATAACTCAAGATCCAACCCCACCTCCATAGAGGAATTTTTGAAAGGATGTGCAACTTCTCAAGGGAATACACAATCCCACCTTTCGTAGAAGGGCTTTCAAAAACATACAACCCCACCTACATCACAGAGATGCCTTATAGTGAAATGGAAGCATGTGGACAAAGTATACAACCCTACCTGCATCACAAAGACACCTTATAGTGAAAAGGAAGCATACACAACACACAAAACACAGTATACAACCCTGCCTGCATCACGAAGATACCTTACAATGAAAAGGAAGCATACACAAACATGCTTTATCACAATATCTAAAATATCCAAGAATTTACCACAATATATGCCCCCACCTTAAAGTGGCTGATCCCGCTTACCTGTAGAAATCATGTTTAAGGTAAGTTTGAAAACATGCAAGGGAACAAGAGCTTTCACAAAGCCCATGCCCCAAAGTGACATGTGCTTACGATCGTCGACTGTGCCCAACAATCACAATAGAAACACATTAGTATTATATGCCAACAATTAACAAACTTCGGTTAGAAAATCTTTACGAATAATTAATATAGAAATAAAATAACATACCACTTAATAAACTAAGGCTACACTTACAGGTTTGGAACTGAGTATAGCTATTAGGTTATACTTGAGGTATCTTAGAACTGAGTGTAGCTACAAGGTGAGATATAAAAACATTCCAAAGTGTGTAGAATTAGATTTAGAGTTTTGCAAAGGTTTGTTACAAGAATTTCACAACATGATACATGATCACGTCACAACACAAAGTGATTATACTAGTCAAGTGTCAGTAACATATTAACCCCATATTTATATATGGACTAGGTCCATTTTTATTTTCTTGTTGTAGGGATGCATGCTTCTTATCAATTTTTATTTGCTATCATGATCCGCCGACTAGTAGAGCCACAAAAGAATGAAATCATGAAAAATGGGAGAGGAGACAAAAGTGATTTAGGTCTACAGCATGGGAAGATGCCCCCAAGACAACTTCCACAATGTTATGTCCCCAAGGAACCACACACAACAATTGCAATAAGAGAGAGGAGAATAGAAGAATAGAGAAATAAATAGAAGAAGTATCACAATGAAGGCGGTCTCCTTGTATCCTTGAGCTTACAAGAGTGTCAAGGGTCATCCAAGGAAATCTAAACAACATTTAACACAATATGGGGGAAACACAACACAACACATACACATATAAATATATCTACCTAAGGGGAGGCCAAACTTACAAGCATCTTTGAAAGGTGCTCCATCAAGTGTGGTGGAAGAAAGGAGAGATTCATACTTGTTTGATTTTCATTACTTAAGTCTAGTCACAGGATGCTTGTTTCACAAGATTGCTTATATTTGAAATCTTTTGATGCTTGCGGGGAGGTGAATCATTACCTTTTTCAAAAAATGACTCATGCCTTGCCCTTTTCCTTTCTTTGCTTTTGTATTCTGCTTTGCATGATGAATGAACCACTTGCAATGAAATGGGATGCTTTTTATCATTACAACTTTCTCTTGCTTAAAGTGATTACATGTAGGCTACTCCATTTGCATATCTTGTGCATTTTGGTTATCTCCCAATCCTTGAAGGGATAACGGAGGAGGAACCTTAGCGTAGATACCTTTTCCTCATTATTGAGGTAGATCTTTATTTTCCATCTTATCTACTTCTATTATGCCAATTATTTCATCGTAGTCCAGATATTCATCTTCATGCTCTACTTCATTCTTTTGTTCCACCATGTTGTTGTCGTTATGCTTAGGAAAAGGATTAGTGAAGATTTATCAATTTTAATTCAGGGGGGCACCAAATTATTTCTATTGTCATTCACACCAGTCACTTGTATTATGTTAGAATCAATAAGGTCTTAAATTTCATGTTTAAGATGCATACATATTTTAGTGTCATGCCCCACTGAGAGATGATAATGACAATAGCCATTAGTATCAAATGAAGGTCCTTGCATCTTCCTACTATCTAGTGGATGAGCAGGAGGAATCTTCAAAAGATTTTTTTTACTTCTTGAGTCATTATCAAATGGAGAGAATCTGATAATGGAGTAAAGTGTCTCTATTGTTGCCTGAATTGAAATAGTGTCCAATTAGGTTTTGTAATGGCAGACACTTGTGATTGAAAATTATTCAAATGTTGTCAATTGATCTTGATGAAATTCTTGTTATTCTTCTTAAATGAGTGTTGAGATGTTCCATTTGTGGATTGACCAAGAATAACCAATGAGTTATGATTCTCATACTGACTAGCTGAAAGTTGGTAATCTTAGAGAGTTGTGCATAGATGTTGAAAGGAACTATACTTCATCAAAAGCATTCTATCGCATATGTTCAGTTGTAGATTTGTAATGAATACTTTTTGAACATCCTCATCTATAATATGATATTGTATTTGTGCAAAGAGAGCTTGATATCGATTGATGAATTTTGTTAATTTTCCTTTTGGACCTTGTTTACAATGGACCAAATCAATCAATGAGATAGAAGGTCCAATGTTTTCTTCAAAATGTTGTAAAAATTGATCAACTAGTTGTGAGAAGGAATGTATTGAATTAGGAGGTATAGATTAAAACCATTCCAAAGTGGTATCTTTGAGAGAGCGCGGAAAGACTTTTGCTAACAATGCCTTGTCAAAGATGAAATCACTAGACATTGTTGTGAATGCTGCCACATGAGTATTAGTATCTCCTTTACCACTCTACTTTTCAAAGTGGGTGGTCTCAAATTTGTCAGGCATTTGATCTCTTAGGATTGTATAAGATATAGGACTCCAAGCATGATATGTTGGTATATTAGGTTGAGAGGAAACATTAGTAAAATTTGTCACTTTTTGCTGCAAGGATGACATACTCTACAAAAGTTGGTTTAGGGGGGCATCATTAGGTGATATGGTTTGTGGATTTGAGACAAGAGTATTTGATGTTGTATTCATGACATTAAGAGGTGGTTGGTAATAAGTGGAGATGATGGGTGGTTGAGAATAATTATTCATGGGTATGGATACAGGAGGTGCTGAGTCTTGATAATTAAACTCTACAACTTTGTAATTATGTGCATTGTTCCATTAGATATTCCCATGGTAGTGGTAACATTACTACAAGCTTGCATATTGGTGGTGAGAATTGGTGATGTAAAAGTGGATATTCCTATAGTCGGTATGGGTGCCAATACTTGTGAGCTAATATACTTTGGTGGTGACACATTTTCTATGACATTCGCGTGGCTAGCCGCTGACTATTTGTATGTGGTGACTGATCATGCAAGTACTGTACACTCATTATTTTTCCTTCTTTTTTTTTCCCATTTGGAGTCGGTTGTTAATTTTTTGTTAACTGACAAAAGAAAAATGACATTATAAAACCCTAATTCTAGAAGCTTCCAAAAGGCTTGTTATAAGCTACTGGGATGTATGTTGCTAGTGGGATTTTGATATTGTATTTTGGCATTTTGCAGTGGTGTTGAGTTGCAAGGATTGTTAATTGTAATCGGTTTGATTTATTAGATAATAATATTGGACTCTCTATTGGTGGATGTAGCCCAAGTTTGGGTGAAACATGTTAAAACTTGTCTCTCGCTATTATTATTTCTGTGTATTTCCATTCCTCTGTTTAATATTTATTTTTGTTTAATTGATATCTTCTACATGCAATTCCCAACAAGTGGTATCAGAGCAGGTTGTGTTTGATTATCATCTGCAGGAAGGTCTCATGGTTGAGTGGGAGTCTCATGGTTGAGTGGGAGCAATGGTGGACAAGGGTAAATTGAAGGTAGATAAATTCAATGGGTAGAACTATCAATTATGGAAGATGCAGATGGAGGATTATCTCTATTAGAAGGATTTATGGAGGCTGTTGGAAGGAATAACCAACAAACTGGTAGCAATGACTAATGAGGATTAGAATCTTCTAGACAGAAAGGCACTGGGAACCATTCAGTTGTGCCTGGCACCATCTATGGCATTCACTATAACATAAGCGACAACAACAAGTGAATTGATGAAAGCTTTGGCTAAATTGTATGAAAAACCCTCAACCTCAAATAAGGTATTTCTCATGATGCATTTGTTTAATCTAAAAATGATTGAAGGTGGATCTATGATAGATCATATAAATGAGTTTAATACGATTACCAATCAGTTAACTTTTGTAAAAGTGAAATTTGATGAAGAGGTGAAGGCTCTCTTAGTTTTATGTTCTTTGTCAGAAAGATGGAATAGCTTGGTAATGGCTGTAAGTAACTCTGTCTCTAGTTCAAACACTTTGAAATTTGATGATGTTGTTGGTGTTATCCTTAGCAAGGAAATGCGATGGAAAAGCTTAGGAGGGTCCACATTAGGTAGTGTTTTGAATGCAAAAAGTAGGAGTAGATCAAAGGAGAGAGGAAAAGGTTATGGAGGTCATGGGAAGTCATGAGGAAAATCAAAGGACAAGAGGTTCCCATCTAGAGGACAGAAGGATTGCCGGTACTATGGAAAACTAGGTCATCTAAAGAAAGATTGCTGGTCTCAGAAGAATAAAGAAGGAGACAAACAAGAGGGCAATAAGGAGGCAAATGTGGTAAGTAATAAATCTGAAGATGATGCTTTGATTCTTTCCCTAGATACTGCTGATGATTCATGGGTTATAGATTCAGGGGCCTCATTTCATGCTATGCCCCATAGAAGTTATTTTCTTGATTATGTCTAAGGGGATTTTGGGTTGGTTTATTTGGGAGATAACGAATGATGTCAGATTGTTGGAAAGGTAAGAATCAAGATTAAGTTGCAAAATGGGAATCCTTGGCTACTACAAGAGGTAAGGCATGTTCCAAGGCTGAGTAGGAATTTAATTTCAGCAGGGTAGCTAGCTGATGAAGGTTGCATAGTTACTTTTAGTGATAAAAATTGGAAGGTTTCAAAAGGTGCCTTAATAGTAGCAAAAGGTGTGAAATTAGGCACCTTATATCTTTGTATAGGTCATATTGTTCCTTCTACTATAGTTGTTGTAGAGAAAAAACAAATAGGTTCAGGAACAGTTGTTGTAGGTTCACAGGAAGAGACTGAAATAGTTGGTGGAGGTTCTAAGACAACACTGTGGCATAACAAACTTGGGCATATGAGTGAAAAAGGTATGAAGTTCATTCTAAGAAAGTTTTACCAGGTCTGAAATGTATTAATATGGATTTCTATGAAAGTTGTGTGTATGGAAAACAAAAGAGAGTTAGTTTTCTCAAGGATGGGAAGCAAAAGAAAGATGAAAAGTTGGAGCTTGTGCATACAGATGTATGGGGACCAGCTTAGGTATCTTCTCTCAGTGGCTCTCAGTATTATGTTACATTCATAGATGATGCAACTAGGAAGTTTTAGATTTATTTTCTTGGGCATAAATCTGATGTATTTGAAACATTTAAGAAATGGAGAAGCTTGGTTGAGAATGAGACAGGTAAAAGATTAAAATGTCTTAGATCTGATAATGGTGGTGAATATTGTAGCAAAGAGTTTGAGGATTATTGTTCCTTTAATAGAATTCATAGGCATAAAATGGTTCTAGGGACTCCATAAGAAAATGGAGTGGTTGAGCGCATGAATAGGACAATAATGGAGCGTGCAAGGAGCATGAGATTGCATGTTGGGCTGCCTTTAAACATGTGGGTAGAGATTGTCAATACCACTATATATTTAATTAATAGAGGTCCTTCAGTTCCTTTGGATTGTGGTATTCTAGAAGAATCATGGACAAGTAAGAAGGTGAGGTATTTTTTTCTAAAAACCTTCAGATGTGAAGCATTTGCACATGTAGATTTTGAAAATAGAACCAAGCTAGATGCAAAATAAAAAAAAGTGTATCTTCATTGGATATGGCATTGATGAATTTGGTTATAGGCTTTGGGATGTTGAAAATCTAAAAATTGTGAGAAGCAGGGATGTTGTATTCAATGAGAAGGTGTTGTATAAAGATCAGTTGCAGCAGCATGAGAAGAAAGAAAAGGAGTATGTGGTCCTGGATGATACTCTAGATAATGATGTTTCAGTGGTTCCTCATACTCTGTAACAACAACAAGAAATACAACAAACTCTAGTGAATGTTAGATGGTCAACGAGGCTAAGTAGATCTCTTGAAAGATTTTCTCCCTCTTTGTATTCTATTTTGTTAATAGATGCTAGTGAACCAGAAGGGTATGATGAAGCTATGCAGGTGGATACAAAGGTTCAGTGGGAGCTTGCAATGAAAGAAGAAATGGACTCCTTGCTGAAAAATTAGACTTGGGAATTATGTAAGTTGCCTATAGGTAAAAAGGCTTTACCAAACAAATGGGTTTATAGGCTGAAAAAGGAAGATGGAGGTAAGAAAATATTTAAAGCTAGGTTAGTTGTAAAATGATTTACATAGAAAAAAGGTATTGATTTTGATGAGATTTTTTCTCTGGTTGTAAGATGACTTCTATTCGTAATGTTTTAAGTATTGTGGTTGCTAAAAATTTGCATTTGGAACAACTAGATGTCAAAACTACCTTTCTCTATGGTGATTTGAAGGAGGAGATATATATGGAACAACCCCAAGGATTTGAGATTGAAGGTAAGGAGAAAAAGGTGTGTAGATTGAAGAAGAGTTTGTATGGCCTAAAACAAGAACCTCGGCAATGGTATTTGAAATTTGATAGTTTTATGGTTGAGCAAGGCTACAGCTGATGTAATTCTGACCATTGTGTTTATTTTAAGAGGTCAGATAATGACAGCTACATTATTTTATGTTTATATGTTGATGACATGCTTGTAGTAGGGTCTAACATGGATCACATAAGAGAGTTAAAACAACACTTAGCACAATCATTTGCTATGAAGGATTTGGGGGTAGCAAAATAAATCTTTGGTATGAAAATTTGTAGAGATAGGAAGAACAAAAAATTGACTCTATCTTAGGTTGATTATGTTGAAAAGGTGTTGCAGAGATTCCATATGGAGAATGCAAAAGCTGTCAGCACACCTTTGCCTAGTCATTTGAAATTGACTAAGGAGATGTGTCCTAAGACACAAGAGGAGGAAAAAAAATGTCCAAGGTACCATATGCTTCAGTTGTAGGAAGTTTGATGTATGCCATGGTATGCACGAGACCAGATATTGTACATGTTGTAGGAGTCGTAAGCAGGTATATGAGTCATCTCAGATTAGAGCACTGGAATGCGATAAAATGGATTCTCAAATATTTGAGAGGTACATCCAATACACAGTTATGTTTTGGGGGCTCTAATACTGATTTAGCAGGTTATGTAGACTCAGATTTGGTAGGGGATATTGATACCACCTTTTGTAACCTGGAGATCTACGATGAGTTAGATCTCTAGGTTGCAAAAGGTGGTTGCTTTATCCACCACGGAGGCAGAGTATGTAGCTGCAACAGAGGCAAGAAAGGAGTTGATATGGCTATAATCTTTCATGGAAGAATTGGTCAAACAACAGGCTAATAGTTATTTGTTTATGGACAGCCAGAGTGCCATACATCTTGCAAAGAATTCTACCTTGCATTCAAAGACCAAACACATACAGTTGAGGTATCACTTCATTTGATTAGTGTTGGATGATGGACAATTAAGGTTGGAAAATGTACATACAAATGAAAATCTAGCAGATATGTTTACAAAGGTAGTAACAAGGGAGAAGTTGAGCTCCTCTTCAACTTCAGTTGGTCTTCAAGACAAAAAACCAAAAATCAGAATAGTAGAGTCTAGGGTGCTTATTTCAGTGGAAGCTGCACGTGCAGCGGTGTCATCCAGGATCAGTCTCCAAGTGGGAGATTGTTTGGTGTGGAGCCTAATCAGTCTCCAAGTGGGGAGATTGTTGGTATGTGGTGACTGATCATGCAAGTACTATACACTTGTTATTTTTCCCTCTTTTTTTGCCTGTTCGGAGTCGGTTGTTAATTTTTTGTTAACTGACAAAAGAAAAATGACATGTAAAACCCTAATTCTAGAAGCTTCCAAAAGGCTTGTTATAAGTGGCTGGGATGTATGTTGTTGGTGGGATTTTGATATTGTATTGTAGCATTTCATAGTGGTATTGAGTTGCAAGGATTGTTGGCTGTAATCGGTTTGATTTACTAGATAATAATATTGGACTCTCTGTTGGTGGATGTAGCCCGAGTTTGGGTGAACCACATTAAAACTTGTCTCTCGTTGTTATTATTTCTGTGTATTTTCATTCCTCTATTTAATCTTTATTTGCATTTAATTGATATCTTCTGCATGCAATCCCTAACACTGACATAATTTTATGATTCACTACATGGGCTATTCCATGGAGCATGTCAACACTTTCTTGTTCTTATTGTAATAATCTTGTTATACCATCAACAAGAGGTATCACTTCTTGAGCTAGATGTGCACCTTGTACAATTTGTTGGAAATTAGCTAGTTGTGTGTCTAATTTCTTGAGTTGATCTTTAGGCACATATGTAACTATGTCAATCACATCTTTAGAATCATGAAATGTTTCTTCTTCTGACATGGTGTTTGTGATATCTTTCAAAGATGATGATTCACATTTTGTAAAGTATTTGGGTAATGGACTTTCTGATGTTTGCATATCGTTGCTATTGAAAGCACTAGAACCCATTAGTCTACAACTTCTTCTTACCAAGGTGTTAGTGCAAGGGCAGCGGGTTATATAACTCATGCAAAGTTTTATAACACCCAATGCACTAATCAAGAATATTATCAATAAGATTATTAATATTAAAGTAGTTATATTTGCCAAAATACATAATGTGTAATTGCAAAACTATGAATTTTCAAACCAATGATATGGAATAATACAAGGTTTTCAAATGAATAATAAAAAATATGTTATAAATCAATGCAAGATTTGATATTAACTATTAGCAAGATGCAAATACTTAAAGCAATGGGTTCAACAAAATGTTAAGTGTGAAAAAGATGAATAATGAAAGCTAGCATGGACACTAGATCAAACCCTAGATTTCACAATAACATTCAAGGACAAGACCGATCCAAATCACTACCAAATGGAGGTGGACTTAGCTACTGATCTTGTATTCATGAGTTCTATAGAGAGATCTGATTTAATCAATCCTTTTTATCAAACCCTAGGTCAATGATGCATAATACCCTAGTTCTATGATGATTTGATTATAATAGAAGATGTACAACAAATCTCCAGAAATTGATTGTACAGAAAGGATTAGGAAGATGATAGAACCTGTGTCCTAGAAACAGAGATGTCAAAGGACTATTTTAAAGTGCCCAAGTCCTGAAAGGTTGAATTAGCAGAAACTATAAACTAGAGAAATGTTGTAGAGACTGCCTTGATGCTAGATCTGAAGTCTGTTAAGGCAGAAAGACTAGGGTGCTAGCACTGAAGTCTTACATAGAGGAATATTTTTGAACTATTGTCAGATCTTGAAACCCTAATCCTTGCTCAGTCTTCTTGTATCTTCATATTTCTTGAATCTTGCACTTGTAACCTACACACAAGAATAAAAGAGGGGGTTTGGGGGTTATGGTGTTTAGGGATGTGCCGCAATCAAATCCTAGGATAGTATTCAAGTTTCCCAACACCATTGATAGATAAAGATTGTGTGCCCTTGCAGGGTAGAGGCTAAACACAAAATCAGTATGATGGATCAAATGATTATAAATCACAATGATATCACCTATGTGATGAAACCCTTAGGAGGATGAATGCTCATCAACTCATAAGGAGAGATAGATGATAACTTCAAACCTGCAACAACACACACAATGACAATACAAATCTACTCTTGAATCACAATGGATGCTTTGAATGCTCTTTACTCCAATGTTTCAAGTTTGCTATCTCTATCTAGGTTCATAATGAATTTAAATACACAATTATATATGTTTTTCTACTAACATTCATCAAATTAAACCAAAAGAGCTGACAAGGAGAAACATTTTTAAAGGTCCTAAGTTGACATACATTTGAATTTGCCCTGACCAATGAGGGAAGACTTTGGTGTGGGTGCCCAAGTCTTTATGCTCCTTTTTAGTCTGGGGTAAGATAAAATATGGGCCCCTTGTTCCCAATTTACATTGGTTTCAGGCAATTTTGCATCGAGATGAATATTTAGAATGTATAATGTATTCACAGGGACCTAGGAACTAAACAAGGAGGTAAAAAGACATGTGTAACAATGGGTTGAAGTGGATGTTCTATGTGTTAACATTATTGTGTAGCTCTATGAGGTTGGAAGCCATGGCAACTAACTCTCGTATGGATATTGTCAATGGGATCTAGATGTTGGGCACTAGAATCTCATGGTTGTGGATCTTTATTTTTTATGGAGTTGGTCTTTTTGACTTGGAAGCTCCTATAAAACCTAGTTCCTATGTTTGTTTGTGGGTTGTGGAGGTGGTCTTTCTATGACTTGAAAGCTCATAGACAATTTGATTCCTCCTTCATAGTTTAGCACATGTTAGTGTTAGTACAAGGACATGGTTTAGTTTGCAATTTCTCTCCTCCCTTGTAAATTTTATTCTTCTTGAAGGTTCTTATCTCTATTAAATTGAGGTTTATATGGAGTCAAGTGATGTTGTTTGTACTTCATTATTTTTTGGCAACAATTTAGTAGCTCCTTGATCTATTTGTTCATTGTTGTGGAAGACTTAAGAGAGTTTTTTAGAGATTGGTAATGAGAGATGTTTTACATCAATGTATTTTTGATATCATTATATGTTTCTTTGACACTATGTGGTTATTATAAATGCCTTGATCTTATTTTTTAGATTTGACATTACCCAAGTAGAGGGAGTTCTAGAAAATAAATGTTTTTTGTATGAGTAGGGAACCTCTCTTGGACTAGTTACACTTTTTTATAGTGTTGAGATGCTTCAAAAGTTTTTGTCACATGTTTATGTGTTTTATTACCTTGGAAATTTATTTTTGTGGGATGGTGGATATATAGGGACTTGATTGTATATTTGGGTTGATATTTTGATGGCATTGAGTTCTACCTATGTTGGATTATATATCTTTATTTGAGGTATGGATAGAATAAATGACCTACTAGCTTGTTGTTGTTAGTATTCCAGCTAGAATGAGTGCAGCAACCACTCAAAGCCTTTTATTACTATTTCAATTTGGTGATTGTTTTCATGTACATATTGGTGCAAGATTTAGTGGTAGTTGGTATGTTTCACCTTGGCATGTTCCTTATCCTATCATGGTTTGAAATGATGGAGGAGGAGAGGAGTTATTTCTCAAGATGGTGGTTACCTTGGTCACTATTGTAGGTATCTTATTGGAGCACAAGAGCATGTTGAAGAATAAGCTAGTACATGATTGGCTAAGTGGTTTTTTTCCATTATTGAATATTCCTATGGGTGTATTTAAAATGTATGATGTCAAATGGGAGAATGATAGGATTTAGGTTCCATCTACCTTATAAATCCTATGTTATTTTACATGGTTCCAACATCCTTGGATTGTGTCTCAAAGCAATTAGGGTGTAATTGGAAATTAATTTGTAATATTTAATCCCACCTATTATTTGTAATACATTCATAAGAAAGGATGGGTCCATCAATATTTGTAAAGATGACTTGTGGAGACACAATTAATTAATTAAAGTTCCACCTATAACTAGAGCACTTGGGAAAGAGTGGATGACTCTTGAGTTCTAAATTTGTGTCTTTTGGCATTCCGCAATCTAGGTACTTTGGAGAGTGAAGACAAAGAATTTTTTTATGCCCTATGATGTTTCTTTTGGCATTCCCCGACTTGGGCATTTGGGAGTGAGTAAAAAGGATTTTGGGATGCATTTGTGATGACCTTTCACATTATAGGAGTAAATCCAAAGGCTGGGGCATTGGAAATAGGAAGAGGCATTTTGTCTTCTCTTGTGTTTCCATAACTCTATAAAATTTTTCTTTGGATTATAGTGGTAAAAGATGAGGAATATTGAGGAATGGAATAAATAGGTTGAAGAGGTTATAGGGACATGATAGAGAGTTAGATGTGTTGAGATTGTTCACAAGTGCATAGGTGCTGACAAATTGGAGGCAAAGGGGAGAATGGAAGTATAATTGTATTATGATCTTGTTTTCAAAGTTAATATATGCTTGTCCTCTCTTCTTGGTGGAGTTTTTTTCCTGCAAGGGTTTCTCCACATTAATCATGTGTTATATGATGCAATAATTTGGTGCTTGTTATTTTTTATATTTTTTGATTTAAATCCATTAAATATCTTCATGGTAATTCCAAGATCAAGAACACTTAATTTCATATTTGCATACAAATTTTAGATTTCCATATGTTAGTGTGGGTTTTTATTTCCTTTTCCTAAGGTTTTTCCTACACTTTTATTAAGCTTTCTCAGGTTAATAAAGTGAGTTTAATTAGGTGAGTGGGTAGTTTGAGGTGTCACCATCCTACAAGGGAGTTACATTTTCTATGTTTAGCCCTAATGGTGGTCACTCCCTATTCACTAGTTTTGCCACCTCTACCCTCTCCCTGGCCTATATAAACTCACTACTTAGCTTGTATTTGGTAATCTTTTGCCAATTTTTTTTAGAAGCTTCTCTTTATAAGCTTGTAATGTAATTATGTCATCTTGACATTTTCATATCTCTCAAAATCTCTAGTCTACCTTTGTTTTTTATTTATTACTTTTATAGCTTAAAATCTCTCTTAATTTTTTTTAGGTTATGTATGTTTTTCATATTTTTAACATGGTATCAAAGATTTTGTTTTGAAAGTTTTGAGTTCTAGAATTCTTAATTGAGAGATTGAGTTTATTTTTGTGAGATCTTGTAAAATCTTGTATGCTCTTATTTTGCATTTATTAAAAATTTGAAGAATAAAAAAGGATTTATGAAGATCCAAAAACCTTTATATTTTGCATGTGTTTTGTAAGATCTAGGTGATTGTAGCTATTTTGACTATATTGGTAGTGTTTTTGGCTATTCCTATGTGTCCAAAAATGTTTCAAGAAAGTTGCGATTGGATTTCATTTCATCCAATCTAGAGATCATTTGACATAGTTGCAAATGAGGGTTTGAAGCTTAGATCTAGTAAAAAACATTCATCTAGGGCCTTTTTAGGCCAAAATGACCTCACCATTACATCTAGAAGGCACAAAAACATTATTTTGGTAGAAAATTCACCTACTTCCAATGTTGGGAGAATTTGTGGAAAATTAATTTTGCCAAGGAGGTTGTATGTCCCCCCCAGCATGCAAACTGAGGTGAATAATATCAACTAATTTTAAAAAAAAATCAAAGCGCTTAAGGATTGCTTAGTTCTTAGCACTAAGATAAGCACTTAAAATGTTCTACTATTTACAACAAGATTAGGCACCCTTTTGGGGACCGTCCCCCTTTAAAACCACCCACAATTTTTTAAAACTGCCGATAGCAGTCTTCTATAACCGCCAATGGCTATCTTATCTTCCACTCGTGCTTTGTTGGCTAATGACTCCTAACCACTACCACCCAAGTGACCCTCCACCTAGTCACTACCCCTACAACCACCACCACCAGCGGCACCACCCACGAGCTCTTCAAGGGCCACCAAAGACTAGTTTTTTGGCCTAAAAGAGTGTATTTTTTTGAAATAAGCATAACATAGTCATACAGAGAAGAAATTTTGCAAATAAATAGGTAATGGATAGATGGAGATGATCTATTTCTAGGCAAAGTGGTTTTGATAAAAAAAAAATCCACTTTTCTTTAGATATTGTAGGTTGAAGTTGGTTATTTTTTTCTTTAATAGGCCATATCTTACACCCTCAATCTTCATTCCTTGCAAATGAATAGGTATTGGAAAGCTATTAGAAAGAAATACATAGCTATATAGATATTTTTCCTAGATTTTTTATCAAGTTCATTCTGTATCAAAATTTTGTTTTTGGCCTTTTTTGGCCCTAATAGTCTTGTAATCTAGTAAAAGTATTGTAAATACACTAAACTATAAAGTGTCAAACTTGTAATCTCTTGGGGTATGACTTTTGATTTAGTAAAAAGGGGGGCATATTGTATTTTTTCTTTCTTGCATTCTCTTTTAGCACAACACCAACTACAATTAACTTTTTTACACTAAAATAGATCAAGTAACAATTCATATTCTAACACCCTACAACTACTTTGAATGGAAGTAAAAAATGACAATCTACTTGGAAAAGCAAGGATTGTCTAGGGTAACAATGGGTCTTGAATCTAAACCAACATTACTTACAAAAAAGACTAGATGGCATAATAAGTTTGATGAAGCATTGGGTACCTTGTGCATGTCTATATCTCTAGATTTACTCTTTCATATTGAATATATTTCTACACCAGATGAAGTGTGGACCACTTTGGAAAATCTCTTTTAGTACAAGATGAGTTGAGAGGTCATCAACTGGAGAGTGAGCTCATAGGGTTAAGTCTTAGTAATTTTGACATAATTCAAGACTTCTTCACTAAAATAAAATACATTAGATTACAACTAAAACAATGTGGGATTGAGAAGAAAGACACACAATTAATTTTGAGTATTCTCTCTAAATTTGGCCCTAACTATTCATTGTTTGTGTCAACATTTCATGCCACTAAAAGCGTCTTAGGAAGCAAATTCAAAATGCCTTCTCTAGATGAGTTTGTCACTGAACTAACAAGGGAGAAGGATAAGTTATCTCAAATGGGCACTATAAAACCTTCTAAGTCTCATTCCTTGGCTGCAAATTAGGAAAATAAATATTAGAAAGGGTCTTGAAAGTAGAATAAGATACAAAAGAACCAAGGATAGAAGAAACAAGATAAAAACTATCTACCTTTAATGCAGCTAATGAAGCATCTTCTTTCAAAGGTGACAATCCTAAGAAGGAGAAGGTGAAGTGTGCCTTTTGAAAGAAATATGGTCATGATTGTTTGGAATTAAGGTGTCTCAACCTTTGCAAGTTCAAAATGATGTATTTATTTATTCAACACTATGTTGTAGGATCCCATAGTTAGCACCTTGTGTACATGCAGTAAGATAATTTTTTGTGACTTTGTCAACCATGGTTTCCCCCCAAAGTAATTAATAAGGGAGTGTAGGAGGGTAGATCCCCTCCTGCGGGGCCTGGAGGGCTTATCCCCCCAGCGGGGACATAGGGGAGGAGGCCACAGTAGGGGTCTTAGGGAAACACCCCTAGCGAGGGTTGCTAGGGGTAGTATCCATGGCCGGGGGCTCAGGAGAAGTGCCCTTGAAGAAAAAAATTCCCTATATTTAATAAAGGCGTTGGTAGTTATTTTGTTATTGGTTGACATGGATAAAATAACATTGGATAACCACTAAAGAGGCTTGATAAATAAGTAGTTGGAGGATGTGAAAGGTAATGGGATGCAAATGAGAATTGACATTGTGTACTCCTAAAAGAACTTGCATTGCAATTGTGTTGTAATCATCTTTTAATTTGATAATAGTGTAGGTTTTAGAGACTACGGTTTTTTACTTGAAAGGGTTTTCCCCACGTATATCTTGTCTTGTGAGTTTTGTACTTGCATTTGGATGTTGTTATTATCCTTTTGTTAATGTGTATCTAATAACTTGTAACTAGTAAATATTGAAATTAGCATAACTTTCCTCATTAGATCAGTGTAGGAAGATGTTTCCGCATACCTTGCTTCCTTTCAGTTGGTATCAGAGCCTGATGACCTTTGGTTCTAGTTGTTGGGTAGAGGGTGTTTTTAGTTGATCTTCATTTGAGTGGGAGCTTGTGTAGAGGATTTTGAAATCTTTGTTGCAGGAAAAAGATGGCGAGCACATCAGGGAGGTTTGAGATAGAGAAGTTTAATGGAGGCAACTTTGAGTTGTGGAAACTCAAGATGGAGGACTTATTGGTGGATATAGATCTATGGCTCACAGTATTTGGAACCATGCCATCAGGCATGAAACAAGAAGATTGGGATTTGATGGATTAGAAGGCTAAGGCTTTGATAAGACTCTATTTGGCTGATTCAGTGCTCTTGACTATCCATGAAGAGAAGATTGCAAAATATCTTTGGAAGAAAATTGGAGATGTTTATCAAGCTAAATCCCTGGTGAACAAGTTATTCCTGTGAAAGAAATTGTATTCTCTAAGGATGGAGGATGGAGGATTTATAATTGATCACCTGAATACTGTTAATACGCATGTTGCCCAGTTGACCTCTATTGGTGTGAAGATGGAGGAGGAGGATTAATGTATGACATTACTGTTTTCCTTACCAGATTCATGGGACCACCTTGTTATGGCCATTGGGAGTACCACTACCACCTTCAAGATGGATAAAGTGGTTTCTTCATTGTTGTTTGAAGAGATGTGGAGAAAATCTTTTGAGTCAGCTAAGGAGGCTCTTGTGGTTCATGGTAGATCTAAAGAGAAAGGGAAGAAAAAGGATAAGAAGAAAGAAGAAAGAGGAAGTTCCAAATCTGTTGGGAGATTCAAGTCTCCTGGAAAGTCCAAGGCCTTGTGTTGGAATTGTGACAAACCTAGTCATTTTTGCAAGGAGTCCAAGGAGGAGAAGAAGAAGAAGAATTGTGATTCAGATTCTGACCAGTCCTCTCAGGATGAAGGAGAAGCATTTGTCGCTGCCTTGGCAACACATGCATCTAAATATGTGTGGCTTATTGATTCTAGTGCATCTGTTCACATGACCTCTCATTGGGATTGGTTTTCAAAGTATGAAGAATATGATGGTGGGAAGGAGTACTTAGGTGATGACTCTCACCTAAAGATTCTTGGCTCTGGAAGAGTCTTGTTTTGATTCCCTAATGGATGAGTGAAGGGGATCAATGGTGTTCTTCATATCCTTGGTTAAAAATGGAACCTATTATCTGTAAGTAAACTGAATGATGTGGTTGTGCAGGTTGTTTTCTCGAATGGAAGATGCAAGATGACTAGAGGATCTATGGTGCTAGCTAAGGGTATTCAGATTAAAACTTTGTTTGAGCTTGATACATGTGCGGTACAGGGAAATAGTGCCTCTATTTGAAAGAAGAGAACTTTAGATTCTTTATCCTCACCAATGGAACCAGCAGCAAAGAGGACTGTTGCATCTACTTCTAATGGTCATGCTTTCTACATACCTAATGATACTTATTCTATGGAGATGAAACTTCTAGCTAAGAAGACAATGTTATGGCACCAAAGGCTTGGTCACATTGGGGAAAAGGGTTTGAGGACCTTGAAAAACAAAAACCTCGTTGACGGTATGAATGATTGTAATCTTGAGTTCATTTTTTAAAAACATTGCATTTATGGTAAACAAAACCATGTTCAATTTTATTCTAGTTCTCACAAATCTTCTAAGGTGTTGGACTTGATTCATTCTAATGTGTTTGGTCTAGTTAATGTTTCTTCAATTTCAAAATCTATTTACTTTGTTTCATTCATTGACGATTACAATAGAAGGACATGGGTGTATTTTCTTATAAGAAAATATGAAGTCTTTAGTAGATTCAAAGAGTTCAAAGCTCTTGTAGAGAAACAAAAGGATAGAAAGATTAATTGTTTAAGGACTGATAATGGTGGTGAGTTTTGTTTAGCAGATTTTGACAAGTTCTGTAAAGAACACGGGATTGAGAGACACAAGACAACTCCGTATACCCCTAAAGAGAATGGATTTGGAGAGAGGATGAACATAATGTTGATAGAGAGGGCAAGGAGTATGCTAAGTGGATCTAGCCTTGAACAAAATTTCTAGGCTGAAGCTATTTCTACTGCTTGTTACCTGGTTAACAAGTCTCCTACATCGATGCTTGTTGATAAGACACCTATGGAGGTGTGTTCTGGTAAAAATCTTTTATTGTGACACATTCGAGTATTTGGTTGTGAGGCATATGGACATATTTCTAAGGAGAAGAGGTCTAAGTTGGAGAACAAGGCTATGAAGTGTATCTTCAACGGTTATGGCATCAATGTGAAGGGGTACAAACTTTGGGATCCAATGGCCGAGAGAATTCTATATAGAAGAAGTGTGATCTTTAGAGAGCTCAATCCTTCTTCTGTTGTTTTACAACTAGAGAAAGAAAAAGTGAAAGAGGATGTGGGGGTAAATGCAAGGAGATGGGGGACCAAAAAGTTGCCAGCATCTCCAAAATCAAAGAAAAATGCGAGCGCGTTATAATGCGCTCACGTTTTGATTTCAATAAAAGAAAAAAAAACCATTTCTTCTCATTCATGTTGCGACTTCTCTCCTCACAACAATAAAGAAAACAAGAAAAAATGTGATCACGTTGAAGAAGAGGCCATTGAATCAAGTGCAATAGACAAAACAAGAAATTCACAATGCTACCACACCGCCAAAGACATCGTCATGCAAATTTGGAGGCTCCATCACAAGAAGAAGATAGGGTTTGATGGATTTTATTAGTTTGAGAACAATTTTTAGTTTTGCAATGCTTGATTTATTTTTAGATTGCATTTACAGTTATTGGAGAAAGAGAAAACCTAAATCTAGCTGAAGAGGGTGAAAACAACCCCCAAAACCCTCCAAACCCTCCAAACCCTCAAAACCCACCTTCGCCTTCTTTTCATGTAAGGGATAATCAAGAATACTACCTAGGGATAATAGAAGAAAACAAGAAACATCTTGAAACTATTATTCAAACCCTAAACAATCCAAGTGGAACCACTGATCGTAGGAGGGCACTTGCAAAATCACTATAGGAGATTGTTTCCCACATGGATTTGGTGACAAAATAAATTACCAAATTTTAAGACTATAGGGAGAGGAGTTGGCAATATTATGCTGACAAGTTGTCATATGAACAAGTCAAGAATGAAAAAATTACAAAATCTCAATTATGTGCACACTTTATTAATCCCAAAACCGGCCAAAGATTAGAAGAAAGTTGCAAACGGTTTCCTATAAATTGGTGTAGGAATAAAGAAATATCCTAAAATTTTTGGGATAGATGGTACATGGTCTTTGATGAGCACCCATGCAACAATGATGAGGTACCACAATATTTCTTAAGGAAACTCTATTGCGAGTTTGTCCTCAACAAGATTCTGAATTATTTTGACATTTGTGAGTTACAAGGTAGAGGTGGTGGCTTTGCCCAAGATAGACTCGGGGCTTAGTAAGATGAAGACCATGTGCCTATACCCTGAGTGAGGCCAGAACGTAGGTCACTCCCTTTAGCTTTGAAGGAGAGTGTTGAGCTGGAGACTTTACATTCATTGACTACTCTCATCCAAACTCTATCACAGCATGCCGAAGATTTTACCTAGGTTGATGAGGGTGAGAGTAGTAGGCATCATGTGTCCCCACATTTATGTAGCACATGTGGTAACCTATGTGATTATGGGATGCAGGAGGCATGACAGGACTCTGCAACACAAGTGCAGCATGCTGCAACACAAGGACAGGACATATTGGATGATCCTGTTCTTAGTGATGATCTCTTATAGCATACATTTGGTATTGACTCTTAGCTAATTTGTTACAAGTTTCATCTTGATTTAGTATATTGTTATTTGAAATTTATAATTAATTTTATATGATTATCTATATTATAAGTCAAAAATAATGTATGTAATTGTTTGAGCAATGAAATTCCAGGGACAGAGTCTTCATCCTGCCTCCACTAGCCGTCCATTGGCGAGTTATGAGAGGAGGTCAAGTCAGCAGGTATGTAATTATTGTAGATATGTCAATGGTAATATTATTTTGTGACAATTTGATGATTTCAACAGTCACCGGCACCTCCACAGTTTCTTGGTCCCCTAGATTCCAAACCACCACTTTACAGAGCTAAATTTAACCATTTCTAATTATTATGCATTTTTAAAATAATGTTATGTATTTATTTTATTTGAATAATCTTGAACTTGATTTTTAGATGTTGAATACATTGGAGACTCCTTCTGATCTTCGTGAGTCAGTGCAGATAGGCATTGTTGTAGCCATGATGTCTACAAATCCTTTGATTGAGGTATGAGCCAATAACATGAAAATATCATAATTTTGTATTTCTTGTTTTATCTCATGTCATTTGATGTACATAAATGATATTTATGTTTAGTAAATTTTGCTACTTGATACTTCTCACAGGAGGTCACAACTCCAGTCCGTCCAACTACAGACGAAGAGAGAGACAAGATGATGGACAGTGATCATCGGCTGGCGGTAAGTGATCAATTACATATGTGATGTTATATATTTCATACATTTTCTATACTAATGTGCATATTGTTTGTTTGTATTCATAGGTGCGGCTAGATGAACTTTATTCGAAGAGGTCTACTCGATGGTAGAGAGAGGATGTGTCACTGACTGGCTCTCCATCTTCACAGTCAAAGAAGGGCCACCGATTATTTCCTAAAAGTCCATAGGAAACTAGTTTTTGGGACATTTTTTGTATGGCTAGATGGCTTTGTATACATACTTTTGTATGTTAATCCAATGTATATTTTTGTATATTTGCCTGTATGGCTTTGTTTGGACATACCTATATGGTTTTTTATATAAACTACATGTTATGTTCATGACATTATGTATATGACAGTTTATATTAAATATTTAATATGATAATCAATTATTGTTACAGGAATTTGGTTTTACAAGTACCAATTGCATTTTCTTGAAAGTTTATAAATCATTTTCAAATAATCCATTTTGTGCATATCTTGCAATCATTGAATTTTGTGGGACTGTGCATTTCTTTGAGGTATCATTTCAAATAGTTCACATGCCTTGTCTATGCTTCCATACTTTCCATACATGTCTACAAGGGCAATTTTCAAATACAATACATGTGACAAAATTCCTATATCATTTATGCTTTGATGGTTGTCCACACCATGTTCTCTAGATCCCATTATAGCATAGGCAAGGAGGTAGTTGGTTAAGGTTGTGCAATTTGGTTTTAGATGTGCCAAAATTTGCATAAATGGTTGAAATTTATTTTTGTGCATTTGCTTGAGAGTTTTTAAAGCCTTATGAAAAATCCATTTCATGCATATCTTTCAATCATTGCAATCCGTGAGACAACATTTCTTTGAGGCATCATGTCAAACAGTTCATGTTTGTTGTATATGCTTCCACACAAGTTGCATACATGTCTTGCAAGGTACTTACAACTACGACATTTGACAAAATTCCTATATCCTTTATGCTTCGATGGATGTCTATATCGTGCTCCAAACATAGTATTTCTAAGGTTTTGGAATTTGGCTTTACACTTGCCAATTACATTTTCTTGGAACTTTCTAAAGGCTTATCAGAAAATCCATCTTGTTCATATCTTGCAATCATTGTATTCAATGAGGTGACATTTCTTTGAGGCATCATGCCAAATAGTTCACATGTCTTGTCTATGCTTCCACACTTTGCATACATGTCTTTGAGGGTAGTTACAACTACAACATCTAACAAAATTCCCATATGTTTTATCCTTTTGATGGATGTCCATTTTGGCATAGGCAAGGAGGATACTGGCTAAGGTTGTGGAATTTTTCTTTACACCTGCCAATAACATTTGCTTGAAAGTTTCTAATGCCTTATCAAAAAATCCATTTTGTTCATATCTTGCAATCATTGCATTCAATGAGGTGATATTTATTTGGGGCATCATGTCAAATAGTTCACACGCCTTGTGTATGCTTCCACACTTTGCATACATGTCTCTGAGGGTAGTTGCAACTACAACATCTAACAAAATTCCCACATGTTTTATCTTTTTGATGGATGTCCATTTTGGCATAGGCAAGGAGGATACTGGCTAAGGCTGTGGAATTTTGCTTTACACCCACCAATTGCATTTTCTTGAAAGTTTCTAATGCCTTATCAAAAAATCCATTTTGTTCATATCTTACAATCATTGCATTCAATGAGGTGACATTTCTTTGGGGTATCATGCCAAACAGTTCACGTGCCTTGTCTATGCTTCCACACTTTGTATACATGTCTACAAGGGTAGCTGCAATTAAAAAATTCCTTATAAATGATGATGATGAGCATCATCATGAATATTCTATTGCTTCACATCTAAATGCACAAATATCATGCACCTCCCCTTGTGGTGAAAGACTAGCTTAATTTATACCCATTTTCTCAACCAAATCTGTAACTTGTTCTTCATGTTCATGGCTATTGTAGGTTTGATAAAACTCATTTTTATGATGCTTAGGTTGTCCTAGACATGCATAAGGTTCATAACTTCTGAAAAATCAATCTGTAGTTCATTTTCTTGACCCATGGAAAAAGTTATAACCATTGTCCCAAAGTCTAGAGGAAGACATGTGAAGACAACAATCATGACTTGAATGAAGCCCTTTGCGAGTAGTTTCAAATTGGGCATGGAGTTTACCTCCTTGGACCATGGTAGATGTTATGATGACTATTTTTAAGCTTCAAACCCCCATGATGACAATCTCCCATATAGTCAATCAAGGTAACCACCATCATGTAGTAACAAAGGACAATTAGGAAATTTTGAAATATTGTTGTGTCATGCATACAAATCATCATGAATAGGTGCATAAGGAATTTCCTATCCCAAGACACTAAAGAGAACTATTAAAATGATGAAAGACCATGTTGAGATAGTCATGATGTCAAGGAATGAAGAGCCAAAACAAGGTGGAAACATGATGAATTTCGAGTCTCTTTGACTGAACTAACTGACATACCTACACATGCATGGATACAATGGTCAATGATGATAGAAAAATATGTTAAAACTAAAAATAGATGATCACATGGATCTTTTACCTGATTTCCTAGCCTGATATGTTATTGCTACACCATTTTCAAGGTCCTAGTTGGCTGGATTGGTAAGAGGAAACCATGGAAAGGCCTTGAAAATATTTGAGTAATGCAAGAAATAGAAGCTATGATTTAGAATAATGGATGTAAAAATCTCTCCCAACTTAATATCAACCTTGTTACAACATCATATTATTGTTTTATGCATGAGAAAGGATAAAATGGGTGTAGCCCTTAAGATCCCTAAGACAAAAAAACTGCCAAACTTTGACGGAGCAGTTCTTGGAATTTGTGGTAGCTGGGAACATTCTGTTTGGACCTGCAAGTGCATGTGGGGTTTGTCCACTATAAACTCTCTCAGTTTCATTCAACTCTAGTATATTTGACCGTGTCAGAATCAAATGCATTATTGTAAAACACTTTAGTTTCATGCAGTGGAAAGGTGCTAGGAGTGACATTTTGCATTCCATAGCTCATGGGGCAGAACAGACTTTGCTAACATGTCAACATGGGTGGGTAAATGCCAAAGGAGGTCTCATTTCATGTGCCAAGTGCCCCAGTCATTTAGGGTAGCAGGCTACTGGCAAAGTCCCTTAAGATCCCTAAGACCAAAAAACTGTCAAACTTTGATGGAGTTGTTCTCAAAATTCATGGCAGCTGTGAATATTCTATTTGGAGCTATAGGTGCATGTGGGGTCCATCTACAATAACCTCTCTCAGTTTCATTCAACTCATGTCCGTTTGATCGTTCCTGAATTAAATGCATTCATACAAAATGCTTTAGTTTCATGCAGTGGAAAGGTTGCCAGGTGCCATATTTTTTGATCTGCTCATTATGGGGGTGAACTGACTATCCCAACACATTAGGGTGGGTGGGTAAATGGTAGGGAAGGTCTGGTTTCGTGTGCCAAGTGTCCTAGTCATTTGGGGCTATAAGCTATTGATAAAGTAGAAAGTTGCTAACACTGAAAGTTTGCATTCCATAGGTATTGGGGGAAAAATGACTACGCCAACACATTCAAGTGGGTGGGTAAATGCTAGGGGAGGTCTCATTTTGTGTGCCAAGTGTCTTAGTCGTTATGGGCTATAAGCTATCTACAAACTTAAAAGGTGCTAGGAGTGACATTTTGCATTCCATAGTTGTGGAGCTGAATAGACTTCACCAATGCATTGGTGTGGGTGGGTAAATGCCAGGGGGGTCTCGTTTCATGTGCCAAGCACCACAATCATTCGAGGAAGTAGGCTACCGACAAAGTCCCTTAAGATCCCTAAGACAAAAAAATTGCCAAACTTTGACGAGGCAATTCTTGGAATTCATGGTAGCTGGGAACATTCCATTTGGACCTACAAGTGCATGTGGGGTCTGTCTACAATAACCTCTCTCATTTTCATTCAACTCCTCTACATTTGACCGTTGCAGAATCAAATGTATTCTTGCAAAATGCTTCAGTTTCATGCAGTGGAAAGGTTGCTAGGTGCCATATTTTTTGACTTGCTCATCATGGGGGCAAACTAACTATGCCAACACATCAGGGTGGGTGGGTGAATGCTATGGGAGGTCTTGTTTTGTGTGCCAAGTGTCTCAGTCATTCTGGGCTGCAAACTACTGGCAAACTTGAAAGGTGTTAGGTGTTGGTAGTGTTGTGATGCTCACAACATGCCCCATTTTACTCCTTAGCAAAATGAGGACCCCTGCTCAAGTTGGTTTGCTTTGCTTGGTGGTAAAGGGGAAAAGGTAAGTGAAAATACAAACCTTGTTAAAAATATAGAAAATTTGCATTTGAGTACCAGGTCAAAGTACAGGTGAATTCCTTGTTGAAAATAAATAGGGGTTGCTTTTTGAATTATTTCAAATTCACTATATTTTGCAAGTTATTGTTGTTTTTTGGTAAAAGTACAATTAGGTGGTTTGTGCCTTGTATATACAAAGTTCTTTGTATAGGCATGGTCATATCATATACAAACATGTTTGTATATCGGGTATTGGTGTTAGTTGCAAAAGGAGAAGTCATCGGGTTTAATTATTTTGTTGCTTTTCCTTGTATGCATTTGAGAAATGTTTTATACATACATACAGGGTGGACCCGAAAAGGTTTAGGTTGAAATGTATACATGTTGAAGTCCACTATGTATATTCTAGTTTGTATATTTGGGCAAATGGAAGATATACAAGTAAATATACAACGGATTATATATAGCGCAGAATTGAAGAAGTATTAAATTTGGTATAATCGATGTATGTTCAACACTTGTATATTTGGTAGATGCAAAATATACAATCATGAGATACAAAGAATAATATACAAAGCATAACTGAAAGAGGTATGAAATAGCAAATAGTCATTGTATATTTCAGGTTTGCATAAAAAGTATAGAGAAACATACATTGTGAAATATGCAACTCGGAATTGAAAGTAAAATGAAATACAGTATAAATGATGCGATCAGACTTAAAGTATATTTTGTGAGACGTCACTTTATACAAGGCACGGAACTGAAAAGTTATAAAAAATGATGAAGTCAATGTATATTTTGGTTTGTATATTTCTTATATGCAACGAGATATACATTGCACTTTATGCAAGCTAGAACTCGGGAAGATTAAAATATAGTTAATTCAATGTATCACATTCGAGCTATATATTAAGAGATACATTGAGTTTTGAAAATTGCAGAGATATTAAGGAAAGGTAAGGTGGGTCCCAGCATTTGTACATTTGATTGTTTGTATAATGAGAATGTATATTTTATGATGTACAAGTAGATGCACATTCAGAGATACAAAGCAAAATATACAAGGTTTTATATACATTGTAGATACGAACATAAGTGCAATATGATTTATAATAGTTTGAGGTCCAAAAGTTTAATAAGAATCGAATGCATCACAGAAAGGCATTTTTAAGAGGTAAGGTGGAACCCACTATATGTACATGTATGCTTGTATAATAATCATGTATATTTTATGATATACAAGCAGTTGTGCATTTAAAAGATACAAGGTGGATTTGTCGTGGAAGTTAAAAATGGTAAAGTCTTTGTATATCTATCGTTTGTGTATTTTATACATTCCCGATATACAAAGAATCAATACATCGCGAAAGGGAGAAAAGGGTAATGAAATGTTTGTATGCTGTGTTTGTATATGCGATTATACAAGGGAATATACAAGTAAGATATACAAGCGGCAGGATACAAAAGTGTACAGAAAAGGTAAAAAGAGGGGCTTTAGTTCAATTGTATGCATAAAGAGTTTGTATGTTTAAATATACAAAAGAAAACATACAATGAAAAGATACAAGGAAAACATACAATGAGATATACAAAAGAGAATGCATGTTTAATTAAGCTAATGATCAAAAGTTCAAAACTCTCAAACACAGAAAAGGAAAACCGAAGGTCACAGTGCATTAATGGCTATAATTAATGCAAATTTAACACTGAATCCGATGGAATTTAATGAGGGTTAGGGCAGAATTATTGTTATTTTGCTTTCAAGGTATATTGTTAAACATTGAATTTTGTAGAAAAGGTGCTCTCACAGTAAAATTGAATGGAATTTACCAAATTAGCGAAGTTATAGTTGCTGGGTGAAAGCAAAAGGTAAAGTAAGTCAACATTAAGGGTTAAATGGTCACAGAAATAGGTATTTATCTCAAAGCCCTGTTTAGATTTCAAACGGTAAAGCACAACCATTAATTCCAGTAATTTCACTTTCAAAATGCATGCATTTGTTAAAGTTACTATTTTAACTATGGATTAGCTAAGTAGAGATTAACAAATTCAAGGAGGTTACAAGTTAGGGTAAATAGTATAAAATAGGCATTCACGGTAGAACCCTAGATATGAAGTGAAAATGAAAGGTGAGACATGTATACTTCTATAGGATGCCCCCTAAACCGAAGAAAGATATAGGGGAAGATATAAAAAGGGAAAGAAAACCACGGAAAGAGGTGGAGAAAGAGGAATTACCGATACACAGAGGGCATCCGACAATAATTAGTACGAATGGAGTGGGGATGGATACTAACATAGGAAACTATGATGCAAGAGATGTGCTAAAAAAGATTACTGTTGCGAATGCTACTCCTGATATGAGGTGCATTTGGGATAGTGGGTTATATCGAGCCGCGGGTTTCCCATTGGTGATAGAGGCCAAGGATTTATGCTTAGACTGTGTAATTATTTATAACCCAAGTACCAAGATGGTTATGCTATATGATAAAATAATTGTTGATTTGACTCCTGAGGGGATTGCTAACACTTTTGGGCTGGAGATCACTTATAAGATGATAGACATTGATATCGATCAGTATAATGAGAGTTTCTACACAAATGAGGGAGACTGTAAGGGTAAAATATTTCAGCACTGGTACAGTCTAGAGAACAAACCAAAGGTGGTGGCCAGAATCCCTAAAAATCTGATGAGAATACATTTCAAGGAGGAGATATGTTTGATGATCACCATGTTGAGCAGACTAGTTGGACTAAAAGATGCTACCAAATGTGAGCCCTGGATATTCACTATCACAGAGTACCTGAGAATAGGTGAAAAAGAACAGGGGCAAATTCATTAGGCCAAGGCCATTAGTACGGCTATTTGGAGGTAGGCCATGTTGAGGCAGCAAAAGGGATTGCCATTTTATTTGTCTTCTTATGTGTTGTATTCCTGTGCTACAATGATTAGGCCTTTCATTCATGGAATAGAAAGGATTGGTGTTTTAGGAAATGGCCCTAATCAGAGGCTAGTATATGAACATTACCCTACCTTGCAGGAGGAGAATGCCTTAAAGAATTTTGCTTTGGTCAATGATGTTTTCTATACCTTCTTGGTAAGAGTACTGAGGGAAGAACCTGATAAAAGATTGTCTAAGGATGCTAAAAGTGCAATTGGATTGCACAGTTCATGGTTCATACAGTTTGAACACTTTACTTATATAGGAAATGAGGGTTTTGAGGGGAAGCCATTCACACTTCCCAGATACCCTTCTGACAAGCTAATGGTGTTAGAGTTTTCGAGGCAGAATTTGCATGCTTTCAGGATGTACAAGAGGAAATTTAACAATAGGGGAAATGTTAGACTGCCATGGGCAATTGGCAGATATTCTTGTTTCAGTGAGGAGGTGGCAGGTTATTTAGAGCAAGAATTGAGGTATTATGGCCTCAAAGAGTTTGATTTAGCAAGAAGATTCGACCCCTTCCACAGAATTTAGAATTTTGTAGACAAGAAATACAAACAACAAGTACATATTGAAGATTTCTAGGCTGACTGCCAGAATGACAAGGAGGTAAGGAAAAGGGCTCACAAAAGATTGACTGTGGAGCAAGTGAGGTCTATTGGCGATATTTATGTCCCTCTAGAAGTTAGGGAGGATGATCAATTGTTACACCATAGTTATGCATAGGCAAGACTAGCTCCCATTACAGAGCCTGATTGGTTGAAGCCCTGGAACACGTTCATTGGATGTTTTGACAAAGTCGGTGATATTATTTTCAAAGACATGGCTTAAGGATAGGATAGAAGAGCTTAAAGCTGAAGGAAAAGAAGTTACATTTCCAAAGAAGGGAAGGAAGAGAAAGGCAGAGCCTAGTGAGGACCTACAATGTGTCTATGAGAAGAAGAGAAAATTTGTTGAAGCTAAAGTTGTGGAAAAGGATAAAAATGCCACATTAATGGATCCATATGCCTTGGGCATAACAATTGTAGATGCATCTAAAACTTTTGTTGATGCAAAATCCATGAGCCATGAGTTTAGTGAAGAAGAAGCACAGGCTGCAAAAGGGGTAGCAGGACCATCAGTCATGAGGGCAATCCTAGTAGGTTTGCCTAGGGGCGAGTCCTTGAAACCAAAAGATGCAATTGGAGCCCAAGAAGTAGGGGAGAAAATGAGAAGTATGTCCAGTACTTCTACTCCAATGGAACCAGGACAAACATTCATAAAGGTGAAGGCAGAGCTAGCTGGAGAGGGGCTGCAGGAGTTAGAAGTTAGTAAGGCCAAACCTACTGCTATAGAGACTGTGCAAATTGAGAGCAGTGACAGTGAGCAAAAGATAATATACAAGGGAAAAGTGATTGACATAGAGGAAGAGTCAAGTGATTTCCTTAGTGAAGAGGAAGAATCAAACCTACATGCACAAACAAGATCTATTGGTCCATTTGATACTCTAGTGCCACGAGAAATCATTAGAGATGTGTAAGAGGAAGCACATAAGATTGAAGAAGCTGAAAAGGAGAAATCATTTGAAGGGGTAAACACCAAAGGATAGGCAGCACGAGGGGAAACCTCAGAGGTGGATGCATTGGATATTCTAAACATGTATGGGGAGTAGGGTGAAGAAGGGGAAAATACAGAAAACTTGCAAGCCGAAGAAGAAGAAATAAAAAAAGATGAGGTTAAGGCCAGTTTACCAATACATCCAGAGCTGCCACAGACATAAAATATAGAGGCAAAAGAAAAAATAGATGGGAATAAACCTGAGGAGTCAGCAATAGAAAAGGCTCCTAATGAAGATGATCCAAAAGGGGAGTCAGCAGCAGAAGAGGCTCCTAATGAAGAAGATCAAGAAGGGGGAGATACTAAAAAAGAGGAGGAAGAAAATGAAGTTGATTCAAAATAACAAGAGCCACAACAACAACAAGATCAACAACATAAAAATCCAGAATAGCTACTTGAGTAACAACAACAACAAGAGCAGCAATAGGAGGAAATTGGAATAGATAAACCTCATGAAGAGGTGATTGATGCAGAGTTGGCTATAGAGGGGACAAAGGAGGTGCCTACCTAGCTGGAAGGGGAAATAAGAAGAGAGAAGAAAGAAATACAGTTAGCTCCGATTGATATTAAGAGCTTGTTGGGAGGAAAGACAATTCCAAGGAAAGAGAAAAGAAAAGCTAGGAAAATGTCAGCAATCTAGAGAGGTCCAGATGGATCAAGAACTCTAAACCTAGCTATACCACAAAAGGAGAAAGAAAAGGGTGAGATTACCCTAGAGGAATACAAGATATTGAATATTGACCTTGGGCATTCAACTAGAGAACAACACCTCCATGAATGGGAGGATATGTACCAGGTAACAACTGGTATCCTAAGGAAAGACAAAGATAAACTAGAGCATTTAAAAGGGCACATTGTATAGCTCCAACAATTTATCAGGGGGATATTTGATCCCAATACCATAGTTCCTGACTTACCTACTAACATAGCAGTAGTGTCCAAGGAGGAAATAAAAGATATCGAGAATAAAATATTTAAAGCTAATGTTTTTGATGAATGGTTTACTGATTTCATACAAGGAGAACAAATAATCAGGCAAGCCATGGACAGCTAGAGAATAGCTATAGAAGAGAAGAATAAATGCATGATATTCATACATAACTGCCAAACAAGACAAGAGGAATGCAGATATGAGATTGAGCAGCTTATAGAAATGGAAATAAGGGCAGATGAGTTGATCCATGAGGGAGCACTTAATGTTGCACTGGTGAATAAATTTCCAGGAATAATAATGGAGCTTAAATTTGAGGAAAATAACCTCAAGAGGTGTGCAATAGTTATACTAGAGTTACAAGAAAAGGCAGAAGGTATGATAAATATGCATAAGGGGATCATAGAAAGACTCATATAGCATGAATGCACAGAGGTGCTAGCATATGACTTGGAGAGAGCATTGATAGAATTTAGGGCCATATTCACACCCTGTACAAAGAATCCTGATGCAGTCCTTAGAAAACAAATGATGGATACATTGATGGAGGAAAGAGCCAAAATGAAGAAGTATAAGAAAAGAATAGAGGGCTCAGAGGACAAAGAAAAGGAATTAAAAGAAAAGGTGATGATGCAAGTATATATTTTAGCAAAAAGTCCAGGAGGGGACCGTACCTTTGTGAAGGGTGTAATTGACAATTTCAAGAAATACATGAAAAGGTAAGAAGGTAGGAGCAAAGAATTTTGAGAGTAAATCAAATGAAGAGCCTCGGCAGGAAAAGGTCACATGAAGTCAGAATCTTATTTGTGAAAGATTCCAAGTGCATCCTTTGAGAGGAAAAGATGCCAAGTAGTGGATTGGCACATGGTTATGAAATAATGGCACGCCATTGGTCAGTAAAAGGGGATCTCAACCATAGAATTGTGGTTGTAACCGTAGGATGGAGGTTGTAACCGTAGCAAAGGAGAGAATTCAAATGCTATATTAAGAGCATTGCTACTTGTATTTTTTTTTTTTTACACAGGGATTTTTAGCATTTAGCCAGGAAGTTGTATTTCTTTCTGAGGTTTTTTTATTATAATATTTTAGTTTAGAGGAGGTCACCTATTGTCTACATTAAGGAATGCCTGGAAACATCTAGCTTTCTTATTGTATTTGTAAAGCATTGTGATTTTTTTTTGTGAATTTTGATCAATAAAGCTAAGAGTCATACCTACATTGTAAACCATATATGGCTATGTGTTTTGAACATAAGTGAATCTAGAGGTCTATGTCTATTTTCTGAGTGTCTTCTAGCTCTTCATTATTTTTAAAATAGTTTCTCTTAAAGCTCGCAATCTTGAATGCTTGTTTGTGAAAATATTTAGAACATTTGCATTTAATGATTTGATCTACTGAGTTAATTGAATTCACTGTATTTCTTACTGTGTGTATAACAAAATGTTTAGATCCTGTAGTGAATGATGGTAGATTTAAATTTCTCTAACTTTTCCCAACAAGTCTGAAATACTTAGCTTAAACGTTGAAATCCAAAGGAGATTATCTTACATTTGAAGAGTTTAAGAGTTATAAGTTGATATCTGATAATCTTCATATATATTTGAAAAGAAAAACATGTTTGAATATAAATCATATAGAGCTTTGAGATATAGTAACATTTTATGCAGATGAATGATTAGAAAGTTGATATTCATGTTGGTTTGCATAATGGGAGTCTAGCAAGTCACAATTCCACTTTAAATCATGTAAGGCCCCTTGCATATTACAGCTTCATAATAACCTACTGAACGGTCCAACAAGTCAAGACCTGACTAGTAAGGAAACTTGGGATTAAGAAATCTTAATTGATTTCTTCATATCTTTCAAGATAGTTAGGTTTATTTTATGAATTATAACTTTTGTTATGAGTGTGCAAAAACAATCATCAATAGTTTTTAGTGCTAGAAGGAGGGCTGAATAGGAGTTAAAGTTGTAGTTGAGTAAAGTTGGATCATAACGGTAGTAGAGTGACTAGGTCTAGAGCTAATCCTGATGACATATTTTTGCAACTACCTGATAGAAGATAGAGTAGGGGTCCTCTAATTTGGAGTCCTAAAACATCTAATACAAGAAGTTCATCTGGAATGCCTCCTGGATCACCTTTCAACACCCATAGTATTGACAGTCCTAACAGTTCTTCATACGGGTCCTTAAGTCTCAGTTCAGGTTCTCCCAGAGGTCCTAGTCCTCCCAAAAGTCCAAGTACACCTAGAAATCAAGGTATCCCTACAGGTCCAGGCCATGCACAAATACCTGCAATGGCTTATTTCAATGTCAACTCTCCCATATATTTCATAGATTATCATGAGATGCCGAAGAACCCTGAGAAAATATGCCCTAAATACCAGTTACACCAGGATCCAGAGGATCATATAAGGATATTTAAGGAAGCTTGCTTTAGAACCCAGTTAGAACATGAAGATGTAGTCTGTAGGTTATTTCCTTACACTTTCAATGAGAAAGCATCTAATTGGTATGTAAATCCCGCTAATGGCTATGTTTCCTCCTAGGCACTTATGGAGGAAGCATTTCTGTCTAGATTTAGGGGACCTATAGACCCTTCCATCTTGTATCATAAGTTGGCTACCATTAGAAGAGGTGAGGGAGAACTAATTGATAATTTCAATGACAGGTTTCAAAAAGCTTATTCCAGGATAGTGGCTCCATACACAGTAGCTGCAGATACCTTGTTAGCTATGTATTATGTTGCTTTAGATCCATTAACTACCATGTTTGTCAAGAGAAAGCCTAACATAGATAATGTATCTAAAGCCTATAAAGAGGTTGTATCTATAAACCAAGAAATGAGGCAGACAACCTATAATCCATTCCTCAATAAAGGAAATCCCGGAATGCAAAATCAAGTGCAACCTTGGAATGGAGTTCCCACACAGAATACTCCAATGCTAAATCCAATCCCTACATACACACCAGTGTATAACCCTTCTCCAATTCAGGCTATAGTACTGTACATTGGTAATACTGCCAATCTTAATCAGAACAATGGCCAGTCATTCTTCCAACCACCTCAAGATACATTTATAGCAAAAGCTCAAGATGAAAGGGAAGATATCAAAGAAATCATTGCACATATGAGAAGACTGACCACTGAGATGACACAATTAAGGAACGAGAATTTCTATGGTAGGAGTAATCAGGGGTATAATCAGAACTAGACTCAGAGTCAAAACCAGTATTACAACCCCAACCATATTCAAAATCAGAATTAGGGTTATAGTCAGGGTCAAGGTTCTAATCAAGGTCAAAATCACAGTCAACATTAGAATCATAATCAAGGACAACAAATGCAAAATAGAGGACCAACTATAGATAACAGAGCCTGGAATAATAATAACAGGAATCAAAATCAACCTAGGCCACCCAAAACGTGGAACACAGGGCCTAATAATGGTACCCTATCTTCTCCATTCAAGAATGTAGAGAACCAGGACACAAAACAAATAGCAGGGATCCAAATGGCCAATGTAGCACTGAAGAATTGGTGTAGGATCCATAATACTAGTGTCCATGCTGAATTAGATTGTCCTTAGTTTCATCTGGCAAAGTATTTTTAATGTGGATGTACAGGCTCCTACTTTTGAGTTCTTAGTCCCTAAAAGTAATGGAATAGTACCCTCAGGGTATGATACTACTCTAGTTTTAGAGACTTTCACATTTAAAGAAGAGGAAGATGACCAATTGTTAGATGATGAACCCTATTATTGTGAAAGCCTATATCCTGAGATAGCCTTAGTATTGAATGCTTTTTAGTTTCCATTTGAAACTAAAAACGAGGTGTTGTGTGAGACAGGGCAGGTGCAAGCCTTCCAACAGTTGAATAGGAATCATACTTACAACCTAAGAAGTAATCCAAAGCCAGCCTGAACTTTCACCACTTCCACTCCTCCTAACAATTATAATACTCCACCAGACCAGAATGGTAGCTACAATCCTGCTACACTAAAGGCTACCCATAGTACAAATAATGGGGCAGTAACACAGAAGGTCCAAACAAACAAAACTAAGATAGCAGAAACATTGAGACTGATGAGTTATCTATCAAAAGAAATTAAGAAAATCAAGGTTAGTGTACCTTCGTGTGAACTATTAAGAAGTCCAGAGGTTAGAAATGCCTTTATAAAATCTTTAGATACATCTGTAGTAGGAGACTCCTGCTGAGGCACTTGTGCCTAATAGAGAGACATAGCCAAAAGAAAAGGGTAAGAAAGTTGAGCAGCCTTCTAACACAAATGTAGTAATGTATGCTGATAAGAGGGATACTCCTCCCTTCTTGTTAACTGTTAGATTATGTGGAAAGAACATACACAATTGTATGGTGGATTCGGGCACCTCAGCTAATGTAATGCCTTTGGGAATATGCAAAACCTTAGGTCTGACTCCCACCAAGTCTGCCAAAGTTTTCACACAGTTAGATAAGACCGAAGTTAATGTGGTAGGAGAACTAATGCATATTCAGATGCAGTTAGCTTCAAACCCCAGGGTAAGTCAGTTTATTGACATCCAAGTAGTTGATATACCAGCAAATTATGGGATGTTATTAAGCAGAGATTGGTCAAAAACATTGAATGGATACATGGCCACTGACTTTTCACATATGTGGTTACCTTGGAGAGGTGTGCCTAATCAAATCAGAATAGAGGCTGAACCTAGGATGAAACATATGATCACTGAGTACAATAGGACAAATGAAATATTGTATGCCTTAGTTGAACCTGGTGTTTACAAGGTTACTAACAAAGGGGTACAGATTGAGGAGATATTAATGCTAAATTTTGGAAAAAAACTGGTTAGTAAGGATACTGTACTATTCATTGAATTTGATGGAAACTCTTATGATGAAGAAGGTAATACATTGAATCATTTTAGTCAGGTCATTAGACAGGAGATAGAAAAGTGTATAGAACTAAATATTTCAGTCCAATGCAAGTTATACAAAGATATGTGTAGAGTTCACGACAAGCCACATTCTGAAGAGAGATGTGGAATGTGCAGAGACATTATTGAGTATCAGTATTTAAAATGCACAAAGGAGTGGGAATTTCATGAAGAAGGGGTGAGTTCTAGTCAACCTGAGAGAAACTTTCAGAACCCCATAGATGTAGAAACTCTAGAGTTAGGAGAAAGTTCAGGCAAAGATGTTTATCATTCAGATTTACACACTGAAAAGATAAATGAACAAGTAAGTCAGAATGAACTACATAAACAAGATAACACTACACAGGTGATGGAAAAGGTAAAACATGCTAAAGCAAAATGCCAAAAGAATAGGGATGGCATGTGGACATTAAAGTGTGATGGGTCTAAGTCTAAAACGGGTGCAGGTGCTGGTATAGAACTCATAGACCCTCATGGCAAATCATTTTTAGCAGCATATAGGTTACAGTTTGCTCGTACTATTAATGTTGCAGAGTACGAGGCTTTAATTTATGGATTGGTCATGGCTACAAAGAAAGGGGTAAGAATGATCAGAGTATTTTTAGACTCTGCGCTAGTAGTCAGATAGGTAAGGAAAATATATGCTTGCAATTATAACAGAATGGTTTGCTATAGACATAGAATCTGGGATTTAATAGAGTCATTTGATGCTTTCAACTTAGAGCATATCCCCAGAGAACAGAACCATAGGCCTGATGCGCTAGTTGTTGCTGCTAGCACTTTAGAGCCTTTAATGCTGTCAGGTTTAAATAAATTTGCTGTAGAACTAGTAAATGTGCCTAGTGTGCTAGACAATGTAACTCATTTTCAGGTATTTGAGGGGGACCAACAAATTGTGGATTTTCTAACTTGCAACGAAGTATTTGAAGCCCAAATTATTGATGAACAAGAGAGGCCTGATGTGTCTTGGGATGAGGAAGACATCATCAATTTAAAAAGTAATTTCTTGCCTAAGGGAGTAATAGATTTAGAACAAATCTTTGACTTCGATGGAGTAGTGAAACAAAAGGACTTGCCTAGAATTGAGGGAGGTAAATGTGATCCCTATAACTTAGGAACAGAACAGAGTCCTCAAAATATACAAATTGGAAAGGTCTATCCTAAGAAGATTAGAAAAGAAGTCACAGATGTACTGAAGGAGTACAAACACATTATAACATGGACATATAAAGATTTAAAGACATATGACACATCCATTATAACACATGTGATACCATTAAGACCAGATATCAAACCATTTAGGCAAAAGCAAAGGCCTGTAAATGCAATTTTAGAGCCATTGATATTTGAGGAAGTAAAAAGACTACTCTCTGCCAGAATAATTTTCCCTGTTAGACATTCGACTTGGGTAGCTAATTTAGTGCCTGTTAGGAAGAAAAGTGGGGACATTTGGTTATGCGTAGATTTTAGGAATTTGAATAAAGCATCTGAGAAAGATAATTATCCTCTGCCTTCCATGGATGAAGTGTTACAAGCAGCAATTGGAGGCAAGATGATGTCTTTTTTAGATGGGTTTTTAGGTTATAACCAAGTCCTAATTGATGAGGAAGATAGACTAAAAACCACTTTTACTAGTAAATGAGGTAATTTTGCATATAGAAGAATGTTGTTTGGTCTAATCAATGCAGGTGCCACATTTCAATAGGCCATGGACATCGTGTTCCATGGACTGACAGGTAAGTGTATTGTGATTTACATGGATGATCTAACTGTGTATTCTAAAGATATGTCTACTCATGTGGAAGATCTGAGGAGAGTCCTCAAGAGATGCAAGAGGTATGGAATTTCTCTCAACCCTAAAAAATGTGTATTTAGCATAACCAAAGGGAAATTGGTAGGGCATGTCATTTCTAAGAATGGTATACCCATCGATCCTAACAGAATAGAAGGGATAAAGAAATTACAATTACCAAACACTAGGAAAGAATTAAAATCATTTTTTGGTAAAATTAATTTTGTCAGGAAGTTCATTACAAGGTTTGCAGAGATTGTGAGACCATTAAATGCCATGTTGAAGAAGGATGCAGATATAGAATGGACACCGGTAGCAAAGGCCGCATTCGAAGATATCAAGGAAGCAATTTCTGAAGCTCTTGTATTGGTAGTCCAGATTACACAAAGCCATTCTATATTTATTCTTTTGCATCCACACATTCGATTGCAGCTGCTCTAACATAGAAAGGAGAAAATGATGAAGAGAATCCAATCACTTTTATGAGTGCACCTCTAAAAGATGCACAGCTAAAATACCTTGATACAGAAAGACAGGCATTTGCACTGGTGAGGGCAGTAAAAAAGTTCAGGCACTACATTCTACGCAGTCAAGTTAAAGCTGTAGTACCTGATGCAGCAGTAAAGATATTGCTGATGCAAAATGAGCCTGGAGAGAAAAGAGCTAAGTGGATCACCACTCTGCAAGAATTTGACATGGAAATCATATCAATGAAGCTAGTCAGAGGACAAGCTTTAGTGCAAACCATAGCCAATACAGACCCAAATCTAGTAAAACAATAGTATGTGCTAAATACAAGTGATGCATCAGGGTGGTACGACGATCTCAACACTTTTCTAATATCAGGGAAGTACCCAAGCAAGATGAAATCCTCACAGAGGAGAGCTTTTAAGATCAAGGCACAAAAGTATATATTACAAGGAGGTCTTCTATTCAGGAAGAACCACGAGGGAATTTATCTAAGATGTCTAAATAGAGATGAAGCAGATAAGGTGTTGCTAGAACTGCATGATAAATATAGAACTGCTCATGGTTCCCATCTAGCTACAACACATAATATACTGAGAACGGGTTACTATTGGCCTACTATGTTTAAAGATATAGAACGTCACATCAGAAACTACCACATTTGTCAAGTTACAGCAGATAAGGGGAGAAATCAAGCTAATCCGCTACAGCCAGTTATTGAGTCTAGGCTGTTTGCACAGTGGGGCTTGGATTTCATTGGAGTCATCAATCCTTCATCATCTGGAGGACACAAATTCATATCGACAGTGACTGATTACTGTACAAGGTGACCTGAAGCCACCTATTGCAAATTCTCCACTACTGAGGTAGTCATCAAGTTTCTTGAAGAAAACATCATCACCAGGTTTGTGATTCCTTATTCGCTAGTATGTGATAATGGCCCTGCATTTTCTTCTTTAAAATTTTCTAAATGGGCATTTGAACATGGAATTATTTTAAAATTCTCTTCAAATTATTATCCTTAGGGGAATGGGTTAGCTGAATCTATGAATAAAATCTTGCCAGACATAATTAAAAAGCTAATTCAAAAGAACCCAAGAGAATGGAACACATTGCTAAAGTATGCACTTTGGGTAATACACCTTACCATTTAGTTTATGGGACCAATCCCATACTTCCAGTAAATCTAAGAATACCAATCTGGAAGTTTGCAAATGAATACTTAGGCTTCAATGATCATAGGGAAGCCAGAATTATCCAAATGATGCAATTAGATGAGAAAAGAGACCAAGCCATTGAAAAATTTGCCAAGCACAGGTGATGGTAAAGAGATGGTTTGATAAATGAGCAAGACTCAAAACATTTAGGATTTCACACTTAGTACTATGCTGGGATAAAGCACATGAAAAGAAAGGTAGCCATGGAAAATTTGACAAGTTATGGTTGGGTCCATTACAAGTGTTAGAAATAATAGGAGACAACACTTTTAGGCTCAAAACCTTGACTGGAGAAGATGTGCCATTACCAATTAATGGCCAACATTTGAAACACTACTTCTAGGCTTGAGGTGAAGGTTGTTGGTCTGTTGTATCATAATGTGGATAATTGTATAGGTTTGTTGTTTTTGTTGTTGTTTTTATTTTTGGTTGTGGTCTGCTTTGTTTTGTTTGGTTGTTTTCCATTGGTTTCTGTTGTGTGTTTGTTTGTGTGTTTTCTGTTGCTTCAACAGGGATGTTTGTCTTGTTCTAGAGTATACAGGGACAGGTTAGCAACCATTGAAAACAATATAAAATTCAGAACATTCAAGTTAATCCTTTGAAATTTATACATAAATTGTTGTGACTGTCATGAATGTAGAAGGTTAGTTAACTTGTGAAATTTTGTATTCAATAAGAATGGGTTGAGTATTCAAGGGAAGTTTCTCACAATGACACACCTAAAATCCTTGGATTTATTGAACCTACCAATGTAGATATTAGGTGAAAAATTAGAGGTCACCCTTCCTACCATTACAATTCTCAGCTTAATTTTAGCAAGTGACTATTCCTTGAATCATGAAGTTACAAATGAAATATCTTATGAAGTATCTGTCAAAGTACAAAATATAAAAATAAATAAATAAATAAACTAGATTTTATTGAAATCCAGGTTAAGCCATCTAAGTAACTCTACCGGGGCTATAGACGCTCACTGGTAGTGGGGCTCTACTTAGGAAAATTGTAACGATAACCTTGCCGGGGCTATGGATGCCTACTGGCAGCAAGGCTCTATCCAGTTGGCTATGAGGGAATGACATCAACTAGTTAGTCTAATGTCAGTTACTAGTCTGTTCAACTGATTTTCAAGATGAGGATAATTAATCACGTGCACCCACTTAAACTGAAAATAAAAATTCATGCACCTTATTGAGTACATTAGGTCTCCAGTTAATCAATTATTCACATAAGGGATAGTTGAAAATTATGAATTTATTTCATTTTAGTTTCTTTAGTGGTTTTAATTTAATTGTTTTATTTGGTTGCTAGTTGTTGTGATGCTCACAACAGGCCCCATTTTACTCCTTAGCAAAATGAGGACCCCTGCTCAAGTTGGTTTGCTTTGCTTGTTGGTGTGGTTTGCTTAGTGGTAAAGGGGAAAAGGTAAGTGAAAATACAAACCTTGTTCAAAATAAAAAAAAATTGCATTTGAGTACCAAGTCAAAGTATAGGTGAATTCCTTGTTGAAAATAAACAGGGGTTACTTTTTGAATTATTTCAAAATTCACTGTATTTTGCAAGTTATTGTTATTTTTGGTAAAAGTACAATTAGGTGATTTGTGCCTTGTATATACAAAGTTCTTTGTATAGGCACGGTCGTCTCATATACAAACGTGTTTGTATATTGGGTCTTGGTGTTAGTCGCAAAAGGAGAAGTCGTCAAGTTTTATTATTTTGTTGCTTTTCCTTGTATGCATTTGAGAAATGTTTTATACATACATACAGGGTGGACCCGAAAAGGTTTAGGTTGAAATGTATACATGTTGAAGTCCGCTATGTATATTCTAGTTTGTGTATTTGGGAAAATGGAAAATATACAATTAAATATACAAGGGATTATATATAGTGTGGAATTGAAGAAGTATTAAATTTGGTATAATTGATGTATGTTCGACACTTGTATATTTGGTGGATGCGAAATATACAATCATGAGATACAAAGAATAATATATAAAGTGGAACTGAAAGAGGTTTGAAATAGCAAATAATTGTTGTATATTTTGGGTTTGCATATAAAGTATCGAGAAACATACATTGTGAAATATGCAACGCAGAATTGAAAGTAAAATGAAATATAGTATAAATGGTGCGATCGGACTTAAAGTATATTTTGTGAGAAGTCACTTTATACAAGGCACGGAACTGAAAATGATGAAGTCGATGTATATTTCAGTTTGTATATTTCTTATATGCAATGAGATATACATTGCAATTTATGCAAGCCAGAACTCAGGAAGATTAAAATATAGTTAATTCAATGTATCACATCTGAGCTGTATATTAAAAGATACATTGAGTTTTGAACATCGCGGAGATACTAAGGAAAGGTAAGGTGGGTCCCAGCATTTGTACATTTGATTGTTTGTATAATGAGAATGTATATTTTATGATGTACAAGCAGATGTACATTCAGAGATACAAAGCAAAATATACAAGGTTTTATATACGTTGCGGATACAAAGGTAAGTGCAATATGATTTATAATAGTTTGAGGTCTGAAAGTTTAATAAGAATCGAATGCATCACAGAAAGGCATTATTGAGAGATAAGGTGGACCCCACTATATGTACATGTTTGCTTGTATAATAATCATGTATATTTTGTGATATACAGGCAGTTGTGCATTTAAAAGATACAAGGCAGATTTGTCGTGGAAGTTAAAAATGGTAAAGTCTTTGTATATCTATCATTTGTGTATTTTATACATTCCTGATATACAAAGAATCAATACATCGCGAAAGGGAGAAAAGGGTAATGAAATGTTTGTATGCTATGTTTGTATATGCGATTATACAACAAAATATACAAGTAAGATATACAAGCAGCAGGATACAAATGTGTACAGAAAAGGTAAAAAGATGGGCTTTAGCTCAATTGTATGTTTAAATATACAAAAGAAAACATACAATGAAAAGATACAAGGAAAACATACAACGAGATATACAAAAGAGAATGCATGTTTAATTAAGCTAACGGTCAAAAATTCAAAACTCTCAAACACAGAAAAGGAAAACCGAAGGTCGCAGTGCATTAATGGCTGTAATTAATGCGAATTTAACACTGAATCAGATGGAATTTAATGAGGGTTAGGGCAGAATTATTGTTATTTTGCTTTCAAGGTATATTGTTAAACATTGGATTTTGTAGAAAAGGTGTTGTCATAGTAAAATCGAACGGAATTTACCAAATTGGCAAAGTTACAGTTGCTAGATGAAAGCAAAAGGTAAAGTAAGTCAACATCAAGGGTTAAACGGTCACAGAAATAGGTATTTATCTCGAAACCCCATTTAGATTTCAAATGGTAAATCACAACCGTTAATTCTAGTAATTTCACTTTCAAAATGCATGCATTTGTTAAAGTTATTGTTTAACTGTGGATTAGCTAAGTAGAGCTTAATGAATTCACGGAGGTTACAAGTTAGGGTAAATAGTATAAAATAGGCATTCACAGTAGAACCCTAGATATGAAGTGAAAACGAAAGTTGAGACATGTATACTTCTACAGGATGGCCCCTAAACTGAAGAAAGATACAGCAGAAGATATAAAAAGGGAAAGAAAACCATGGAAAGAGGTGGAGAAAGAGGAATTACTAATATGCAGAGGGTATTTGACCTTGATCAGTATGAATGGAGTGGGGACGGATACTAACATAGGAAACTATGATGCAGGAGATGTGCTAAAAAAGATTACTGTTGCGGATGCTACTCCTGATATGAGGTGCATTTGGGATAGTGGGTTATACCAAGCTATGGGTTTCCCATTGGTGATGGAGGCCAGGGATTTATGCTTAGACTGTGTAATTATGTATAACCCAAGTACCAGGATGGTTATGCTATATGATAAAATAATTGCTGATTTGATTCCTGAGGGGATTGCTAACACTTTTGGGCTGGAGATCACTGATAAGATGATAGACATTGATATCGATCAGTATAATGAGAGTTTCTACACAAATGAGGGAGACTGTAAGGGTAAAATATTTTGCCACTGGTATAGTCCAGAGAATAAACCAAGGGCGGTGGCCAGAATCCCTAAAAATCTGATGAGAATACATTTCAAGGAGGAGATATGTTTGATTATCACCATGCTGAGCAGACTGGTTGGACTGAGAGATGCTACAAAATGTGAGCCCTAGATGTTCACTATCATAGAGTACCTGAGAATAGGTGAAAAAGAATAGGGGCAAATTCATTGGGCCAAGGCCATTAGTATGGCTATTTGGAGGTAGGCCATGCTAAGGTAGCAAAAGGGCTTGCCATTTTATTTGTCTTCTTATGTGTTGTATTCATATGCTGCAACGATTAGGCCTTTCATTCATGGAATAGAAAGGATTGGTGTTTTAGGAAATGGCCCTAATCAGAGGCTAGTATATGAACATTACCCTATCTTGCAGGAGGAGAATGCCCTAAAGAATTTTGCTTTGGTCAATGATGTTTTTTATACCTACTTGGTAAGAGTACTGAGGGAAGAACCTGATAAAAGATTGTCTAAGGATGCTGAAATTGCAATTGGATTACATAGTTCATGGTTCATATAGTTTGAACACTTTACTTATATAAGAATTGAGGGTTTTGAGGGGAAGCCATTCATGCTTCCTAGATACCCTTCTGACAAGCTAATGGTGTTAGAGTTTTCGAGGCAGAATTTGAATGCTTTCAGGATCTACAAGAGGAAATTTAACAATAGGGGAAATGTGAGACTACCACAAGCAATTGGCAGATATTCTTGTTTTAGTGAGGAGGTGGTAGGTTATTCAGAACAAGAATTGAGGTATTATGGCCTCAAAGAGTTTGATTTAGCAAGAAGATTCGACCGCTTCCATAGAATTCAAAATTTTGTAGACAAGAAATACAAACAGCAAGTACATATTGAAGATTTCTGGGCTGACTACCAGAATGACAAGGAGGTAAGGAAAAGGGCTCATAAAAGTTTGACTACGGAGAAAATGAGGTCTATTGGAAATATTTATATCCCTCCAGAAGTTAGGGAGGATGATCAATTGTTACACCATAGTTATGCACAGGCAAGACTAGCTCCCATGATAGAGCCCGATTGGTCGAAGCCCTGGAACACATCATTAGATGTTTTGACAAAGCTGGTGATATTATTTTGAAAGACATGGCTTAAGGATAGGATAGAAGAGCTTAAAGCTGAAGGAAAATAAGTTACTTTTCCAAAGAAGGGAAGGAAGAGAAAGGAAGAGCCTAGTGAGGACCTGTAATGTTTCTATGAGAAGAAGAGAAAATTTGTTGAAGCTAAAGTTGTGGAAAAGGATAAAAATGCCACATTAATGGATCCATATGCCTCAGGCATAACAATTGCAGTTGCATCTGAAACTTTTTTTGATGCAAAATCCATGAGCCATGAGGTTAGTGAAGAAGAAGCACAGGTTGCAAAAGGGGCAGCAGGACCATCAGTCATGAGGGCAATCCCAGTAGGTTTGCCTAGGGGCGAGTCCTTGAAACCAAAAGATGCAATTGGAGCCCAAGAAGTGGGGGAGAAAATGAGAAGTATGTCTGGTACTTCTACTCCAATGGAACCAGGACAAACATTCATAAAGGTGAAGGTAGAGCGTGCTGGAGAGAGGCTGCAGGAGTCAGAAGTTAGTAAGGCCAAACGTACTACTGTAGAGACTGTGTAAATTGAGAGTAGTGACAGTGAGGAAAAGATAATGCATAGGGGAAAAGTGATTAACATAGAGGACGAGTCAAGTGATTTCCTCAGTGAAGAGGAAGAATCAAACCTACAGGCAGAAACATGATCTATTGATCCATTTGATACTCTAGTGCCACCAGAAATCATTAGAGATGTGCAAAAGGAAGCACATAAGATTGAAGAAGCTGAAAAGGACAAATCATCTAAAGGGGTAAACACTGAAGGACAAGCAACACGAGGGGACACCTCAGAGGTGGATGCATTGGGTATGCTAAATACGTATGGGAAGCAGGGTGAAGAAGGGGAAAATACAGAAAACTTGCAAGCCCAAGAAGAAGAAATAAAAAAAGATGAGGTTAAGGCCAGTTTACCAATACATCCAGAGCTGCCACAGACAAAAAATATAGAGGCAGAAGAAAAAATAGATGGGAATAAACCTGAGGAGTCAGCAGCAGAAAAGGCTCCTGATGAAGATGATCCAAAAGGGGAGTCAACAGCAGAAGAGGCTCCTGATGAAGAAGATCAAGAAGGGGGAGATACTAAGAAAGAGGAGGAAGAAAATGAAGTTGAGTCAAAAGAACAAGAGACACAACAACAACAAGATCAAGAACAACAACAACAACAAGAGCAACAACAGGAGGAAATTGGAATAGATAAACCTCATGAAGAGGTGATTGATGTAGAGCTGGCTACAGAGGGGACAAAGGAGGCACCTACCTGGCTGGAAGGGGAAATAAGAAGAGAGAAGAAAGAAATACAGTTAGCTCCAATTGATATTAAGAGCTTTTTGGGAGGAAAGACAACTCCAAGGAAAGAGAAAAGAAAAGCTAGGACAATGTCAGCAATCCAGAGAGGTCCAGATGGATCAAGAACTCTAAACCTAGCTATACCACAAAAGGAGAAAGAAAAGGGTGAGATTACCCTGGAGGAATGCAAGATATTGAATTTTGACCTTGGGCATTCGACTAGAGAATAGCACCTCCATAAATGGGAGGATATGCACCAGATAACAGCTGGTATCCTAAGGAAAGACAAAGATAAACTGGAGCATTTAAAAGGGCACATTGTATAGCTCCAACAATTTATCAGGGGGATATTTGATCCCAATACCACAGTTCCTGACTTACCTACTAACATAGCAGTAGTGTCCAAGGAGGAAATAAAAGATATGGGTAATAAAAGATTTAAAGCTAATGTTTTTGATGAATGGTTTACTGTAGAGAACAAACAATTAGGCAAGCCATGGACAGCTGGAGAATAGGTACAGAAGAGAAGAATAAATGTATGATATTCATACATAACTGCCAAACAAGACAAGAGGCATGTAGATCTGAGATTGAGTAGCTGATAGAAATGGAAATAAGGGCAGATGAGTTGATCCATGAGGAAGCACTTAATGTTGCACTGGCGAATAAATTTCCAGGAATAATAATGGAGCTTAAATTTGAGGAAAATAACCTCAAAAGTTGTGCAACAATTATACCGTAGTTACAAGAAAAGGTAGAAGGTATGATAAATATGCATAAGGGGATCATATAAAGACTCATACAGCATGAATGCGCAGAGATGCCAGCATGCGACTTGGAGAGAGCATTGACAGAATTCAAGGCCATATTCACACCCTGTACAGAGAATCCTGATGCAGTCCTTAGCAAACAAATGATGGATACACTAATGGAGGAAAGCGCCAAAATGAAGAAGTACAAGAAAAGAACAGAGGGCTCAGAGGACAAAGAAAAGGAATTAAAAGAAAAGGTGATGATGCAAGAATATATTTTAGCAAAAAGTACAGGAGGGGACCATACCTTTGTGAAGGGTGTAATTGACAATTTCAAGAAATACATGAAAAGGTAAGAAGGCATGAGCAAAGAATTTTGAGAGTAAATCAAATGAAGAGCCTCGGCAGGAAAAGGTCACATGAAGTCAGAATCTTATTTGTGAACGATTCCAAGCGCATCCTTTGAGAGGAAAAGATGCCAAGTAGTGGATTGGCACATGGTTATGAAATAATGGCATGCCATTGGTCAGTAAAAGGGGATCTCAACCGTAGAATTGTGGTTGTAACCGTAGGATGGAGGTTGTAACCATAGCAAAGGAGAGAATTCAAATTCTATATTAAGAGCATTGCTACTTGTATTTTTTATTTTTTTTACACAGGGATTTTTAGCATTTAGCCAGGAAGTTGTATTTCTTTCTGAGGTTTTTTGAGTAGAATATTTTAGTTTAGAGGAGGTCACATGTTGTCTACATTAAGGAATGCATGGAAACATCCAGCTTTCTTATTGTATCTGTAAAGCACTGTGAGTTTTTTTTTGTGAATTTTGATCAATAAAGCTAAGAGTCATACCAGAATTGTAAACCATATATGGCTATGTGTTTTGAACATAAGTGAATCTAGAGGTCTGCATCTATTTTCTGAGTGTCTTCTAGCTCTTCATTATTTTTAAAACAGTTTCTCTTAAAGCTCGCAATCTTGAATGCTTGTCTGTGAAAATATTTAGAACATTTGCATTTAATGATTTGATCTGCTGAGATAATTGAATTCACTGTATTTCTTACTATGTACATAACAGAGCATTTAGATCCTGTAGTGAATGATGGTAGATTTAAATTTCTCTAACTTTTCCCAACAAGTCTGAAATACTTAGCTTAAATGTTGAAATCCAAAGGAGATTATCTTACATTTGAAGAGTTTAAGAGTAATAAGTTGATATCTAATAATCTTCATATATATTTGAAAAGCAAAGCATGTTTGAATATAAATCATTTAGAGCTTTGAGATATAGTAACATTTTATGCAGATGAATGATTAGAAAGTTGATATTCATGTTGGTTTGCATAATGGGAGTCTAGTAAGTCACAATTCCACTTTAAATCACATAAGGTCCCTTACATATTACAGCTTCATAATAACCTATTGAATGGTCCAACAGGTCAAGACTTGACCAATAAGGAAACTTGGGATTAAGAAATCTTAATTGATTTCTTCATATCTTTCAAGATAGTTAAGTTCATTTTATGAATTATAACTTTTGTTATGAGTGTGTAAAAATAGTCATCAATAGGTAGCTTGCAGGCCAGAATGACTGGGATGCTGGGCACATGAAACAAGACCTTCCCTACCATTTACCCACCCACCCCGACCTATTCGCGCAATTTGTTCAGCCCCACAATGCGCAGAACAAAAAATATGGCACCTGGTAACCTTTCCATTGCATGAAACTAAAGCATTTTGCAAGAATACGTTTCATTCTGGCATGGTCAAACAGAAAGGAGTTGAATGAAACTAAGAGTGGTTATTGTAGACAGACTCCACATGCACCTGTAGGTCTAAATGGAACATTCCCAACTACAACAAATTTTGAGAATTGCCCTATCAAGGTTTGGCAGTTTTTTGGTGTTAGGGATCTTAAGGGACTTTATTGGTAGCCTACTACCCTGAATGATTGGAGTGCTTGGCACACAAAATGAGACCTCCCTTGGCATTTACTCACCCAGCGTAATGTGTTGGCAAAGTCTGTTCAGCCGCATGAGCTATGTAATGCAAAATGTCACTCCTAGCACCTTTCCACTACATGAAACTAAAGCATTTTGCAAGAATGCATTTGATTTCGGCACAGTCAAATGGTCTGGAGTTGACAAAAACCAAGAGAGGTTATTATGGACAGACCTCACATGCACCTGTAGGTCCAAACAAAATGTTCCCAGATGCTATGAATTCCAAGAACTGCTCTGTCAAAGTTTGGCATTTTTTTCATCTTAGGGATCTTAAGGGACTTTGCTAGTAGCTTGCTGCCCTGAATGACTGGGGTGCTTGGCACACAAAACAAGACCTCCTCTAGCATTTACCCACCCACCCCGATGTGTTGGTGAATTTTGTTTGGCCCCACAAGCTATGGAATGCAAAATGTCACTCCTAGCACCTTTCCATTGGATGAAATTGAAGCATTTTGCAAGAATGTGTTTGATTCCAACATGGTCAAATATACTAGAGTTGAATGAATCCAAGAGAGGTTATTGTTGATAGACCCCACATGCACCTACAGGTCTAAACATGACATTCCCAGTTGCCATGAATTCCAAGAACTGCTCTGTCAAAGTTTGGTAGTTTTTTCATCTTAGGGATCTTAAGGGACTTTGTCGGTAGCCTACTGCCCCAAATGATTGCGACGTTTGGCACTTGAAACAAGACCTTCCCTAGAATTTACCCACCAACCCCAATGTGTTGGCAAAGTTCATTCAACCCCATGAGCTATGGAATGCAAAATGTCACTCCTAGCACCTTTCTACTGCATGAAACTGAAGTATTTTGCAAGAATGCATTTGATTTTAGAATGGTCAAATGGACTCAGAGAGAGGTTATTGTGGATGGACCCCACGTACTCTTGTAGGTCCAAATGAAACATTCCTAGCTACCATGAATTCTAAGAAAACCTCTATCAAATTTTGGCAGTTTTTCTATCTTAGGGATCTTAAGGGACTTTATCGATAGCCTATTGCCCCAAACGATTGAGGCACTTAACACCATATTTTGTGATCAACATCAACATCATGAGGATACTGAAGAAATCCTTGACACATGAAGAGACTGAGAACACTGAAGACATGGAGGACAAAGAAGCATGAAGACATGAACAAACTCCTATCATGAGGAAGAACCACAACCCAATCCAACTCCTGAAAGCATGACATGTTATGATAAAGAACCACAACCAAATCCAATGATCCAATGGCATGAACCAATGATATAAGAAACTATGTCCTACTATTGTAACAAGATAAACATGAATGTTATGAACTAACATCCAAACCCTGTGACATCAATCTTGATATGACATGAGTGAAACATGAGTGAACAGGATTAAGAGCAATTAGGATCAACTTCATCCATTACTTAGATCTAACCCCATGAAGCATAACATGATGATGATGCAACCATCAAAGTATACCATAGAAAACAAATCAAACGAAACATGAGGCCTTCACTACTAAAGTTCATACGACTGCTTGTCAAGTTCATTCCACTGCTTGAGTGAGATCTTCACTATTCAAGTTCATGCCTTTTCTTGAAGCACTACAACTCTATGCATCACATCACATACTCTATGAAGAAGCATAATAGTATCATCAAACAATAGACAACCAATAGACCTACACAATTATGCATTCCTTACTTTCAAGCAAATGCAATTGGCACGTGTAAAACCAAATTCATGTAAGGATAATTTATCATCATATTAAATATTTAATATAAACTATTGTATACATAATGTTATGAACATAACATCTAGTTTACATACAAATCCATATAGGCATGTGTAAACAAATCCATATAGGCATATATACAAAAATATACATCGGTAACATACAAAAGTATGTCCCAAAACTAGTTTCCTATGGACTTTTATGAAATAATTGGTGGCCCTTACTTGACTGTGAAGATTGAGAGCCAATCCATGACTCATCCTCTCTCTACTATTGAGTAGACCTCTTCGACAGTTCAAGCTCATGCAACTCCACCTATTAATACAATCAAACAATATGCACATTACTATAACAAAATGTACATGAAATATATAACATCACATATGTAATCAATCACTTACCTCCATCTGATGATCACTCTCCATCATCTTTTCTCTAGCTTCTTTGTCCATAATTAGATGGACTGGAGTTGTGACATCCTATAAGAAGCATCAAAAAGCAAAATTGACTAAACATAAATATACTAGAGGGAAGCCGTTCATACTACTGTTTATATACAAAACAAAGTACAAGTAACCATCTAGGAAAGTTTTATGCATACTTAAAAATTAATCCAACAAACCGTCTAGGTCTTCTCTACTCTTTATTGTGTCAAGTATTGCCTCATGGTCAGACTCACACACCTTCCACAAGGTCTTGTTCAAAGGTCTACCTTGATATTGTATCAAATGAACATTGGTTACCACAACAAGGTTGGAGTAATGAAGAATCTTTTGATGTGTGTCAAAGTCTTCAAATAGAAAAACATTAACATTCTTATGTGGGTACCTTCTAAGCCATGTTCTAGTAACAACCACTGAGCCTATAGGGTATTCGATGTTTTCTCCATCTATAACTGGGGCCTCCAATTTCTTTTTGGACTCAACACAATGACACCAATAATAATTTGTTCCCTCTTCATTATCTTCGTCTGCAATAACCGTATAAACATGCCCTACAATGATATGTACAACAAATTAGATGAAATTAGTCAACATTACAAAAAAACTACAAAGTTTAAGATAACATTAGGAATTTCAAATTTAACTATGCAAGTAGATATGTTACCTGGTTGAACTAGATCTGATATGTGGTCAAAGTCAACTGAAGATTCCATTTGTGTTAGTTCCAATGTCGTCAGGGGTTGATATGTGTGAAGTGGGCTAAGATAACATAACTGCCATTTGTTAACCCACTCCTTTGACTCACACTCATTCTAGGCTTGAATTGTATATGAAGAACAAAAGCAAGACATCTTTTGCTTATGGATACTTCATGAACCTACAATTGGGCTTTTGAAAGAGTGTAGCTCACTTGATCCTATTAGTGTACAATAGTCCTCATATGGTGCAATGTTAGTATCATCTATCAACCAAAATAATCTATGAATTGAAAACTTACCTTCATTACCTAGACCCATTGAAGCATTACACCACTTGAAGATTGATTTTGCATCAGTCAACTTTGCATTGTCTTTATACTTTAACTCTTCTTGTGCTATGGCTCTTTTGATACAAGCTCTTGCACCATCATGCTCCCCCTTTCCATGCTCAACCTCACAAAAGTTCCACATATGCTGAATGCTTGTAATACTATGCCTCTTTCTCAGCCAATAGAAATTTTGCAAGTTCTTGAATTGTGATGCACAGTTATCTGACCATATGATATGCTGACTGAACGATATGCCCCTTCTAGCCAAATCATTGTAGAACACCTGAAAGCAACCTTGCACAAACTCTGTGGAATGCATACGATCATCACTTATATAAAAATGATACTCCCTTATGATCTTTCTGTCATCCTTTATACTATCATCCACATGAATGAATGCAATGTGCACAAATATAGAAACTTGTGTCGATTTGTAATATTGGGATTGTACCTCACACTGTGGCTATAAACTATAGTTCTCTGCAAAGTTGATGACTGAAACAATGCTACCAACTAGAAATGTGTCCTTGCATAACTTGAATTGCAAGTCCAACCATCGAGCTCTATGGGCATGTCTTACATACTCATACACTATACTGTCACAAAATATAGACATAAACTGATACATTGGAATCTTCTGAATAATATATTCACACCTCTTTGGTTCTTTACCATCTCTTGTATTGTATGCCACTATTTTATACTTTCTGAACTCTACTAGTTCGTTTCCAACCGCATGTGTTCTTTCCATATGTTCACATATTAGCATATGTTGCAAGCCACCACAATGCTAACATGTGCCATCCAAGCATAATTTCTTGTAGAATATTTGACCTTCCTCTCTATCACATAAAATTATTGATATGAAGTCTCTTGAGGTAGTTGGTGGGGCATGTATGCCACAATCTTGCAAAATATTGTTACTATGTAAATCTAAACATATAGACCGATAAACATCAAAATGGTTAGAAAATTTAATATGTAATCTATAACAACAAGTAGTGCATGTGTGATTTACTTTGACAAAGAAAGGTTTTAGCATTTAAAAATATCTTTGAAAAATTTTAATTTGAGGATACAACTCTAAAAAGTTACCAAAAAATTGTGTTTGATTCATATCCAAGAAATGCTTTGGATGTGGCTCATGGATTCGACTACCGATTCTCCTTCTTACCATAACCCTTTGATTCAGAGATACCCTTGTGTAATTCTTCCAAAAGTCTTCAATTAGTGATCTCAATGCTTCGACAACAACTTTGTCTTTTTGTGGGAGTCTCCCAGAAACAATTCATTAGTGTTTGGATCCTCAACTCTTTGACGTCTTCCAATGGCTCTCATTAGAGTTTTTCTATTTATTTTCAATGCTTGACTTGTCTTTCTAATGAGGCGATCTTTTTTTGTTTGTTGGCTTACAATTGTCGATGTTGTGGCACATCATGTGACATTACTCTCCTTGGTGCGTGAGGTGAAACCCACACTCTCATATGCACTCATTAGATTCTTGACAATTGATTTTTCACTTGAGGCATTCAATGTTCTTAGGCCAAGAATCTTCATAGTGGGCCTAAATTTCAGATTTCTCATTAGTTCAACAAAGAGTTGACATCTTCTAGTTTCATTTATATTCTCCAAGAATAATTTCCATATCTTATTCGCATATCTTTGGCAAGTGCACATGGGAATCTTATCTTGCATGAGCTCCAATACATTCTCATTAATATCAATTAGAAACTTAGGCTTCCTATGCAAATTTCTAGGAGGCATTTTAATTGGTAAAGTAGACTCAACATTAAGAATTTCTTCAATATTTACTTGAGATGGAATAGATGACATACCTTTGATTGGAGGTGATAAGGATGAAAATGACATACCTTCAACTTGAGGTGTGAATGATGGCGTGCCACCAACTTGAGAAGAAAATGTAGATGTACCTTCTACTTCACCTATGAAATATGGAGTGTCTCCAATTCAAGAAGATATTACTGGTGTTCCTTCAATTTGACCTGTGGACGATGGAGTGCCTCCAACTTGGAGATTCACTTTCCTCATTGCATAGAGGTTTTGCATTTGTTCCCTTTATGCCACCAATTCCATCTCTCTCTTAGCTTCATTAGACGTGTCATGTTCCTCTTCAATTGGCAATGGTGGAATGTCTTCTTGTATGGTTGAAAATTTCCTACTTTCTTAAATTTGCCTCATTCTTTCTCTTTTCCTCTCATTCTCAGCTTCACGCTCTTTTGGTATGAGAGTCTTTGCTTGTTTCCTCGGTATGATGTTGATTTCTAAAAGCATAATGGATAAGACAATGATAATTAGAAATTTTATAATGATAATGAATAGCACAATCAGACTGAATAACAAGGTTCTACAAACTTCTGAATAAGACACCTCATATCAAGATAACTTGAACATACGTAAGTCATGGAGTATGCATTTGAACACACATATAAGTCATGTAGTATACACTTGAACATACAAATTCATGGAGTATACACTCAAATACATGAAGTCATAAATGATGCACAAACAACACTTTTAGACTTAGATTTGATGAACTTCCAATTGCTGCCCCAACACTGTCATGCACAATCATTTAGGACAATCATCACACTTTGTCAAATAATGGCCAAAAAAGATTCAAAACTCCTTGAGAAGGTCTGAAATTCATGATATACAATTGAATATAGGTCATAGAGTATACACTCGAATACAAATACAAAGTCATAGAGTATACACTTGAATACCTAATCATGAAGTATGCACCTAAATGAAAAGAGGGCATTTCAGGCATAAATTTAATACACTTGAATTATGTGATGTCAAATAAGGTATACTAATCACCAGCTTCCAAACAAATCAACTTTCAAGTCCTAAGAACTCTATGATCATTGATGTCCTTTAACAACCCCTTTATGCCTACTAGCCCTCCAAAAGGGGTCTTTTGAACATAACTTTCAAACAATGACTCAAACCAAAAACTTATTCACCATTTTGAATACCCATTAAGGATTTATTTAACTTAACTCAATTCCACATAGGGTTTTTTCAGAACTTTATGTCCCAAAATTGACTATTCCTACTGCTACAAAGGGGCAATTAGCCCTATTTTCCAAAGCAAGCACTCAAAATCCTTCACCCAAACTTCCCACACCTACTCTATCACCCTTTTCAAGTTTCCAATGGACAAAATCAACAATTTTTGGTCAAATATAGGCCTTCTACATCACCTAACCACCATACCCTTACTCTAGGCCTGTTTTAGGCTAGTTTCCATGAGGGTTTATTGAAAATCTATCTTCTACACCCTTCCACACCTTACCAATGGTTCAAACACATTAAGTTAGACCTTCACATGCTTCCCAAACTCTCCTTTAGCCCTTGTCAACAATGTTTCATCAAACTCTCACTCAAAACCACCATTCTCAAGCCAAATTTCACACAAAACCCTTGGGGTAGCCTCCAAAACCCCACCAAATCACCTTCTCTACCCCTAAAACCCAATACTACATCTCATACCATCTAATCTGACCCATACCACCAAGTTATAGGAACCACAGTAAGTGGAATGGTTCATTATAACATTTTATGTAATCAAATTCCTCAAAAATAGTTTTCCTAGGCTGCTACAGAAAAATGACTCAAACTGCCATGAAATTTAATGTGAAAAGCTCAAACCAAGTTTAAATTAATGTTAACTTAATCCTCTACCAAATTCATAAGGTTTTAGAACATTTATCCCCTGTACAGAATCCTACCAGGTCTGGGAACAGTAAGTTTGGAGAGAAAAATACAGAAAACAGGGGTCTTTATTATTGATATTCACTTCAAAACATTCTTTCTCCCTTACAATGAGTTCTTCCACATATATATGTTTTTCCTCTAAAGACCAACCACCTAAACTGACTAAAATGACCTTTTGAGACTAATTAACCCTTGGTATTCCATAGTATATCTTTGTACTTCTTACATAGCATTTTTGACAACATTACAAATATGACACTTTCTTTGTAATAATAAAACCCCATTACTTAAATTGTATTTGAAGTGGTCTATTATGACCTTATTCAATGACAAAAGACTCAAACTCTCCTAGAACCTAACACTTGACCAACATTAAGACCTTATTTACAAACTTTTCACAAGATAAACTTCATGCCCCTGCACCATTATGGACTATGAATCTTATGAAGGAGAAAGTTGGGAAGGTTTCCAAAAGACTCTAATACTATGATAGTCATAGTGGACTAATGTACATAAATAGTTTTGTTCCTTCAAGACTATCATGAGTATTTCCATAAAGGAAAATAGGCTGCCAAGAGACTTCAAAACTATTTGAAATCATAAGGTGTTGAGAGATCACTATTTAAAGGTATATCTCTAATACTAAGCCTCCCTTTGACCCTATCAACTCTTAAGAGCATCACCTTGACTAATCTTGACTGTCTTGCCCCTTGAAGGCCATTGTTTGGACTCTTAAATCATTAAATCATTATTTTAGTTGATTTTGAAGGATGACAAAATGAATGCCATCGAAGGGGACTATTAATCAACATAAATTGACTATCCTAATAGTCTTAAACTAGTCCAAAAACTTTGTGATAGTCAAAAGAACATTAACCCTTGAAGATAACCTTATGGATACTCATGACAAAAGATCAAATACATCTTAAGTAATGCATAACTTAAAAACAACTTCATGATGGTCATGACAATGATAGTGGACTATTGTATAGACTTGTGATTATCCTACACTCATGAAAACCTCCCTTTTAGTATTTTATCTCCTTATAACTCCCTTTCTATCATCTTGTGTCATGATGCTTGTATGCCCATATATTTGTAGATAGCTCTCTTTTCTAAAATCTTGTTATGTTGATGAAGTATAATACATAATCTCCATCATATTTTTTATGGATTGAGTGGTATCAAAGTGAGTTGTAACAATTTGTCAAATAGGTTGCGGTGCTCATTTCCTCCATTTTTGTAAGAAAACTATCATTTCATGCTTTGGTGAGATTTCAAGCCTAGTGCAAAGTGTTGTTTTTAGTACAGGGGAGGGCTGCATATAGGGTATTTGTGAAGTTGCCAATGGGAACAAATTTACCACCTAGCCATCCTTAACTAATCCATGATTGCAAATGAATTTATTTTGGATTCTATTGACTAAACGTTCAACTTATTTATGAATTGGTACATAAGGAATGTCCTAGCCCAAGACACTAAAGAGGTCTCCACACCCTCCACCTCCTCCAAGAGAATTCATACTATGAAACATGCATGGAGAAGTTATCAAAAGGACACCTAACAATTATGTCTAAATGATCAATAGAGACAAGTAGGATTGTCATAATAGGGGGCATAGTATAGTCTAAGATTCAAGCCATTGCATGGTTCTATTAAATGAATTGAATTATGCATGTATTAAGGAATAAATCCTTCTATATCATCCTAGTGCAAAAATTAAGAGTCTTCCAAAATCAATTTTGGCTCCATTGATCATGAATATGAGTATGACAAACAATTGTTCACTCAAATTATTTTATGAAGTATTTGATAATGTTTTTCTCTTCTATAGCTGAAAATAGGTGAAATGAAGATATGAAGGGCCGAAACAAGGTGGAAACATGAGGAATTTGGAGTCTCTTTGACTGAACTAACTGATATACCTAGACACATATATCTTAGAACATGAAGAACATAAAAAACATAAAGACATAAAGACATTTAAAGACATAAAGAACATAAGAACATATATATGTGAATTAAAATGGACATAAATTGAACATACCTTAGAATTCGATATTGCAGTTGACCAATTCTCCAAAAGATGGCTTCAAAATCCTCAAATTCTTCTTTTTCACAAGTTTGATTATGAATTATATATAATTCTAGAATAGGATTAGTGAAATTTATGGAAAAAACAAATATATATCATCAAATTCAATCTATATATCAATGGTAATTAGCTTTGAAACAATATCACACACAAAACATGAAACTTTTTGTTTAAATAATTAAATTTTCTCCAAAAACATGCAAAATCAGTTCTTCTACGTTGAAAAAACACAAAAAGGTGGTGGATTGATATAAAAATGATTATCAATTAGTCAAACAATAAGAAAAGCATTCTCTTGTCTAATATACTCGTGAAAAGCAAGAATAATAGTCATGTGAGGTCTGAAACACAGATCCCACATGCTTTTTTACCATTTTCCATGCTTCCCAAAATGTGCTCATGTTATAATGTGAGTGCGCTCTGGGAAGCATGAAAACATAAAGGTTCATGCATGCAAAACTCATTGTTAGGGTTAGCTTGCAGAAGATATCAATTAAATGCAAATAAAGATTAAACAGAAGAATAGAAATACACAGATTCAATAACAGCGAGAGACAAGTTTTAACGTGGTTCACCCAAACTCGGGCTACATCCACCAAACAGAGAGTCCAATATTATTATCCAGTAAATCAAACCGATTACAATCAGCAATCCCTGCAACTCAATACCACTGCAAATGCTACAATACAATGCCCAAACCCTAACCCTTGGCTGCTTTTTATCAAGCCTTTTTGTCGGTTACAAAAATTAGGGTTTTCTTATGTTGGTCATAAAAAAAAAGGGTTTTTTAAAGTCAGCCCTAAAAAAAATTTCTCGAGGGCTGCCGCCCCCGAACCCCCACTTCTTGGGGACTGCCACCCCCAAACCCCCGCTCGAGGCCTGGCTCGGCCCTAAACCCTGGTGAGGATACATGGCTAGTGTACAGTACTTTCTTGATCAGTCGCCACCTACCAACAATCTCCCACTTGGAGACTAATATGGCTCCACACCAACACAATCTCCCACTTGGAGACTGATCCTGGACGACACCGCTGTGCATGTAGCTCCCAATGGAAATAGGCACCCTGGACTCTACTATTCTATTTTTATTGTTTTCAGTCAAGAAGACCAATCGAAGCTGAAGAGGAGCTCAGCTTCTCCCTTGTCACTACTTTTGTAAACATATCCACTGGATTTTCATCTGTATGTATCTTTTCCAGCCTTAACTGTCCATTATCCAACACCGACCAAATAAAGTGATACCTCAACTATATGTGTTTGGTCTTTGAATGCAAAGCAGAATTCTTTGCGAGATGTATGGCACTCTGACTATCTGTATACAAAGAACTGTTAGCTTGTTGTTTACCCAATTCTTCCATGAAAGATTGCAGCCATATCATCTCCTTGCTTGCCTCTATGGTGGATAAAGCAACCACCTTTTGCAACCTGGAAATCCAACTCACCAATGTTCCTCCTACAGTAAAGACATAACCTATAGTACTCCACTTGGTATCAATATCTCCTACCAAATCTGAGTCTACATAACCTACTAAATTAGTATTAGAGCCCCCAAAACATAAGTGTATTAGATGTACCTCTCAAATATCTGAGAATCTATTTTACCGCATTCCAATGCTGAAATCCAGGATGACTCATATACCTGCTAACGACTCCTACAACATGTGCAATATCCAATCTCGTGCATACCATGGCATACATTAAACTTCCTACAGCTGAAGCATATGAGACCTTGGACATTTTTTCTTCCTCCTCTTGTGTCTTTGGACACATCTCCTTAGTCAATTTCAAATGACTAGGCAAAGGTGTGCTGGCAGCTTTTGCATTCTCCATATGGAATCTCTGCAACACCTTTTCAACATAAGCAGCCTGAGATAGAGTCAATTTTCTGTTCTTCCTATCTCTGCAAATTTTCATGCCAGGGATTTGTTTTGCTCCCCCAAATCCTTCATATCAAAGGACTATGATAACTGATGTTTTAACTCTCTGATGTGATCCATGTTAGACCTAGCTACAAGCATGTCATCAACATATAAACATAAAATAATGTAGCTGTCATTATCCAACCTCTTAAAATAAACACAATGGTTAGAATTACACCTACTATAGCCTTGCTCAGCCATAAAACTATCAAATTTTAAATACCATTGCCGAGGTGCTTGTTTCAGGCCATACAAACTCTTCTTCAATCTGCATACTTGTTTCGCCTTACTTTTCACCTCAAATCCCTATGGTTGTGCCATGTATATCTCCTCCTCCAAATCACCATGGAGAAAGGCAGTTTTCACATCTAGCTATTCCAAATGCAAATCTTCAGCAGCCACAATACTTAAAATAGTACGAATAGAAGTCATCTTGACAACTGGAGAAAAGATCTCATCAAAATCAATGCCCTGTTTCTATGCAAATCCTTTTACAACTAACTGGGCCTTAAATCTTTTCTTACCTCCATCTTCCTCTTTCAACCCATAAACCCATTTGTTTGGTAAAGCCTTTTTACCTGCAGGTAAATTACATAATTCCTAAGTCTGATTTTTCAGCAAGGAGTCCATTTCTTCTTTCATGGCAAGCTCCCACTGAACTTGTGTATTCACCTACATAGCTTCATCATACCCTTTTGGTTCACCAGCATCTGTTAAAAAAATAGAATACAAAGAGGGAGAAAACCTTTCAGGGGGTCTACTTATCTTTGTTGACCATCTAACATTCACTAGAGTTTGTGGTATTTCTGGTTGCTGTTGCGGAGCATGAGGAGCCACTGGAACATCACTATTTGGAATATCATCCAGCACCACATAATCCTTTTCTTTCTTCTCATGCTGTTGCAACAGATCTTTGTACAACACCTTCTCATTGAATATAACATCCCTGCTTCTCACAATTTTCTGATTTTCAAAATCCTAAAGCCTATAACCAAATTCATCAATGCCATATCCAACAAAGGTACATTTTTTTGATTTTGCATCTAGCTTGGTTCTATTTTCAGAATCTATATGTGCAAATGTTTCACAGCTGAAGGTTTTCAGAAAAGAATAACTCACCTTTTTGCCAGTCCATGCTTCCTCTAGAATACCACAGCCCAAAGAAACTGAAGGACCTCTATTAATTAAATATACAGCAGTGTTAACATCCTCTGCCCACATGTTTAAAGGCAGTCCAGCATGCAATCTCATGGTCCTTGCATGCTCCATTATTGTCCTATTCATGCGTTCAACCACTCTATTTTCCTGTGGAGTCCTTGGAACCATTTTCTGCCTACGAATTCCATTAAAGGAACAATAATCTTTAAATTCTTTGCTACAATATTCACCGCCATTATCAGATCTGAGACATTTTAATCTTTTACCTATCTCATTTTTAACCAAGCTTCTCCATTTCTTAAATGTTTCAAATACATCAGATTTATGTCTAAGGAAATAAATCCAGACCTTCCTAGTTGCATCATCTATGAATGTAACATAATACCGAGAGCCACCGAAAGAAGATACCTGAGCTAGTCCCCATACATCTGTATGCACAAGCTCCAATTTTCCATTTTTCTTTTGTTTCCCATCTCTGAGAAAACTGACTCTCTTTTGTTTTCCATACACACAACTTTCACAGAAATCCATATTAATACATTTCAGACCTGGTAAAACTTTCTTAGAATGAAGTACCTTCATACCTTTTTCACTCATATGCCCAAGTCTGTTATGCCACAGTGTTGTTTCAGGACCTGCAGCAACTTTTCCAATCTCTTCCTGCAAACCTGCAGCAACTGTTCCTAAACCTGTTTGTTTTTCCTCTATAACATCTAAAGTAGAAGGAACAGTATGACCTGTACAAAGATATAAGGTGCCTACTTTCACACATTTTGCTACTACTAAGGCACCTTTTGAAACCTTCCAATTTTTATTAGTAAATATAACAGTGCAACCTTGTTCAGTTAGCTGCCCTGCTAAAATTAAATTCCTACTGAGCCTTGGAACATGCCTTACCTCTTGTAGTAGCCAATGATTCCCATTCTACAACTTAATCTTGATTCTTCCCTTTCCAACAATCTGACAGGGTTCATTATCTCCCAAATAAACCAGCCCAAAATCCCCTTGGACATAATCAAGAAAATAACTTCTATGGGGCATAGCATGAAATGAGGCCCCTGAATCTAAAACCCATGAATCATCAGCATTATCTAGGGAAAGAATCAAAGCGTCATCTTTAGATTTATTACTTACCACATTTGCTTCCTTATTGCCTTCTTGTTTGTCTCCTTCTTTATTTTTCTAAGACCAGCAATCTTTCTTCAGATGACCTGGTTTTCCACAGTACCAGCAATCCTTCTGTCCTCTAGTTTGGGATCTTTCATCCTTTGATTTTCCTCGTGACTCCACCTGAGCTTTTCTTATGAATTTCCTCACTCAGAATAACACCAATAACATCATCAAATTTCAGGGTATTTGAACCAGAAATAGAGTTACTAACTGCCATTACCAAACTATCCCAGCTTTCAGGCAATGAACATAATATCAAGAGAGCTCTAACTTCTTCATCAAATTTTACATTTACAGAAGTCAATTGACTGACAATCATATTAAATTCATTTAAATGATCTATCATAGATCCACCTTCAACCATTTTTAGATTAAACAAACGCTTCATAAGAAATACCTTATTTGAGGCTGAGGGTTTTTCATACAATTTAGCCAAAGCTTTCATTAGACCATCTGTTGTCTTCGCTTCTGTTATATTGAATGCCACCAACAGTGCCAGGCACAACCAAATGGTTCCCAGTGCTTTTCTGTCAAGAAGATTCCAATCCTCATCAGACATTGTTGTCAGTTTCTTGGCTACTCCTTCCAACGGCGTCCATAAATCTATTTGATAGAGGTAATCCTCCATCTGCATCTTCCATAACTGATAGTTTTGCCCATTGAATTCATCAACCTTCAATCTTCCCTCATCTGCCATTGCTCCCACTCAATCGTGAGACTTTCCTATAGACGATAATCGAACACAACCTGCTCTGATACCACTTGTTAGGGTTAGCTGGTAGAAGATATCAATTAAATGCAAATAAAGATTAAACAGAAGAATGGAAATACACAGATTCAATAACAACGAGAGACAAGTTTTAACGTGGTTCACCCAAACTCGGGCTACATCCACCAAACAGAGAGTCCAATATTATTATCCAGTAAATCAAATCGATTACAATCAGCAATCCCTGCAACTCAATACCGCTGCAAATGCTACAATACAATGCCCAAACCCTAACCCTTGGCCACTTTTTATCAAGCCTTTTTGTCGGTTACAAAAATTAGGGTTTTCTTATGTCAGTCATAAAAAAATAGGATTTTTTTAAGTCAGCCCTAAAAAAAATTTTCTTGGGGGCTGCTGCCCCCAAACCCCCGCTTGAGGCCCGGCCCGGCCCCGAACCCCAGTGAGGATACATGGCTAGTGTATAGTACTTTCCTGATCAGTCACCACCTACCAACACTCATAACCTTCTAAATGTTGGTGCCAAAATCATGGTATAGGATGTCATGCTCTCACATAAAATATATTGTAACTATGCATGTAGTGCATCAAATAGGTAATCAAGTGATGGTCCAAGAGTATCCCTAGACTCAAATATCCATGTCGTTCATGAAATAGAACTTTTTAAAACAAGGAGGGACAAATGTAACCTTGTATCTACATGGGAGAGTCTCTCTCTCTCTCTCTCTCTCTCTCTCTCTCTTCATTTCTCTATCCTATAATAGAGAGGGATCGAGAGACATGGAAAGATAGAGAGGGACATAGAGATAGAGAGGATAGGTGGAGATAGAGACGGGGAGAGGGAGAGATGGGGATTGAGATAGAGAAATGGTTCTATAGAGGGATAAAGATATAGATACATATATAGAGAGAGGGGAGATATAGGGAGATAGATCTAGCAAGGGAGAGATAGATAGGGAAATACAGAGGTAGAGAGGGGTATATTAAGAGATGGGGTTATGAGGATAGATAACTCGATAGGGAAAGAGATCAAGAGATGTCTAGAGACATAGGGAGAGATATTTCAAGAGGTAGAGGGATGGGGAGAGAGATAGAGAGGAGGAAAGAGAGGTAGCGAGGGATAGATTAAGAGATAAGGATCCATAGGTCCAGGGAGATAGAGATAGGGATCCTTATTCTCCCCTCTACCTATGCCATAAACCCTAAACCCTAAATAATGCCCCTAAACCCTAAAATCGAGCAACCTTAAACCCCTAAACCCCTAACCCCTAAACCTCTATCTCCTTATCTCTCCCAATCTCTATTGGTCCCCTCGCTCTATATCTTTCTAAACCCTAAACCCTAACCCCTAAAATCAAGCAACCCTAAACCCCTAAACCCTAAACCCTAAAATCAAGCATCCCTAAACCCCTAAAGCCTAAATAATTCCCCTAAACCCTTACCCTAAACCCTAAACCCTATTTACTTGAGTAGCCTTAAACTCATGTAAACCTCAAATAGTGAGGGAGGGAGAGATAGAAAGGTAGAGTTAGAGAGAGGGGATCGAAATAAATCTAGCAAGATAGAGAGATAGGGAGAGAGGGATAGAGGAGACATAGATATCTCTCCCAGGCTCGATCTCCTCTATATCTCCCTATTTGCCTCTCTACCTAAACCTCTAAACCTTAACCCCTAACCCCTAAACCATAAACCCTAAACCATAAATAATGCCCCTAAACCCTAACCCCTAACACCTAAACCTTAAAAAAGCAACCCTAAACCCTACCCTAACCCCTAAACCATAAAACATGGAAGCAACCCTAAACCTATCTCTCCCAATCTCTATTGGTCCCCTTGCGCTATCTCTCTCTAAACCCTAAACCCTAAACCCTAACCCCTAAACTCAAGAAACCCTAAACCCCTAACCCCTAAACCATAAACCCTAAACTCCTAAAGCCTAAATAATTCCCCTAAACCCTTACCCTAAACCCTAAACCCTATTTACTTGAGCAACCCTAAACTCATGTAAACCTCAAATAGTGAGGGAGTGAGAGATAGAAAGGTAGAGTTAGAGAGAGGGGATCGAAAGAGATCTAGAAAGATAGAGAGACATGGAGAGATATAGAGATAGAGAGGTAGGTATAGTTAGAGAGAGGGATAGAGGAGACAAAGATATCTCTCCCAGGCTCGGTCTCCTCTATATCTCCCTATTCACCTCTCTACCTAAACCATAAACCTAAACCTCTAAACCTTAACCCCTAACCCATAAACCATAAACCCTAAACCATAAATATTGCCCCTAAACCCTAACCCCTAACCCCAAAACCCTAAAAATGAGAAACCCTAAACCCCTAAACCATAAAACCTAGAAGCAACCCTAAACCTCTATTTCCCTATCTCTCCCAATCTCTATTGGTCCCCTCACTCTATCTCTCTCTAAACCCTAAACCCTAACCCCTAAACTCAAGCAACCCTAAACCCCTAACCCCTAAACCCTAAACCCTAAACTCGAGTATCCGTAAACCCCTAAACCCTAAATAATTCCCCTAAACCCTTACCATAAACCCTATTTACTTGAGAAACCCTAAACTCATGTAAACCTCAAATAGTGATGGAGGGAGAGATAGAAAGGTAGAGCTAGAGAGAGGGGATTGAAAGAGATCTAGCAAGATAGAGAGACAAGGAGAGAGAGATAGAGAGGTAGGTATAGTTAGAAAGAGGGATAGAGGAGACAGAGATATCTCTCCCGGGCTTGGTCTCCTCTATATCTCCCTATTCACCTCTCTACCTAAACCATAAACCTAAACCTCTAAACCTTAACCCCTAACCCCTAAACCATAAACCCTAAACCACAAATAATGCCCCTAAGCCCTAATCCCTAATCCCTAACCCCTAAACCCTAAACATGAACAACCCTAAACCCCTAAACCCCTAACCCCTAAACTGTAAAACCTGGAACCAACCCTAAACCTAGAAGATATTTGTTTGATTGTCTATGTTTTCATGGGGACCAAGTGTCTCATCATGGGATTTGATGGATAATGAATAGGACTAGAACGGGATGATAGATAGGCTAATGGGATGATGGATAGGAGTGATGTGGGAATTTACTTGCTCATGGATAAGATCTCAAGATCATAGATAATATCTTGATCACAAGGAGGATAAGCATGGATAGCGCGATATTAGATATGGATAGGATAAGTGGGGATGCATTGATATTCATTAGATTGGGGAGTAAGAGGTGGTGATGTGGGTTCACTAGGAGATGTTGGAGGATTAATGATGGGATCAATGTACAGAGGGGTTGACCATGAGATGGTAAAGCAACCAAGATGGGATTAGATGGGATGTTTGGATTTAGATTAGGATGGGTGGTTGGTGTTTCCACATTATTTGGACTAGGCTAGATTAAAGTATAGTTATTGTGTTTCTTAGATGAATGTGATGGGTTCTTAGATCTAGGATCAATAATCTTTGAATGTTTGACAACATGGCTACATGATGGGGTTTGACTTGGACTTATGGTAGGAGACTCTTCAATGAAATGGATGGACATAGGAGTGGATGATGGTTTGGGAGTGGTATACATGTTATTAGGAGGTTCTTTGTTGGGCTCAAGGATAGGAATTTGAGTACATGATGTTCTTAGATTCCTTGCTAATAGTCCTTGGGTCACATCCTTCATGGCTTCATGGGTTGATGGATTAGGATATGCATATAGTTGATGGATAATGATGGACGATGTTGTGGGGTTATGATTAGGATTGAGTGAATGGATATAGGAGGCCCGGATGGATTAGGATTGGGAGTGTTAGAGGGGGATGAAATTGGATCAGTGGATTTGGATGCCTCCATATCTTTGCTTTTATTTTTCAATTTTGTAAAAGACTCTTCAAGGAGAAAATATTTCAAGCATTCATGGGTTGATGGATTAGAGCTTAGAATGTTTGATGGTGGATTAGATAGTGAGTTATATGGTAGATGGATGATAGGGATTGATGGATTAGGAGATGGGTGAACTAATGTGTTAGTATTATGAGGATTAGAGGGAAATTATAAAATAATTCCCCTTTAACACTAACCCCTAAATCCTAAACTTGAGAAACCCTAGAAACTCATAAACCCTAAATAATACCCCTAAAATCTAACCCCTAAACCATAAACCAAAGCAACCCTAAACCTCTAAACCATAAATAATTCCACTAAACCCTAAACTTAAGCAACCCTAAACTCATAAACCTGACCAACCCTCTCTCTCTCTCCAAAACAAGAAAACTAGGACTCTCTCTCTCTCTCCTTATCACCCTATCTCTCCGCTCTCTCTCCCATCCATCTCCATTCTCTCTCCCTCTTTCTCCCTATCCTCTCACATGTTGACAAAGAATATGGAAACAAGAAAACTAGGACATGTAAAGAGGGATGAGGATATAAAGTGGGATGATGAAATGGAAACAAGATAATTTATGAAATTTCATTAGATGGGAAGAATGACAAGGAGAGGTAGAGAGGGGAGGGAAGTAGAGAGTGAGAGAGAGGATATGAGGTAGAGACAGGAGGGAAGTAGAGAGTGGGAGAGTACCGTAGGAGGTAGACAGGAGAAGGAAGAAGAGAGAGAGGGTAGGAGGTAGACAGGGGAAGGAAGCAGAGACTGAGAGAGAGGGTAGAAGCTAGATAGGGGAGGGAAGTAGAAAGTGAGAGAGAGGGTAAGAGGTAGAGAGGGAGGGGGGAGAAGAGAGTGAGAGAAGGTAGGAGGTAGAGAGGTGAAGGAAGCAAAGACTCAAAAAGAGGGTAGGAGGTAGATAGGGGAGTGAAGTAGAGAATGAGAGAGAGGGTAGAAGGTAGATATGGGAGGGAAGAAGAGAGTAAGATAGAAGGTAGGAGGTAGAGAGGGGAGGGAAGTAGAGACTCAGAGAAAGGGTAGGACGTAGAGAGGGGAGAGAAATAGAGAGTGAGAGAGACGATAGGAAGTGTAGCTGCCCTTGTAGACATGTATGTAAAGTGTGGAAGCATAGACAAGGCATGTCAATTACATGATGTGACACCTCAAAGAGATGTTCTATAATGGAATGCAATGATTGCAAGATATGCAAAAAATAGATTTGTTGAAAAGGCTTTAGAAACTTTCAAGCAAATGCAATTGGCATGTGTATTGCCAGTTATGCTCATCATAATGTGAGCGTGTTATAACTCACTCGCGTTATTGATTTCACATAATGTGAGCATGTTATAACTCACTCGCATTAGGCTTAGCTTTGTTTGACATGTTTTTATCAGGTTTTTAGCAAAATTTGAAGTTAATCTGGAGCGTGCTCCCCATTAGATGGCACTTTTTTCAATGAAAACTCAAAAAAATACCACCATAATCTTAAGCTCTATGTTAGCTATCTAACCATATAATTTTTTTTCACATTTTGAGTACATTTAGTGTTTCATCTTGAATTTCTTTTGTTAGTGTGTCTAGTTTTTTTCAAAAACCAGTGTCTAGTATTTTTGACTTTTTTTTAACCATTCATAAAAAATTGAAATAAGTTATATTTTTAGAAACTAGACTCCATTATACATGAATTGAAAAAACAAAAATCAATTTTTGATTAGTTTTCAAACATTTTAGGGGGAAGCATGCTCAAATTTCTATTTTTTAGGATGTGTCCACTTTAAAAATTACTAAAAAATCAATTATTCATTAAAAAATTATCAAAAAAATTAGGGATAAACTACATGGTGTTACCTAATTTCTCACCAGAGCGATTATTGAAATACTAAAAAAAAGTTAACATTTTAAGGGGAGCACACTAGATGCTATGTTATGTTTTTTTTAGAAAAACATGACCAATTTGTGTGCTCCCCCATTTTGAACCCCTTAATCTCAACCATTTTTGGAAAAAAATAGTAGTTTAGAAACTAGATTCGGAGCACTACAACTCTTGTTTTTGTTCCATCTTCAAATTTTGAGTGTAGCTATCTTCAATTTCTCATCCAACATGAATGTTTCCTGATTTTAGAAAAAAAGTGGCAACTTAAGACCCCATTTTGGTCCCTCATCTTTGTGCACTTACCTGTGGTTCAGCTTCCTTCCACCCCTAAGAAAGTTGAACCAAAAACATCTATTGGACTTGATGATGAGGAGAGATTTGAAAGCTCTGAAAGTTCAAAAGAAGATGAAGAACATCAACGTCAATCTTTGAGGAGGTCCACGTGGATAAAGCGTTAACCTGATAGGTTTGGTTATTCATTGCATGATTCTAGTTGTATTTTTTCTTTGATTTCTAACACTGATGAGCCTAGGACTGTAAGGGAGGCTATGGGTATGAGTGATGTAGATTCCTGGAAAGAGGCCATGGAAGAAGAGATGGCTTCCTTGGAGAAAAACAATACTTGGGATCTAGTGCCCTTGCCTGATGGACGTAAACCTATTGGATGCAAATGGGTGTTCAAGAAGAAATTTGATTCAGATGGTAGCGTTGAGAAGTATAAGGCAAGGTTGGTCATGAAGGGTTATTCCTAGGATGAGGGAATAGATTATGGTGAGATTTTCTCTTCCATTGCAAAGCTGACATCTATCAAATTCTTGTTATCACTTGCTACAACATACAATTTAGAAGTTGAACAGATGGATGTGAAGATAGCTTTCATTCATGGTGACATGGAGGAAGAAATACATATGTCATAGCTAGAGCACTATGTGGTAAAAGGTAAAGAAAATCTAGTTTGCAAGTTGAAAAGTCTTTGTATGGTTTGAAGCAATCTCCTAGGATGTGGTACAAGAAATTTGATGCCTTTGTGTTGAGTTTGGGATTTTTGAGATTGAAATCAAATCATTCTGTTTAATATAAAGTAGATAATGATCGCATTCTCATTATTGCATTACATGTTGATGATATGTTGTTCATTGGGAATGGTAAAAGTTTGATTTATGATTTGAAGTCTCAATTGTCAGCACAGCTTGAGATGAAAGATCTAGGGGCAGCAAGGTACATTCTAGGAATGGAAATTAGAAGAGACAGAGCTAAAAGAAAACTTTGGTTAGGCCAGAGTAACTTTGTGAACACTGTGTTGGAGAGATTCAGCACGGCAAATTGTAGACCATTGATTGTTCCTGTTATGATGGGGATAAAGTTATCTGTTGTAGATTGTCCAAAGTCTCCTTTAGAGATGGAGGATATGAGTAGAGTTCCTTATGCTAGTGCAGTTGGCAGCTTGATGTATGCTATGGTCTGTACAAGACTAGACATTGCCCAAGCAGTGGGAGTCCTTAGTTGATTTATGGCTAATCCTGGACGGGTACATTGGGATGCAATGAAGAGAGTGTTTAGATAATTGTAGGGTACTTCTGAGTATTCCTTATGTTATCATGGTTATCCTACAATGGATTGACATTCACTTTGTATTTGAGGATTTGTGGATTTAGATTGGGTGGGTGATATTGAGAGCAAGAGATCCACCAATGCTTATGTTTTCACTATGTTCAGTGGTGTTATTAGTTGGATGAGTAAGCGGCAACCTGTGGTTGCTTTGTCCACTACTGAAGCAGAGTACATGGAAGCAACTCATGCTTGTAAAGAAGCCATTTGGCATAAGAGATTATGTTTTGATGTTGGGTTTGATGTAGGGAAGATTACCATTTGTTCTGATAGTCAAAGTGCCATATGTTTGGTGAAGAATCCTACTTTCCACATGAGGACTAAGGATATTTATGTCCAATACCATTTTGTTCATGATATGGTAGAAGATGGGAAGGTGAATTTGGAGAAAGTTGACAATTTGACGAATGTTGTAGATGCCTTGACAAAACCTATGAGCATAGAGAAGTTCAGATGGTGTTCAGAGTCTATGGTCCTCTCGGCCCCTAGCAGTTATGTCTTGTCACTCCATTGGCTCTTGAAAGGTGTTCAACAAGTGGGAGAATGTTGGGAATCAAGGTGTCTCAACCTTTGAAAGTTCCTAATGTTGTATTTATTTATTCAGCACTATGTTGTAGGATCCCATAGTCAACACCTTATGTACATGCAGTAAGATAAATTTTGGTTACTTTGTCAGCTACGGTTTCCCCACAAAGTAATTAACGGGGGAGTACAGGGGAGCAGAGCCCCTCTTGCAAGGCTTGGGGAGATTTTCCCCCCAGTGGTGGTCTAGGAGTAGAGCCCACGGTAGGGGTTTGGGGGTAGCGCCCCCAAAGCAAAAAAATACCCTATATTTAATAAAGGTGTCAACAATTATTTTGTTATTGGATGACATGGATAAATCAACATTGAATAACCACCAAAGATGCTAGATAAATAAGTAGCTAGAGGATGTGAAAGGTCACGGTCTGATGTGAATGAGAATTGACACTATGTACTCCTGAAAGAACTTGCATTGCAAGTGTGTTGTAATCATCTTTTGATTTGATAATACATTGTGCAGGTTTTGGAGTGTGGGGTTTTTTACCTGAAAGGGTTTTCCCCACGTATATGTTTTGAGTTTTGTATTTGCATTTGGATGTTGTTATTATCTTTTTGGTAATGTGCATCTAATAACTTGTAACTAGTAAGGATTGAAATTTCCATAACTTTCCTCATTAGATCAGTGTAGGAAGTTGTTTCCACATACCTTGCTTTCTTTTTAAAATGATGAGTATAAATGCCTAAAAAGAAAAATAGCTCATCTCACTCATCTTCTTGAAAAGAACATCAAAGTGCTAGATTCAGCTAAGCAGGATTCATCTAGAGAATCTTCAAAAGACATGTCAATCAGTAAGGGAAAAGGAAAGGGCAAGGCCCTTGTTGTAGTAGCTTCACAACTTGACACTTGGGTAATTGACTCAAGTGCTCCTCACCACATGGCCAATTCATAGAAAAGTTTCTCATCCTTGGAGCTCTATCTTGTGCCTGATATTCTTATGGGTAATGATACACTAGAAGAGGTTCTTGGGAGAGGGTGTGTTGATGTTGGCGATGGAACATTTCATGTTCTTTGTGTGCCTTCTTTATCAACTAATCTCTATTTTTATACTAAATCACCCATAAAGGTTTTGTCAAGATAGTTGAATTTCAACCAGATATAGTTGTCATTAGTGAACTACATAGTGGGTCTAAAGTTTCCATGGGGAAAGTTGATCATCAGTACAAACTATATCAATTTTCTCAACTTTGTTCCTGATTCTCTGTTGCTTTCATTACTCACTCACTCATATGAGGTAAGTTGTTTGTGGCATCAACAGTTTGCCCACTTGAACTACCGCTACTTTCAACAACTCAGTTAGCATGACATGGTTTCAGGGTTGCCACCTATTTAATTTTTTGAAGGGGTCTGCCAAGGGTGCATTCTTGGTAAGCATCTTGAGGATAAATATGGTAAAGGTGAAACATAGAGGGCTACATAGATTCTGGAGTTAGTACATGGTGACCTGGTAGGGCCATTTCCACATCCATCTTTTAACAAGGCTAGATATGTCTTGAATTTCATTGATGATCTTTCTAAATACAATTGGCTATATTTTCTCAAATAAAAGTCTAAGGTCTTTGAATCTTTTTAGGACTTCAAATATTTTTTAGAAACAACAATCAAGGAAGGCCATAAACATTCTATGCATAGACAATGGGGCAAATATGTCAACCACAAGTTTGAGAATTTCTGTGCTTCTAAGGGAATTGATCTCCAACTCATAATTCCTTATAGTCCATAGTAGAATGGTGTTGTAAAATACAAGAATAGGTCATTGAAAGAGATGGCGAACTGTATGATTCACTCGAGGTGATTGAGACCTTAGTATTAGGTGGAGGCCATCAACTATGCATGTTACATCTAGAACCAAGTTCTTCATCGAGTTGTGATGGGGGTAACTCCTTTTCAATATTGGACCAATCAAAAACCCACAGTAAAGCAATTTCAAGTGTTTGGTTCTCTTGCATGGGCCCACATTCCAGTAGAGAAACACAAGAATATGGATCCATAGAGAAAGACTTACATATTTTTTTGGTACTCAGATGGTGTGAAAGGCTATAGGCTTCTCCACCACACCACTCATGAACTATTCATTGAGAGGAGTGTTCATTTCAAGAAGGATGTTTCCAATTCTTCTCCTACCACTTTTCCTTCTACCATTACATTGGAGACACTATGGCATGATGATGGTTCTTTAGAGGATCTTAATCCTCCTGATCTTTCTGAGGAATCTTCTTCCTCCACTTCAGATGGTGATGATGATGAGGATTCATCTTCCTTCTTTCCTAGTCATCATTTAGAGGGTGATGATTCTCATATTTCTTCATCTACTGGGCCTCTTTACTCTTTTTAGACAATAAAGTCAGTAGGTGATTGGGTTGGTGATCCTTTAGATGCTAGAAGAATAAGGTTACAGTTTTAGTAAGCTCTACATCTCTAAATGAATTGCTTCAACTTTTGATCCACAATCCTCGAGAAGCTTCTAGTGTCCCTGAGTAGAATGCTACTATGTAGGAAGAGTTTAGTTCTTTGGAGAGGAACCATACTCAGGATCTAGGTCCCCTTCCTAAGGAAAGGAAGCTTGTTCGATGCAAGTTGATATATCAAACAAAATTTACCACATATGGGTCAGCTGATAATAATAAGGATCACATGATTGCCAAAGGATTCTCTCAAGTTCCTTGGATTGACTACTTTGAGACTTTTGTACCAGTTGCCAAAATGACTTCCATCTGATGTGTCCTTTCTATTATTGTAGCCCATCGTTGGGAAGTTCATCAGATGGATGTGAAGAGTTATTTTCTTTATTATGACCTTTAGGAGGAGATATATATGGAGTATCCATAGGGGTTTGTACAAGATCCTTCACTTATTTTCCATCTTTGGAAGTGTCTCTATGGCCTCAAATAGGCCCCTTGAGCCTGGTATTCCAAGATGGATTCCTTCATTTTGTCAATTGGGTTCACTCGTACCATTTTGATCTAAATATTTATATTCTTCAATAGGATGATACTCTCACTTTCCTTGTTCTCTATGTTGATCACTTGTTGCTTACAAGGAGTTACTCATTCACCATTAAAGCAATGAAAATTACCCTCCATGATCATTTCTTGATTTTAGACATGGGCCTTCTACACTACTTAGGGATTGAGATCACTCAGTCCTCCTCTAGTATCTTCATTGCACAACCCAAGTATGCTGTTGATATGCTCTCTAGATTTCGTATGGCTAACTGTAAGCCTACACTGACTCCATTTCTATTAGTGGTCAAACTTGAGGCTCATTGTTCTTCACCATTGGTGGATGCTACTTTGTATTACCAATTAGTTGGGAGTCTCAAATACTTGACTCACATGAGGCTTGATCTTTCATATGTAATGGGCCTAATCTCAAGGATCATGCATCTTGAAAGAAACTAAGCAGATTCTACACTATGTATAGGGCACTCATAGTTATGGGATTCACTATGCAATGTGTGTGGATATTAACTTGGTGGTACATATAGATTCAGATTGAGAAAATGATTCTTAGGATCACAAGTCTACTTTAGGGTATTTCTTCTCAGTTAGTTCTAGTCTAATTTCTTGGTCAAGCAAGAAGTAGTTTGCAATTGCTCTTTTATCTATAGAGGTTGAGTATCAAGGAGTTGATAATGCTACTACTAGGACCATCTAGATTCAGAACATTCCCACTAAGTTTGACATTCCATTTTGTAAGCCTATAGTTATCTTTTGTGACAATTAAAGTGTGATAGAGATATCTCAAAATCTCACCCATCACTAATGGACCAAACATATTGAGATCCACATGCACTACATTTGGGAGTTGATTCATGAGATCATTAATCTTCACTATTGTTTGACATTAGAGCAGATTGTAGACATCTTCACCAAACCCTTAACTAAGATGAAGTTCCTTCATTTATGAGCTTTGCTAGGGGTGTGGTAGGTGTCCACTTTGGGGGGCTTCTTAGTCCAGGCTTCTTAGTCTAGGTTCTCTTTACTCTCTTTATTTTGGGGGGTCTTTTCTCTCTCCAATCCAGGGGCTTCTATTCCTTTTTGCGGGGGACTTCTTCTCTCTGGGAGAGAAATATTTGTACATGGATACCTCATCAAGCTTCATTTGTCGAGATCCATCCTTTCACCCAGCTAAGCTATGCTTAAGGGGGCATGTTAGTGTAGGTTTTTATTTCCTTTTCCTAAGCTTTTTCCTACACTTTTATTATGCTTTCTTAGGTTAATAAAGTGATTAGGTGAGTAGGTAGTTTGAGGTGTCATCATCCTACAAGGGAGTTATATTTGCTATTTTTATCTTGTATGGTGGTCAATCCGTATTGGTTGGTTATACCACCTCCACCCTCTCCTTGGTCTATATAAAATCACTATCTAGATTGTATTTGGTAATCTTTTGCCAATAGTTTTTCAACAACTTCTCTTTATAAGATCGTAATGCAAATCTATCATCTTAACATTTGCATATCTCTTGGAATCTCTGGTCTGTTTTTGTTTTACATTTACAACTTGTATAGCTTAAAACCTCTCTTGAAAATTTCTTGGGTTATGCATCTCTTTCAAAATTTTAACACCATATTGTAGTAGTCTAAGTCTTGTATCTCACCAATTGGTATTATATCTTGATAATGAAATTTTAGTGTTAAACCATTGGATTAAAGATTGTAATTTCCCAACAAATTCAAGGCTAGTTTTGTTTAAAATTACCTCTGACTATGTTAAATTTAAGCTCATACCAATCCAACAATCATCATTCACTTGATCTATGGTAAATGGTAGGAGACTATTGTTGGTTGATACAAAGTACTAGTAGGTAACCCATCTATTGAGCTACTACCAATAGCAAAGTGAAATGTAGTTCGATCAAATGCATTAAAAATAGTAGGGTCATTGGGAAAATGGAATTGATAAAGATGACCAATTCAAATGGTTCCTATAGTCGTGAGGATCGATAGTTGGTCATCACCCATTATAATGAATCACATAAAACCTTAGTAACTAACTAGAAATGTTCAACACTAAAATAGATAATAAAGTGCATATACATAGAACAAAGCTCATTTACCTAAGATTCAATCCAATGGTCGTCGTTCATCCAACCCCAAATCCATGGGAACAAAGCATTGGGGGTGAAGAGAAATTGTATGTTATTAACTCACTTGCTCGGTCGAAGCCTAGGGAATGTCGACACGAGTCCCACCTGTGCAAATTCAAAGTTGTTACGGTCAATTAAAATCTTTGATGGTAAATACAAAGGCGTAGTCTTAGACTATTAAGACATCGAAGATTTCGACCATGAATAAATCTTAAACGAATTTACGATGATTGTAACAAGACAACGCAACGAACCTCACAAAGATTATGAGCAATCAATAGTAACTATAAAGGAACCCGTTATGATTGGAATAAAATAAATAAAAAATTAATATGGGAAAGGATCCAATAGATAACTATGTCTCAATAGTCGTTATGGAGACGTGCACTCAGAGTCCCAATTAAATATATGAAAAGAATAGTAATTGAGAAATAATATAATAGTAAAAATTTAATAAGGAACCAATACATGTGCACATATATGTGTAACAGTACACTTCACATGTCATATCACAGAAACAACTAATCATATGGTGACACATAAGGTGATCGGTAATCGCCCACCGTAAACAGCCGGTGAGTTGTAACTCACTGACTGTACGGTAATCCAGTCGAGGGGAACAGTCGAAGCCACTTAATATAAAAAATGCACAGTTGACATCACAGATTCCTGTCGTACTGTTGGTCGACGTACAATCACCTGCCAAGTGGAAGCCATACAGTCTTCGACCAGCCGGTCGTTTATAACGCACCGGCTGGTTAAGCTCTTCCATCGGTAATAGGTGCCTTGGTGCACATGTTTTGGTCTAAATTTTATTTTGGGTGTTTTTGGACAATTTAACGGAGATGTAGCTAAATAGGTTACATTGTTGATACCTAGAACCCCAAACAATAGTTTTAAGCTCTTAACTCAAATATAAAGATATGCTAAAATTTTCATGAAAATCTAATGTATTGTAGTAGAACTTGATGTGGGAAAGTTAAGGTGTGCCATGTGCAGGTGTTGGGTCCTCTTTCCTAATCTACTAAAATAATATTTTAAAAAAATTATAATAAAAAACAAAACTACTTTTACGATCTCATACCAGAAAATTAGCTACACTACAACTCTTATTTTGTTGTAGAATTTAAAATAGACTTTAGCTTGATTACTTGTTTCTTTGTTGAGGTCAAGTTACATTTTACAATATTAAAGTTATTTGTATCTATTGATTAGAGCCTTCAAAATGATTCCAAACACATTCAGTCAAATAAGCTTTTTCGAAAGAGAGGATTTTCAAATTTGATTGACCTTGAGTCTCCCACGTTGCAATTATAGCACATTTCCAACTACTCCTTATGATGTGTCTTAGCGAATAAAAGCATTAAAAATTGCCCCAACTATAGAGAGTAAAGGGACTTCATCACCGTGCTCCTGTAAAGGTGACACTCCAACCCATAAGGGCTTTGCTAATGGAAACTATTGTATTATTACATTCTAACCAGACTTTCTTTAATAAATCAATGTGTTATCAGATATCTAAGTAGAATTCTAAGGAATCAGTGTGAATCCAATTCTTTATTTTTCAACATTTTTCTTCTTGCATGATTTAGATTTGTTTTCAGTGTATTTGTATAGAATCTGAACACTTGTTGAGGTAGACCTGATGTGGCTGTGATGACAGCACATTGTATTGTACGAAAGGTCTGATGATAATCATGGAGGATTGCCGAATCAGTGCTTTTTTCATTAGTCAATGCACTTGACCACGTGGTGGAATTACATGAAAAGGAGGACAGCAAGCAGGCACGTATCTACATTCACTTTCATTGTAGGACCTTATAAACATTGTAGGGTGCTCATTCCTCTCGGGACCACAGTTCAAATTGATATATAATGATGGTTCACTGTTTAAAAAATTTGAGTTATGGTTTTGAGAATGAGATAAAGAATTAGGATAAACAGTGGAGCAACCAAACATACATAAATAAATAAATAAATAATGGATGAAGAAAACATACCAGAGAAAAGATTAGGCTGTTTTTGAATCTCCGGGGCATAATGAAGGTAGTCCATTTATGATGTATGATGATTGCTTAGTTTAACCAAACTAAATATAATTTTAGAGGGAAGACAGCAGGTTATTTTATTTATATGGGAGCTGTTGGAATATATGCTTCAACATTAATAAATGTAATGTTCAGTGAGTTGTTGTATGTAGATAGTTGCTTATATGTACTGTTAACAATTTGTTAGATGTAGGTGTATGAGCAATTAAATGTTGTAGTTGTGTCAATAGGTTGTAGTTGTGTCAATAGTTGTTCTAATGTGTTGTCAATTAGTTGAGTTAGCTGTCAAGTGTAGATCCACTTTTGTAGGACTTTGTTATGAGTTTGTAATCTCTATAAATTGTAACCTTTATTTGTTGAATCAATGAGGAATAATTCATGCAGCAATTTTATTCTCCAATATGGTATCAGAGTTGGTTTGCGTGTGACTCTACCATTGGAGTGCCCAAGAATATAAGAGCATCTTATAAGAAATTGAGGTTGCTATAAAGAGTGTTTTTTTTTTGTTTGTTAACCTAGAGGTATCCCCTAATCCTTGCGTCAGAGTGCTATGAGATGTCGTGACTCTGCCCAACGACCACCCTCGCCTTACCTTGGTCTTACTTTAATGCCAAGTTGGGGTTCGGCGAGGGTGGGGGGTGAGCAGAGGTGAGACTAGTCCTCTAGAGATGAGCACAATAGCCCGCAAGCCATACTCATTGGGTGAACCCGGTATAGGCACTTTGAGCCCGAGACCAAGAGGGAGCAAACCTCAATCCTGGGCCGTCATGCCACTGTAAAGAGTGTTGCGCAATCCTATTTTTTCTCTCTCTTTTGTGAAGGATACAAAGAAGTGTCCATTCTATGTTGTTGTTATGATTGGTTGGACTGGTTGTATGAAGAAGATGACTTCATAGATAGATGCTCAATAGTCTGAGATGCTTGTGGATTAGAGAAACTATACCTCATTGGGGTTATGAGACATGCATGTGAGGATTAATGTCCAATAGTTAAGGGGAGATCCAAAATCTGGAAGTTCAGCATCATACCTTTACGAGGATAATGAGACACTTCATGTGCAAATGGTGTCCAATGATGTTGGGAACTTGGATTGTAACTAGGAGACTATACTTGGAATAGGGAGTAGCTTGAAGAAGTCTTATTGGTCCAAGAACTGTTTTCAAAGAGCAGTGTCTAAACAATTTATTTTCTAGTTTTAATGTTGTAGCATTAAGAGGGGGTGTTGGAATATATCTTCCAACATTAATAAATGTAACAGTGAGCTGTTGTGCATGTAGACAGCTTGCCTATATGTGTTGTTAACAATTTGTTAGATGTAGGTGTATGAGCAATTAGATGTTGTAGTTGTGTCAATAGTTGTTAGTGTGTTGTCAATTAGTTGAGTTAGGTGTCAAGTGTAGATCCACTTTTGTAGGACTTTGTTATGAGTTTGTAATCTTTATAAATCGTAACTTTTTATTTGTTGAATCAATGAGGAATAATTCATGCAGTAGTTTTATTTTCCAATAGGAGCAGTTTCTTAAATAATTTAATTCACAAAATTTGATTTTCATTTAGTTCAATTTTGACAAATAAAAATAGGATAACTATTTACCGTTTTAATATGAATGAAATATGAAATTGTTATTAATTGTTTGATTATTAAACTCAATAACATTTAAGCCGAATGCACATTAATTACACCTTATCTTCTGTTTACTTTGGATTAGATGAATGTATGTGATTTACTTCAAAGATAAATTATAATTAAAAGAAAAACATGCTTTCAATACATTAGAGCAGAGAGATAAAAATCTGTGACAATATTATACTGCTATTTTAAGTTTGTGTTTCTCTACACCGTTGGTTGTTTCTCATGATATAAAGAGATCGTGTATCAATTGAAGTAAATCAAATTGCAAATCAGTCAACTTCAAGTTAATTACTGCATTGTAGATATGAGAGCAGGTCATGACAGATAGTAAGTGCGAACAGATAGTTGTATGTATTGTCTTTATCATCCTTGTAAAGATATTTTGTATATTAATACCTGTTTTGTAGTAATCAACACATTGATTCTTCACAATCGTCGTCACTACTTATTTTATTATAATTCAACATTATTCAATAAAAACAAAAAAAATCCATCACCATCCTTGATCAGGAAGCGGTACAATAATCCTTTATTAAATTGAAGCAGTTCAGTAAGTGGACCAAGAAGAATATTAAAGCTAACTGCGATAATGGCTGGCTTCCTTGTCATGACATTAACATATTAAGTTGAGCAGTTCAATCAGTGTACCAAGAAGAATATTAGAGCTGACTGCTATAATGGCGGACCTTCTTGTCTTGTGATATTTAAGATATTAAGCTTAGTAGGTTGAGGGAATATGGACTGCTGTCTTTACTGGAAAATGGTGATAAATCGCTTCTCTATCCTGGCAAATTGTACCTTTTATTCTATGACGACCCCATTGTTTTGGCATTTTATAATTTGTGGGTTTCAAAGTATATTAGTTTAGCCACTTCAGTCTTACCTTTTCTATTCGGAGCAGTCTAATTTCTATTCTGAAATCTCCTATATTTCAAGTCAATTGTATTTATTAATTTGTTAATGAAGATTCATGCCCGCAAAATCTGGTTCTAGGTGGTTTTAACGTTTCGAAGATCTATTGACAACACAAATGTGTCTAACCTTACACATAAAGCTCTGAAACCCCCCCAAAAAAACCCAGCTTGAGAGCTTTATTCTTATTCTTTTGTTTTTTACATCCTAAAAGCGATCTTTTAAATAAGTGAAGAGATCAGCCTAGGTCCCACATGACAGGTTGACAAAAAAGTATTCAGAGTTTGTCGTGAGATCGTAGGTAAGTGTATTTTTTCAAATATTCAATAAGATATCAAACAACGGGAAGATTGAAAGAAGGTCGTACCATTTCACAGTTTATTTGTCCCAGCTGATTCAATGTTGATTGTATTGGCTTTCTGGGTTCTATGGGCAACAATGTTTCTATTCCATTTAGGATTTGTCTTGTTCGGTAACCTTATAATTGCATTTGGAAGCAACGAAGTGATGAATGAAGTGTTCAAAATAGCTTTGGAGCAAGTGGTGTTTTTTTCAGGGTGTCTTGTTGGATGTGCACAGTGGAAAGGCAGGATGCATGTATTGCGAGTGTTTATTTGAAAATGATTCTAAGGTAAGATATTGGATTTTTCTAACAGTAAAATATTGAGAGAGGGGTTATTGGAAGAATGTTAAGTAATACTGTATTAATTTAAGAGGTTATGGGAGAAAAGGTTGAAAAGCTCATATAGTTCATAACCACATTTTTAGCACAATTTATTGTAGTTTTCATTAATGGATGAAACTTTCCTTGGTAATGCTATATGTGATATCTCTTTGACCATAGCTCGTGGCTCTAGGGTTATAGTCTTAATTTTGCTCTAGGTTGTCTTATTATTTGAGGAATTTGTTGTGGACAGTTTGTGATTAGTTTATTATGTTTGCTATTGTTTTTAGCTAGTTATGTTATTTTGGCTATCTAGGTGTTTCTTGAGCAACAAGTTGTATTGTACTAGTGTTTTCTATTCTTTTTTTCATTAATAAAATATTTTTTCAATTTTTTTTCTTTTTAAAAGTGGTTTGCTATTGGTTGGTATAATAATGTAACAAATTAAACTAACTTCGTAAAAAAATCACTCCCAAAAATAATAAAACTAATTTGCATAGATAAAAATACCTTATATTAAATATCTAGGCTAATTAATATAATAAGGCAAGTAATATGAAACTAATTTAGATAAAAGTGTTGAGTTTAGATATGTATTAAAAATAAGTTAAAATTGATAAAGAATGAGAGATGATTTTAGTTTTGTGAGTGATAAAGACTACTTTGTTAAAATATGCACTATGTCATCTAACTTTGAAATTTTCTATTATATCCACATCAATAGGGAGCTCCAATAGACTAAAATCTAAATTGTGCTTTGTTTGGGGTCAAAACCCCACTTATAGCCTTGAACCTCAAATTCATAACCCTAAAATTTTGCATAACACTAACTCCTACAACTTGCAACCTTGTATTCTATGTTCCTTTTTTATAGAAATTTGTTTGGTTGTATATATTTGAACTAGGTGGTGTGAGAAACCACAGGATCCTTGGATTATTGCCTACACCGAATTAGCTACCTAAGACAAGCAAAGGCATGTTTATCTTGTAGAAAAGATTCAAAAAAAAAATATGCAAAGCAAATGCTTTAATGAAGAATGAGTTGATTGGGATAGTGAAATAGCTCACAATGTGAGATACATATAGGGCATAATCAACTAAGAATAGTCGAACCAATAATAGGAAAAGCTCACTAAGAATAGTGGTGCTCCAAGAATAGGAAAAGAAACCACTTAACTTAGACAAAACTAATCTAGGCATGCCAAATATAGCTCATGGCTAAACATAGACTCCTAAATATACACTCCTAAGCAAGCTTAATATACCACAACACCCCCCTTAAGCATAGCTTAGGTGGGCTAAATGAAGATGGGCCCTAACAACTAGGCCTGATCAAGTACCCATATACAATGCAATCTCTCATAAAAATGAAGAAACAAAGAAAACCACGTGGGAAAAAACTCCCCTCCAAAAAGAGAGAAAAGGATAAAAGAAGAGGACTAGGAAGCCTCCTCGAATATGATAACTCTGCACCAAACTTGAATCCATGTCACTTTGATTGTGATGATGCAGATAGCTCCCTCATAGGAGAGAGAAAGAGACTATGTAGCCCCCCACAATGAAGTAGCCCCTCTGCCAAAAGAGAATGCTTGTGTATGAATGTTGAAAATGATCCATTTGTGGAAAATGGCATTTCTCCCCTTAGAAAGACAACTCTAATGGTGAATGTTGAAGTAACTCCAACTCAAAGAAGCAAGGTGAGGTGGTAAGTCTCACGATGTATCATGTGTCAGAACACTACTCAAATGTGATCATGTTGATGTCAAAATGAGTCACAATCAAATTAGGAGTCTCAGGCCTAACTAAGATAAGTGAACTCTCAAAATCATGTGAAGACTAATGTATGAAAGTGGAATATCAATACATGCAATGTGGCTACAAAGCAAATACCATGAGATGTCCCATGAAGAATCACCAGAATCCCTCGATGAAGCCTCTTTGAACTCTGTAGTAGTAGCAGGTGCAAGATATCTGTCATCAAAGAGAAAGATAAGATCCTCCAAAATCTCATCAAGATTTGACATGTGAGACTCTCCAAACAACCAAGAGATTTTTGGTAGAAGTGTGTCCTAATCGAATATAAGACCTTGCTATAAAGAATTACTGGAAGCTCTCAAAGAAGTAACTTCAAACTCTAAAATAGAGGCATAGAAAGCATGTACCCTATAATGTGATGATGTATGTCAGCCATCAAATGGATTCTGTACCCAAGTACCTGGACTTTAAAGTTGTTGTCTAGCCCAAATAGAGTTGAATGTGGGTGAGTCAGGTGCTAAATCCTCATCCTCCAAAATGAATCTACAGATGGATGGAGGTGACACCCCATCACTATCCTCATCAAAATTGGAAGAAGAAGAAAACTCTGCCTTAGGAATCTTCTATGGATAGTCAGAAGGAGAAATACCAAGGGAAAAGCGTGAGAAGGTCTATAACCTAGAATGGTGATCTGCCCTTCACAAATCCACTAAGTTGTTACTGTGCAACTCTCTGATCTCAACTGAATGTGGAGTAAACTCAAATCATATACCCTTCCCTATGTGAGAAATATGATACATTGATAGGAGATTTTTTGAATGTGAAGGTACACTTAGAACATTTGTGAATGTTCCATCTTCAAATTCAATAGACCCTCTCCCTACAACTACAAATAGTGTGTCATTACCCAAGGTGATGCTAGAAATGTTATAAGGATCTATGGAAGAAAACTCAACTTGTGAAGAATCCATATGGTGCGAAGCACCAGAATCAATAATCCAAGATGGAGTTGATGAAGATGCTACTGCAACTAGTGCCTTCCCTTTAATTTTCTCTTTTTATTTTTCCTTTGTCTTAAAAGTTTCATTGGTTGATGAGGACTCTTTCATAGATTCAGGGACCCCTATGTTATGCGTCTTAAGAAGATGAGTGAGGTGGTCTATCTATTTCTTCATACATATGTGCTCATCATGCCCAAGTTTCTTACAATAGGTGCACTTGACTTTCTGTTTCTTAGGTTTCCATTGATTTAAAGAAGATTATGTGTTGGGCTCAGATTTTTGTCCCATCTCAATCTCCTTGTCTCTTTTATTCTTCTCCCCTTTGTTATTTGAAGCATTATGTTCCCCAATCCCAGCAAAGAGATCTTGAGGTTTTTATGTCTTCACAGTACCCATGTGTATTAACTTATCTTGCTCCCTAGTAAGTCTGCAATGAAATCATCTAAGGATGGCATTATCCATGTGGCTCCAAGATCTCTTTTAGTGGAGTAGAAAGTAGATAAAAATATAGGATACTCAGGTCCTAACTTGGAGAGAATTGAAATCACAAGTTGATCATCCTTTTTCTCAATTCCACATCCTTTCAACTGCAACCTTAATGATTTGAATTTGGTGAATAAATCCTCCAGAGTGTCAAATGAACTTGTAGTCAAGCTTATGAGTTCATTCTCTAACTCATGACCTTTCATTTCATCAACCCTCCCAAATAGTTTTCCTAATACTAGCCAAACTTCATTGGGTGTTTTCAAGGCTTCTACATGAAACAATAGTTCAAGAACTATATTTAGACACAGAAAACCAAAGTCTTGATCACACGTGTTAAACCATTTATTCTTCTTTGTATCAGTAGTGGGTTTTTTTAGTGTCCATTTTCACCTCGTGTTACCCTTCATTTTTTAACACAAGTTGAATTGTAGATTTCCACTCGTGATAATTAAATGGGGTTAGTGGATTGATTTTTTGTTGTGAATCCGTTATGTTGAAGTAGTTTTGTAGAAATTAAGTGTGGAAAGGAAAATTACGGAGAAAATTTAGAAGTGCACAAGACACGACACAAATACACTCCCTTTTGATTAAATATCCATATCCCCCTTGATTCTGACACATTATACAAGTTCAAGTGCATAATCAAGTCTAAGCAGGTCAAATAAAATGGCACTTTATGATAGTGCGTGATCAATCCCTAATACTTAGCTTGAAAATGATGCCAATCCTTTTAATTTTAGCACTCAAATTGAGTTTCTATTATAATAATTTATAATTTTTTCCTATATTAGCACTCATATAAAAAGGATCCTCCAATCTAAAAAAGGGTGTTTTATTTTTTTATTAAAACTTCTAATTTTAAAAAAAGAGTTCCTTAAAAAAACACCTTTGATGAGGCAAGGGTTTGGATGCCTTTCCAGTTTGCAAAAACACCTCTAGACACCTATGAACAAGGATGTTAATTCATTGCACAGTCAAATCACCCCCTTTCCTACAAAGAAAACAAAATGTCTCTCTATAAACACAAATCCCCCCAAAAAAGATATTTTCCCTCTAAGAGACAAATTGCCCCTCCTTGTGCAATATTGGCTACCTTTGCAATATAACTAGAGGATTTGATTTCATAGGGGTTTTGGAATGCCCAAAAATACCACATAACAAAGGTTTTTAAGCACCGTGACCAAGGCACTAATAGAAAATCAAATCTTGCACAGGCCAGAGGTTTTGGAGGTGAGTGAATTCATAAGAAAAGGTGTCCTTTCCACCTTTGTTGGATGGATCCACCTCCAAATAGATGTCTACTTCCAAGCATAAATTTGTTGGCGATATGTGTTGTCATTGATGTCAACTATATATGTGTCAACCTGAGGTCATAGATTGGTGAAGCTAATGGATAGTGGAAGATTTGAGAGAGACAGTTTGACTAAGTTGAAGACATAGGATTGGCATGCTTAAGGGAGGTCAATCTAGAAGACTGAGCAAATGGAGAAAGACTGTCCTAGTATAAGAATGGTAATCTTTCTGATGTATAAATGTGTTGTAGAGGTGTGTAAACCTATTCTAACATATTTTCTACATATCTACAATGATATCCTATTAATTTGAAGTACTACAATTAGAGAAAAGTTGTAGAAGTTTGGTTAAGGCTCTCACAGTGTATATCCTAAGGCAGAGTTACAATATTTCGGTGCACATTCCTCCATAGTGCAAGATTTAGTCTTGTGGTTTAGAAGATATGTTTATCTAGATATCAACATTCTATATCCAAGCTTTCAACTCATTACACCTTCATCAATGAATGTTGTCAATAACAGTGGTTCAAACTATGACTTGATAGTGAAGAGCAATGGTGGAGATCTGTTGGAATGATCTGCATTCCTCTGGAAGAGAAGTTGTGCCCATGCAGTTTTGGGAATATGTTTACAGATGTGTAATGCATACTTCCTCACAATATTAGGTTTTCTTATGGTCCACAAGATCATGTTTCAGGTGACAGAAGTAACATAAACTACTCCAAATGATGAAAAACACTATAGAACATAGGTTTGAGCACTTGTGGAAGATGGAAATTATACAAATCATATATAGGAGCTTGTGTGGATATTCTACATGCCTTAATGTATCTCAACTTTGAACCGCATGCAAATCTTTCTTAATTCTATACCGCATAAGGTATTTAAGTCAATTAATGAAGAATTGCATATGACTGTCCTCTGAACTACAATATAATTGAGTCAAGTCTTTGATTTTATCTAGAAGTAATAAATAAGGATGTACAGATTTGGGAATATATGAATTACGATGTATGAGTTTCTGCCGAAGAGTTTGAAATGGTTTGGTGTATCGCAAGGTGATATCTCAAGTTTGGATGTGTTACAATATGCCTAGAATAATATGTCCTCATCAGTTCAGTATGTTCCTTATTTTACAGATGCATAGAATGATCAGATACTTCAGGTGAATGTTGTATGGATAGTGTTGAGAAGTTACATTATTGAAATCTTGGTCTGCATAATGCTTTTGGCTTCTCCCCGTTGATGTGAAGATGGACAGCTAGCAATGGTAGTGTTAGTTGAGTTGAAAATTTGGTTTCCCGAATGTGTAGAGGATCCTAATCAATGGTTGAGATATTGAAGGATGTGTTATGATACAATTAACCTTGTTATGTTGTGTGAATTGATCCACAACTCAAAATGTATTTGTTCTAAGCTGACCCATACAAAATTACACATTTCATCTTAAGGTCTTTATGGTGCCGACCTAATTGAGGTTTTAAGTGGTTGTAGAAGATATATATAGAAGAAAATTTTCATTTGTGAAACATAGAAGTGAGTGTGAATATGATAGAGAAAAATGAGAAGTATGAAGTGTACAGAATCAGTATGATGGAGTAATTGTTGGGAAAGGAGGATTGCAACATCACCATAAGTCAGATGCTTCTTTCATAATAGTCCATAGCTATGTTATCATTGTAACTCTTTATAGCAGTGCACTTTCTTTAGGGAGTAGTAGCTTCCTTGGGTTGTAGCCCTAAAACAAAGTCAACAAGGATTTGTAGCTTCCTTGGTTTGTAGCCCTAAAACAATGGGTTAGTGCAGGATCATGGGGGTCCAAACTAGGCCCCTAAGTGCCAATGGAAATTTAGAAAAATAGAGTTAGGCAACTTGACATAAAAATTTGAATAGGTTATTAACATAATTTGTAAAATATGTAAGAATAGAATTTGTAGAAAATTGAATTTAGTTTCTAGGCTACTAGTCCTTTTTTGGAAAAAAGTAAATCTATTTTGTGAAATTTTGAAATTTCAATGCAATAGTACTAAATTGTCAAGAAAAAGATAAAAAGAAGGTGTATGTCTGACCAACCTAAGTACAAGAGAAAAATAATATTTTTTATGAAACTTTCAATATAAGTAGAGGACACATGCCCAGATGTGCCACATTTTTTTTTGTAACTTTTTTTGCAAGTAAATAGTTATGATTTTTTTATTAGAACATTTGAAAATTATTAAAACGTGTTTATCTGACCACCATAACTTGGTCAAAAATTTATGTGATTTAATTTTTTTAATCCTATAGTATGTGAAGCATAGAATGTGACACATCTTTTAGATTTGAAGAATGTGAAATAGTTTGAAAATTATGGAACATTTTCAATTATCCTATCAATTAGGACTTTAGTCGTAATGTATGTAGAAAATCAACAATAATTATCTATTAAATTTTAAATAAGGCATATCTTATATTGGTGGAAAGATGACAATTTTTTCAATAAACCCTTTTTGTTTCATCAAATTTAGATAAAAATAAAGTCCCTAGCCCCAAGGGTGAAATTTTGGTCGTCATATCACCACTTTTGGGAACCCCATGATCCTGCACAAACCCAATGTTGCAAACTTTTATAAGCAGTGAGCATTATATTCTGAGCTAACACTCAACATGATTTTCCCCATTTTTGGGTTTTCCATGTAAAAATTTTGGTGTCAATGTGTTGATTAATGTGGTGCACATTTTACTTTATGCTCTCTAAGTATTTTGATTTGTTTTGCAAATAAAGTAGTTAAGTTTTTGTCTATGCTAATTCACCCTCCCCCCTCACAACATCTCTGTATGTTCAACAATTAGTATCGAAGCCAAGTACCTTTGAGAAGCCTAACAGCTGAGGTTGATCCTACACTTGAACACATGGAATCTGAAGCTATGGATAATGATGTATTTATTCTAGAACTAGATCTAGAAGCAATGGAACCTGAAGGCTGGGACTTAAATATAGAGGAGGTAGACCTTGAAGGAGAACTTTGGTCAACTCTTGAAGATCTAGATAAAGCTAGAGAATTAAACCAAGAATATGGGGACATGCTTGAAGAATCAAAAGAGACAATTGTGAAATTAAAGTCAAAAGCTAAAGAATCAAAAGAAGAAATGGGTAAACTGAAAGCTCAAATAGCAAGAGATAAAGGACGTGACATTAAACTTAAGGAGGTAGAATATATGATCTCTAATTTGAAAGTCATGGTTGAAGAAGGAAAAAGGATTGAAGATTGCCTAAATATGAAGCTCAATGAGAAAGCAGTTGTTTGTTGAAAACTTGAGGAAGAAGTTGTCACTCTAAGGAAAGAACTAGAAAAGGCAAAAGCAAAAAAAATAACAAATGATTAAAATTGAAAGGAGGTTCTAAGATTCTTGATGAATTGATCAATTCTTAAAATCCATCAAAAGAAAAATCTAGTCTTGGTTTTTAAAAGGAAAAAAGTTCTATAGTTATTGCTCCCACAAACTTGTATGATAACTTCAAAGGAAAAGGAAAGTCTGAAATAAAGGAAGAAAAAGCCCACACTGAAGATCCTAAGAAGATTACCTCTAGAGATACAAAAGAAGGTTTTGCTCCTGTCCGAAGACAAAGAAAGAACAAGAAGAAGAATTTTAGGAAGTCTTCTCCTACTAGGTATCCTCAAGATTTCAATGGTAATTGCTATGCTTGTAGTAAATTTGGTCACAAGGCTATTGAATGTAGAAGAAAGATGAATTTTTTTTTATTTAGGCCTCCTAAGTACAATGTTGTAAGCTCTCATGGTTAGTGTCATGCTTGCAACAAGGTTAATCATAAGGCTAATGGATATAGAAGCAAAATGATGAGGAATGGTTTCATGAACAAGAACAATGCTAGGACCTCTTAGTTCTTCTATGGTTATAGTTACACATGTAAAAAGTATGGTCATAAGGCTGATGACTGTAGATCTAATGTAAGAAGAGATGGTTATGATATGCAGTCCAATACCACCTACTACAATTGCAATAAATCAAGACACATTGCAAGGTTCTGCAAGGGAAAAAGTGTAAGGTCCTCTGCTCCACAAAATAAGGAAATGAATATGACATGGAGGAAGAAGGAAGAGAATTAAGTAAAGGAAGGATCTGCACCTTGGTCTAGTGTAGTTAAATCCTTCGAAAACTAAAAGGGAGGAAGTATTGGTCTAGGGGAAGTTACAACTACAAACATTTTTAAAAACCCCTAAATACATAAGATGCTGAAATCTTCAGCATAATGGCTAAAAATAATATAGATATGTTTGTTTAGTAATATTATGATGATTGATCAAAGTTCTAGAGCAAATGGACTCCTTACAGAAGATAGATGAGTGATCATAGGTCTTTGCATATTAAAAGGATAACTAGGTCAAGAACAGAGAATGCAATTAATGCAGAATAGTCATGGTTGGTAAAAAGACTATTTATTTTATTTCTGATCAAATTTGATCTTATTTGAATGAATTCAAGTGTGTGAAAGAGCAAAGGAGAGAAGAAGATCCTCAACAGAGATTGTGTACAAACCCTAATGATAGCATTATCAGGTATTCTTCTAATTTACTAGTTTAACCCTAGTTCTCTGAAGGTATTATCATGGCAACACTAGTAATAGTTGATGTTGTGAAGAAGACAAAACCTAAATTCAAGAAACATTCACTTAAATCCACTGAGACTGACAAAGATGGTGCATTTTCCTGCATTCCCATCAATGTGATGCACACCAAGGATGTCTGAATATACATCTAGTCACAACTGGATGAATATGATCACCTGAAGCTAGGACAATTTAGGAATGATCATCTGTTAGGTGATGAGTTTCAATTGAAGCCAGAGTTTGTAAATGTTGAAGCAAAATAACTAGATATTTGGAAGGGTCTCCCTAATTTCTGGTATGAGGAAGATTGGATCAGGATTGCCCTAAGTTAGATTCATGAGGACTTTTTTTTCCTTGATCAGCCCTATATGATCACTAAAGAAGCCATTAGGGTTGTGACTGGATTATGCTCCTCCGGAACAGTACCTATATTGAAAGATGCGAAAAATGAGGAGGTAATGAGACTTACTGGAGCAAAATTTGATAAGAAAACTTTAATAGTAAATGATATCACTGATCTAGGGGTCTGGTATGCCACTATGGGCATTGCTTATAAAGTGTACTACACAAACATAGAATGGACTGCTATTGCTACCGGCATCTATACTGCCCATCAAATGGTGAAAGATGGAAAGAACTATTATATCTGTGAGCTATTGCGGAAACACTTGCTAGACAATTTAAAGAGGACCAAGGAGAGAAAGTACAAATTTTGGTATGGTTCCTTAATCATTTTACTTATGTTCTATTTCCTGAAGGAACTACCTTCAATGAAGGGTATAGTTTGGAAAGTGACACCCCTATTGCACACCAAATTAAGGGCTATATGTGTAGTTTCTCTGATCATAAACATTGTAACACATTATTTTAGGGGTTCTTCAAAACTTTCCAAACTAATGTGCAAAGGAGGGAAAGAATACCAAGAAAAGTAGTTGAAAAATACAAGAATGATATAACTTTCACGGTGGACAAAGACAACTACTATATGGAGGTAGTAGAGCCAAGAACCTTCTAGATAACCACCTTGCCTAATGAGGTGTCTGAGTATGATTTACTTGCATATGCTGATATGTTTCTTAGCAAGCCCAAGGATCCTAATGCTGAAAGATTTGGAACATATGATGAAATCACTAACAAAACAATCAGGAAGGACATGGAGGAAAAAGCAAAAAATATGAAGTCAAAATAGGAAGAAATGCTTTATACTCCTGATGGTTTAGCAGGACAAGCTCCAACCACCTATGCCTCACAAACTCTTAAAAGGACAAGTAGGTCTACATTTTCTAGTGCTACCTCTCCAAAATCCTTCAGACCTACTCCTACACCTCCCAATAGGAAAAGAACTACCACTGAAGTGCCAGTACAAACCAAGACTACAAAGACAAAGAAGCATAGACCTAAGGTACAAGAACAAAGAGGAAAAATGAATTTGGTGAATGTTGAGGATGATGAAGAAGATGAAGAGGAAGAGAAGGAATAATTTACATTGAAGAAAAGAACAAGGTAGGGAGAGGAAGAAGGAATATAGAAAGGAAAATTAAAGACAAATAAATCAAAAAAGACTCCTCTGGAGGTATTTGAACATGTACCTCTACAGCTTGAGGCTACTATAAATGCTATTATAGAGCATGGTGCATTGAAAGGAGTTGCATATCTCTATGATGAAATACCACCTGATGACAAAGCCACAATTGAGTAGGTCATAGTTATGTACATGATGGGCTTCATTATTACCCTAATTGAGATCATTGATCAACTTCCTACAAGTCTTGCAAACATACTGACAGATAAGAGGAATGAAGCCATGACAAAAGAAGTTGAGATGAGGAAACAAGCAGTTGAAAATGTTGACCCTTCTATCTCTAATGAAGACAAAACTAAGTTTCTCAAGAACAAGCAAAATAATTAAAAAAAAAAGAAGAATAAATATTCTGATGGGAAAAGACTAGGAATAAATTGAGAGACTGGAGAAGGAAACTTTAGAGAAAATTGCAAAAGTTCTTGAAGACTTGAAGAATGCTAAAGTAACTGATATACCTGATGTGCCCATTCAAGATATAGATCTATCTATCTTTCAAGGCAATGCAACTAATGGTGATGAGACTATGAGGAATGATTGGCAAAATGAGGAGACTACTCCTCCAGAGAATAATGAAGCACAAAGTGCTAAAGATCAAAGTAATGTGCATAAACCTCCTTCAGAAGAGAGAAACATAGAACTCAAGAGATCAAGGTGAAATAATTATATCCCCTCTAGAGAACACAAATGTAGGTGTAGAATATGACAATCCTCCTTTGAAAGATATAGGGAAGGATGAACAAAGGAAAGAAGTTAACCTTGCGAAGGAACATGAAGAGAAAACTCTAGGGAAGAGTGAGGAGAAACAAGATAAAGATGATCAGGATAAAACAAAGAAGAAAGATCAAGATGAAAAAGATAAGGATGAATTAGAAATGAAGGAAGATGAAAGTGTGGAAGACTTAAGTTAGAGTTCTTGAGGGTTAGATTCATTCAAAGACTTATATTTACAAATGTAGTTTCAACCAGTGGTTACACCACAACTCCTACAAATTCACACTCTTGAAGGGCATGTTGATATGGCAAATATTTCACCCCTTCACAAACTATAGCTTGGAGACATTTTGCATGCATCTGCAAGAAAAGTTTTCTTTCAAGAAAACCTGAAGAAAACTAGTTTAGTTGAGGATGTTGTGAAGATGATTCAAGAAGGGTTACCATAGGTAACCATTGATTCTTCTGTCTCTTGAGAAAAAACTAAAGCTATTAATGGATTCTTTTTGTTTTATAAGAAAAGAGGGAAGAGGGTAAATAGCTAGATCCTCCTTTCACTACAAACATTCAAGGACATTCAACTGAGTCGAATCACAAATTTTGCAAGAGGATTCATCTATAGGTTGATGGTCACTTGTAACGATGTGGAAATTTAGAGTTTGCCCATTAATGTATTAATTTAATGCTCAAGTATGCTCAAAACCCTAATTATGTAAAATCATAAGAAAATAGATAAATTACGATAAATGCTTGTAGACCAAGACAATAGACAGAGATTAGTTTTTAACCATTTTTCAATGTTTAGGATGAGGAACAGTCGGGGGCTTCATGACTAGAGCCCTAGCCCAATGCAATGTTTTCTTCAAGGGGTTCCAAACTCCTTTCGACACTGATAATCACTATTCTGTCTGTTTCCAACTCTGTAGATACAGAGGGCACTGTGACTAGGGCCCTAGCTTAAGGCAGGATATTCTTCAAGAAGTCAAGACTTCTTTTGATGCTGAATATCACTATCACAGAGATTTATGTACCTACAACCTTGAAGGGATTTATGACTAGAACCCTAGCCCTGATACTACACTAAATTGCTTCAACACATGTAGATGAAAATTCTTCAACACATGTGAAGATGAAGCTAAATCTGCAATCACAAACACAACAACAATATTATGCTCTACAACAATGAATATCTTAAATGCTCTAAAATCATAAGTTCTCCAAAAGTTCATAATCATCTTCTAGTTTGCAAATGAATCCCTAAACATGCTTAAACATGCATTCCTACTTTAATTTCATAATTCAAACTTAAGATGTTGGCATGGGAACCTTTTAACGGTCACCTAATCGACATTCAAATTTGGGACCTACCTAAAATAGGGCAGGACTAGGGCACAAGCATACAAACCCCTAGCTCCTAATTTAGGGCATGGTCAAATGCCATAGTGCCCCTCAAGCCCCATTTGACATGGGTTTTAGGCCATTTTGTTTCGGGAGTTAAAATGAACATGCAAGATGCAAAATAAGGGACTCGAGAGCTAAATTTAGGGGGTAAAAGTCCAAGGGGGACATTTTACGACATAACATTTATCCCCCACTTTAATGTATGTATGAATGCACGGCCCATACATGCATTAAATTATGGTCAAAACATAGCAAACACGCCAGGCACTTGAAGCTAATGCATACACAAAGATTGAGGAACTATTTCTAGCCCCCAGTCTTAGATAGACATTAGAGAAAACATGCCGCAGACATGCCAAACACAATGAAGATAGTAACAAACACACAAAACATGGAGCAGACAGTAACAGTCATGCAAGACATAGAGAAGACAGTATTGAAGGCATGCAAAACATGATGAATATGGTGAATGTAGTGATTATTTCTTTTTCATTTTCTCATATATATGAATGTAGATACATAGAAAGTAAAAATGCAACGCACAAACCCAAAATGTAGGAGGGGCATTTCTCCATGCTCTTTTGACTACATATGGGGGAGAAGACATGCAATACAAATCTTAGAGTGTAGGAGGGGCATTTTGCCATGCTATTTGAACTACACTTGAGAACATGCACACCATACAAATCCCAAAGCATAGGAAGGGCATTTCACCATGCTTTTTGGACTATACTTAGAAATAAACATGCTATACAAATCCCAAAGCATAGGAGGGGCATTTCACCATGCTCTTTATACTATACTTGGGAACAAACACATGGAAGACACAAGGAAAACACAAGTGCCATAAAACACGCCAAAGACATATTATACATTTAAAACATGGAAAACAAGGTGATGGAAGGAACTTATTGCTAATCCCCCACCATATCAAGCATGCTACAGGCACACCTAATGATTGGGCTTATGCCACAACAACCACCAAAGACATGCTTAAGGGAGGATACACCAACCCTGCCTACTCAGAGGACTTTTAAAACAAATAGGATGTGCACTAGCTCAAGAGATACACCATCCCTGCCTCCACAGAGGGCTTTTAGATAAAAGGATATGCACTAGCTCAAGAGATATGATATTTCACCTCCGCAGAGGGCTTTCTGATTGTAATATGAAATAAAAATGTGCACTCGTGTGGAGATACAACATCCTGCCTCCACAGAGGGCTTACAAACATGCTTCGTTGGTATCAAAATCATTAGACATCTTACCTTATATGGCCCCACCTTAACGTGGTTGATATCATGTACCAATATCAAGCACGTTAAGGTAGAGAGAAAACACACAAGTGAACAAGAGCTCTTGCAAAGCCCATTCCCCCAAAGGTGACATGCACTTTACGATCGCCAAATGTTCCCACAAACACAATTTCCTGCAAGAAGAGAGGTTAGAAATCTTTCTCTAAGATATTAACCACATCACATGATAAGAAGCAATGCATGAAAACAATCACATAAAGAGCCAAGGTTATACTACAGATTCATAAACTGAGTATAACCATGGGGCTATACTACAGAGATCTTAGAACTGAGTGTAACCAAGGCGAGACCCAAGATAAACAAAGTGCACAGAGCAACTATATTGTTATGGTTTGTTAGCAGATATAAGACATCATCAAAATATCACATAGATTGATTCTACTAGCCAAGCATTGGATAATAAACATCAACCCCATCATCATGTATGGACTAGGTCCATTTTTGCTTACTCGCTAAAGGGACACATGGTCTGTATCAGTATATGCTTTTTTTCATCATCCAAAAGCTAGATAGAACCACTAGAAGAAGGTAAACAATAAATCAAGAGAGGAGAACAAGTGCCTTAGGTTCGTCGATAGGAAGGTGCCCCCGAGTCACCAACTACAATGCTATGCACCTAAGGCACGACACACAACAATAAAAATAGAAGAGAGGATTAATATAGAAGAATGATGATACAAAGAGAAGAATGGTCACAATAGAGGTAGTCTCCCAATATCCTTGACCTTACAAACTTATCAAGGGTCATCCAAGGAGGTGTAAACAACACATAACACATTACAGGGGAAATCATAACAAAAAGATGAAGGGTTAGAAATACTTACCTAAATACACAACTGAACTAGCAATTGTCATCAAGCAAATCATCATCTTCCCAATCTCGAATGTTAGAGGAAAGAGGTACATAAGGTACCATAGCCCAACTTTTGTTTGTGTCTTTAAATTGTTCATTCTTAAGCTCTTCTTAGTTTGATTCAATGTTAGGTGGAATGTTTTCTTATTGAGGTGCATTTCATTGGGCAAAGGCTTGTCTTCTCTTCCTCCTTTCTCCTACTTGTCTATTCCTTCTTGTCTTATTGATTATATCTTCAAAAGTATTGTCATGTTTTTCTATTGGTATTTTTGTGTTAGAGGAGGAAGCTTGTTCAAATCTCATTCATATTGATGAAGTGTTTTGTTTTTGATGACTCACTCCTGATCCTTGTAAGGATGGTGGAGGAGGAACCTCAGCATAAGGCCATTTACCTTTTTCTCTAGGAAGTTCTCCTAATGCGGGTTGTTCTTCTCTTATTTTTGGAATAGGAGGCCTGACCACTCTAATTATAACTTTTTCTTTGTATCATTTGTATTGTAGAAAAGAGACTTGGTCTCTTCATGGCTCAGGGTCTCTATCAGGTTGTGGCCAAAAGTAATCAAGAGTAAAGTTCTTTTCTGTAACCATAGGTTTCCATGTATTACGTCGAATAGTATGCACTTGTCCATGTAAAGGGAATGTTATGCAATTGTGAATAGTTGAGGGGACAATGTTCATAGATTTTAACAAATAATTGATCTACAACTTTATCATATACCATAACCAATAAGGATATTTTTCCAAAGGTAGGCATGAAAGCTCCAGTGTGTGTTTTAATCATTAAATCTGAAGGTTCATAAGAATCTTCTGTCAAATTAGGTGAGATAAGTAACTCTTCGGTTACCACATTAGTCATGCAATTATGATCTATAAGTGTACCATGCACCGGAATCTCCATTATACTCATGGTGACATAAAGAGGCTATTCATTGTCTACAAATGTTTTATCATGAGGTGTAAATGTGATTTCAGGTTCAGGGCTCCTTCTTTTTAAATAAGGCCTAGGAGGGAACCTAGAATTATTGTTGCAATGAGAGGCCATGTATATATGTTTTCAAATGAATGCTAGATCAGATTGTAAAATATTTTTGATACTTATGTCAGGAACAAGTGTAAAACTATGTTTGCTTATGACCTAAAATGCTTGATTTTTTGTCTTTTTCAATACAAATGCCCAAAAGAATTAGTGTTGTGAAGAAATTAATGAGGGGTAGAAAATTAAATACTTATTATCAGTCCACTAATGCAGCAATATCTTTCACAACACACCTATAATGCAAATCTAGATGAAAATTAGTCCAAATCTAGTGAAAATGCAAGGATTTTAAACCCTAATTGTGAAATTAAGCCATGAATCTATGCAAAATGATGTATGAATGAATCATAATTATATTTATGATGTGAAATAGCTCAGATAAGATCTGAAAATGATTCAAAATTCCAACAATGGTTAATGCAAGTGCAATTTTAAAGAGAGATGAATGAATATGCTAGTTTTTGTTGAGATTGACTATGTGAAAATGCAAAATTTTGATTGGAAATGAAAAATCACACAATAATTCCACACTACAAACAAAAATCAGATTTTAATGAGTTTTTCAAAAGAGTAGTAAAATCCAAAACAAGATTTTAACTACAAACCTTAGCTAATGCAAAGACTAGGTTTTATGAAAAATGCACAATTTCAAGCAAAATCTAACAATTTAAGCATGAAATGCAATTAAAAATAATTAATTAATGATGTAATACTGTAATTTATATCAGATCTAATGAAAATATAAGAAATTAAATGAAATGCAGTGGAATTATGTCAAAATGTAATCCTAAGATGCCAATTTTTTCAAATGCAATAAGATGAAGATTAAATAAATGAATGTAAATCTAAAGTACATCACTCAAAAAGATGTAAATTCAATAAAAAAATGGGTTCATAAAAAATTTTTATAAGAAAAGAGGGAAGAGGATAAATAGCTAGATCCTCCTTTCACTACAAACATTCAAGGACATTCAACTGAGTTGAATCACAACTTTTGCAAGAGGATTCATCTACAGGTTGATGGTCACTTGTAACGATGTGAAAATTCTGAGTTTGCCCATTAATGTATTAATTTAATGCTCAAGTATGCTCAAAACACTAATTATGTAAAATCGTAAGCAAACGGATAAATTACGACAAATGCTCGCAGACCAAGACAATAGATAGAGATTAGTTACTAACCATTTTTTAAAGTTTAGAATGTAGAACAGTCGGGGGCTTCGTGACTAGTGTCCTAGCCAATACAATTTTTTCTTCAGGGGGTTCTAGACTCCTTCTGACACTGATAATCATTGTTTTGTCTATTTCCAGCTCTGTAGATGCGGAGGGCACTATGACTAGCACCTTAGCTGAAGTTAGGGTATTCTTCAGGATATCAGGACTTCTTCTGATGATGAATATCATTGTCAGAAGGATTTATGTACCTACAACCTTAGAGGGCTTTATTACTAGCACCCTAGCCCTGACAATGCACCAAACTACTTTCCACCAGATCTAGAATCCTTATCTTTTTCAACCTTCCTCTGCAACTCCACTTCCTGAAATCTAATACTTGTAACCTGCAATCACAAGGAGTGTGGTTGGGGGTTGTGGTGTTTAGGAGCTTGCCTCAGTCAAGCCCCTAAATGGCATTCAAGCCTTCCAACACCATTGTTTGATAAAGAGTGTGTATCCCTGCGGGACATAGGCAAAAACAAATTGATAAATGATTGATTAAACACAAATAGATATCACCTTGGAGGTGTAGCTCACATGTAGATGAAAATCCTTCAACAAATGAGAAGATGAAGCTAAATCTGCAATCACAAACACAACAACAATATTCTACTCTATAACAATGAATATCTTGAATGCTCTAAAATCATAAGTTTGCCAAAAGTTCACAATCATCTTCTAGTGTGAAAATGAATCCCTAAACATGCTTATATATGCATTCCTGCTTTAATTTCATAATTCAAACTTAAGATGTTGGCATGGGAACGTTTTAACAGTCACATAATTGATATTCAAATTTGGGACTTGCCTAAAGGACTAGGGCTTGAGCACCCAAGACCCTAGGTCCTATTTTAGGGCAAGGTCAAATGCCACAATATCCCTCAAGCCCCATTTGACATGGGTTTTAGGACTTTTTGTTCTGAGAGTTAAAATGAACATGCAAGATGCAAAACAAGGGATCTGGGAGCTAAACTTAGGAGGTAAAAGTCCTAGGGGCACATTTTACGACATAATACTTTTAAGGATCATTCTTCCTATGTTGAGGAAAAAGAAGAACAAGAGGCATTTAGAAAGATAAATGACAAAAGGTTGGCGGAGATGACTAAAAAATGTGCCAATGCACATTACAAACTTAAAGAAAATTTGAAGAAGTTTAAGAAATGCATTGATGAAGCCACTGCAATGTACCTATTCTACTTGAAACACCAAAAACATCAATAATCAGATAGACACCATTGAGTCATAAATAAAAATGGCTAAAATACATGACTTGTCAAAGGACAAGGATGGAGAAACTAGAGCACAAACTGAAAATATTCATGGACAGATGTCACAGCTATAGGACCAAAGAGAACAGATAAAGAAGAAGTTTGGTCAGATAAGAGAAGCAGTAAATCTAAGACTTGCTTCATTATTAGGGTTGCTAGGTGAAGTTGAAAAAGATTGAGTAGAAGATGAAGACACCTACCAGTATAGATGAAGTTGAGGACTTATATGTGGAGTTTGAATGCCAAAATCACATCCTTACCTCAGAGAAAGCAAATTGGGAATCTACTCTAATACAACTCAAGGTAATATACAAAGACATTCTGCCTTCTAAATGAGTTGCAAGAGTATTAAATTTTCAATGTATATAGACATGTGGAGGATAGTAGTGTCATACTTGTACATAGCATGTATTTTTGAGGGATTTCCATGGGAGTACTGTTTGTAAAAAAAATTTAGCAAGGGGGAGTTTATATAGTTTTGGGATAACATAAGATGATAGGCTCTTTGTCCTTAATGTCAAAGGGGGGAGAGAGAGGAATATACATCTAAGGGGGAGTGGTTGTAGACATTTTGTTTTGGGTGTTGCCATTAATGACAAAGGGAGAGATTATTGGCAATATGTGTTGTCATTGATGTCAACTATATATTTGTCAATCTAAGGTCAGAGATGGGTGAAGCTGATGGATAATGGAAGATCTAAGAGAGATGATTTAACTAAGTTGAAGACATAGGATTGGCATGCTTAAGGGAGGTCAGTTAAGAAGACTGAGCAGATGGAGAAAAAATGTCCGAGTATAAGAATGGTAATCTTCCTAATGTCTATATGTGTTGTGGAGGTGTGTAAACCTATTTTAACATGTTTTCTACATATCTATAATAATTTCCTATCAATTTGAAGTGCCACACTTAGAGAAAAGTTGCAGAAGTTTTCTTAAGGCTCTCACAGTGTATATCCTAAGGAAGAGTTACAATATTTTGGTCCGCATTCCTCCGTAGTACAAGATTTAGTCTGGTGGTTTAGAAGATAAATTTATCTATATATCAACATTCTATATCCAAGATTTCAGATCATTACACCTTTAGCAAAGAATGTTATCAATAACAGTGTTCTGGACTATGACTTGACAGTGAAAAGCAATTTGGTGGAGATTTGTTGGAATGCTCCGCATTCCTCTAGAAGAGAAGTTGTGCCCATGTAGTTTTGGGAATATGTTCATAGATGTGTAGTGCATGTTTCCTCACAATATCACATGTTTTTATGGTACGTAAGATCAGATTTCAAGTGATAGAAGTACACAGACTATTCTAGATGATGAAATACACTATAGAACATAGGTTTGAGCACTTGCGGAAGATGGGGAGTATACAAGTCAGCTATATGAGCGTATGTGGAGATTGTACATGTCTTAATGTATCTTAGCTTTGAATCGCATGCAAATATTTCTTATCTCCTATATCGCATAAGGTATTTAAGTTAGTTAATGAAGAATTGCATATGACTATCCTCTGGACTACAGTATACTTGAGTCAAGTCTTTGATTTTCTCCAAAAGTAATAAATGAGGATGTACAGATCTAGGAATATGCATTATGATGTATGAGTTCCTTCCAAAGAGTTTCAAATGGTTTGGTGTACTGTAAGGTGATATCTCAAGTGTGGATGTGTTACAATATACCTAGAATACTCTGTCCTCATCAGTTTAGTATGTTCCTTATTTTCGTGGTTGCATAGAATGATTAGATACTTTAGGTGAATGGTGTATGGATAGTGTTGAGAAGTTACATGATTGAAATCTTGGTCCACATAATGTTTTTAGCTTCTCCCCAATGATGTGAAGATGGAGAGTTAGCAGTGGTAGTGTTGTTTAAGCTGACAACTTGGTTTCCATCATGTGTGGAGGATCTTGATCAGTTGTTGTGATATTGAAGGATGTGGTATGATGAAATTAACCTTGTTATGACATGTGAAGTGATTCACAACTCAAAATGTGTTTTTTCCAAGATGACCCATATAAAATTACACTTTTCATCTTAAGGTCTTTCTGGTGCCAACCTAATTGAGGTTTTAAGTGGTTGTGGAGAATATATATAGAAGAACAAATTCATTCAAGTGAAACATAGAAGTGAGTGTGAATATGATAGAGCAAAATGAGAAGTATGAAGTGTGTAGAATCAGTATGATGGAGTAATTGTGTAGAAAAGAGGATTGCAACATCAGCATAAGTCAGATGCTTCTTTTGGAGTAGTTCATAGTTATGTTATCATTGTAATTCTTTGTAACAGTGAGCTTTCTTCAGGGAGTAGTAGCTTCCTTGGGTTGTATCCCTAAAACAAAGTCAAGAGGGAGTTGTAGTTTCCTTGGGTTGTAGCCCTAAAATAATGTTGTGAACTTTTATAAGCAGTGAGCATTATATTGTGAGCTAACACTCACCATGGTTTTTCCTATTTTTGGGTTTTTCACATAAAAATGCTAGTGTCAATGTGTTGATTAATGTGGTGCACATTTTACCTTATGTTCTCTAAATATTTTGATTTGTTCTGTAAATTAAGTAGTTAAGTTTTTGTATATGTTGATTCAACTCCCCTCTTAGCATCTTTGTGTGTTAAACAAAATCATGTCGCCTAGGGGTAGATGATGCCTACAAAGCTTTTTACACAACACAAAGGTTTCCTCACCTTGCAAATAGGGGATTTTGATGCCCTTTAAGACCAAGTCAAGCTATAAAACCAAACCGCGAGCATTCTAAGAAAGGGCATGGACCTCAAAAGGTAGGGTGTATGCCTATTTGCCTTGTCTCTACACACAAATATGCCCTTCTTCTACTTCTTCTACAAATCAAATTAGCTCTACAAGAACAAGCTCAACAGGGACATAGATACACAGAGAATAATTTGCATGCAACTAGTATTTTGAACAACAAATCTATAGAATGATACAAACATACAATCAATAAATGCAACCATGCTCTGATACCATGTGAGAAACTAAAGGATACTTAGATGATTTCCTACACCGAATCAACCACCTAAGACAAGCAAAGACACACTTATCTTGCAGAAAAGATTCAAAAAACAAATATGCAAAGCAAATACTTCAATGAAGTGTGAATTGATTAGGATAGTGAAATAGATCAGATTGATGTGATATACACATAAAGCATAATAAACTAAGAATAGTCAAGCCAATAATAGGAAAAGCTCACTAAGAATAGTGGTGCTCCAAGAATAGGAAAAGTAACCACTTAACTTAGACAAAGCTAATCTAGGCATGCCAAGTATAGCTCAAGGCTAAACATAGACTCCTAAATATGCACTCCTGAGAAAGCTTAATATACACCAACATGTGGTACTTAAAATTGTTGGTAGGACTTGCTAGCAAGTAGGAGAATCTACTTCTTATCTTGATTGCAATTAGGCCCTATTTAGTAATTCATCAGTGTTTGAATAAAATTGAAGATACATATGCCATGTAGAATTCAAATACATATATATCTATCCCTATGTATGTACATGTTGATGGAATGATTGCTCTAAATGCTTGATTTTATGTGCTCTAGTAATGATGCTATGAGATGTTCTATATCTTAACTTAGCATTCAAATTTAAATATTTCACATGTGATTTGATAGGAAATGCCTACTTGGGATCAATTTAGCTCATGCCCATGATTAAATTTGAATTTGAAAAATAGGGATTGAGGTTGCATGAGCAGTCTTAACTTGTGATAGGAAATTAAAAATTAAGAACTAGGCTTGGACCACTAGGAAATGAGGACCCAAATTCAATTTAAGTATAGGTTGAATTCTAACTTGTGCATAGAAATACATAAACTGAGCACTCTAGACCATTGCATAATGGACAAATGTTAAAGTAGATACAAAATGAGTAAATAAAATTGCTAGGTATGCACTTTTCACCTCTACATATTACACCCACTTTGACTTTCATGTGAGTTACTATGAATCATTCATGTGTGGAAAGGTAAAACAAACTAACAAACATGAAAGTAAATGACAGACACACTCATAAAGGATGGAGATATGGATGATGTTACGTTTGCTCTCTATGGGATTAATTAGTCCCATCTATAGACCTACATGCACCAAATTTCATCAGTAGCATTTGATATAAATATGGAAATAAGCATAAAGAATAATTACACAATGGTATCAACAATCAATTATTAGGATTAGGTGTGATACACCTTCCAATTCCTAATGTTTGATTTATTTATTTAATTTGTATATTTTATGATGCCCTCATGGAAAAGGGTGTTCCATTTGATGTGGCATTCTTGGCCAAATGTAATGTATAATATGACATTTGTAATAGAGCATCTTTGTCATATAAGATGTGTAAAAACATCTATAACATTGTAAGATGAATACGAGATTCTATGATGTGTGTAAGAGCATGCAAGAAGGGAGTTACAAAGAGGGTCATGCAATTGACCAAGTTATGATGTGTATGAATGATACATCTTAAAACATCCTAGAAAAGGTGGAACATGACCAAATTGGTGTGTCCATGCTTGGCAGGTGGCTATGAGATGCAAGGGAATATGCTATGATTAGCTAGTTGACTCATCATGGATAGAGGGTTTGGAATTTATCTCACAAGGTTGGATGCCATCATTGGACTCATGATTTTAGAATATTATTTCATATTACCATTTATGGTTTCCTATTTGGTTATTTCCTATACATTGGATTCTTGGAATCATGGTTTTATGCATATGCACTCATACTTGTAGCGGTTTTGCTTCTAGATTTCCTCCATAGTTGATCTCTTGTTGCTCATGGTTGTGACATTACAATATAGTTGAGATGTTACTAGATTGTTTATAGGCTATAGAGCATGTTTAGAGATGGGGAATATGCTATCAAATTAACTCTAGAAGATAGTGATGCTTATCTCTTTCTCTTGATATAGGACTAGTACTATATAAATGTATAATAATAATTTTCTTGTTGAAGAATACATTCAATGTGCTTGGGAGGCTAGATTTTTCAGAATATTTTTCTTAGGGTATATATTATGTTATGCATCTTCTCTTCTAATATTGTGTACATTTAAACTTACTTGTATCTATTCTCTCATAAGGTTAATGTAAGAACTATTTATTTCCTATTTTTGTATAATGGGCATAGTTTCATTTCACTTGTTACCAAAGATTTGTATAAAAATTATTTTGATGTAATGATGTTGTGAGCTTGTTCCTTATATTTGGTATCATAGACTAGTTTTGGATGTACGAGGGGACACCTTCCTTGTAATATTAATCCTTGTTTGAGTGGAAGCTATACATAAGTGAGCTTATTTTTTAGGTATAGAGAATGGAAACAAAACAAAATCTAGATCAAGATGTTTATTTGGAGAGTCTAGTCATGTACTTTTTGTTGATAATCTAAATACAAATATAGTAAAAACTATTGATCCTTAGTGCTTAAAAATTCATCAACATGATAGAACATACATGGAAATATGGATAGCATAGAAGAAATAAAAACATGCAATACAACAAGGACACTGATATACATTGGGAAAACCCTTTCATGTAAAAAAATATTTTTCCAATGGAGAGATATGGAGTAGGACCTGTAGCAAGCCATTATAACCATGGGAGAGTGGTGTAGGGCCCCTAGAGAGTTAGTGTAACGATAAACATGAAATCATTAGTGATGTATACTTATTCTCCCCTTAAATTGGTTGCATATAAACTAATGCAGTGAATTTAAGGAAATACAAAAAATAGTATGTAAAAGGATATGATCATTTAATCTCAATAAACATTTATTAGTGTAACAAATTTCATCATGTAAAATAATTAGATAAGGTATCGAGATATAATCATGAAAGATTGTGTGAAAAGAGGAGATATATGTAAAATGTAAGCATGCAAGGTAACACAAGAATGGTAATGAAAGATAATATCATGTAAGTGTATAACACAAAAGAAGAGAAGGAAAGTAATATAAAGATGATGCACCCTAAGTGGGGGAAGATAATGAAAAATGACATAGATAAAAGTGATGTGAAAAACACTCAAGTAGATAGGACAAGACACAATTGGCATAATCTAAATGATAAAAATAAAAGATGGCCATAGGGTGGAAGCAAAATGTTGTGTCTCGCTAGTGGACCAACAAAGAAAAACATAGATGAAATCCATATAGAACATGTTTGGGTTCATTTTAACAAGGCTTCAATCAAAGCCCCTTATATAAAACCCTAGTAGTAGCTATGTGGTTTCACATGGTAGGTGAGGTTTGATTGAATTCCCCTTTGAGTATATAAATGGTCATCAAGCACACATATTTCAAACCTTGTGTGACAAAGCCTTTGTGTTCACTCCAATCAAACTTGCTCCTCATCATGTGCCAACCTCCACTTATTGTCCTAGCTCCCTTTGATAGGTGTTTGTCCATTCTTCTTCTTTTCTTCTAATTTAAAAAAAAAAGTAATTTAAATAAGTTTTTTACTTTTTATAAATTTACAAATTTATACTTTTATAATTTACATAAATTTTAAAAAAATGTTTTTCAATTAAAATTCATAAAATATAAAATATAAAATTAATAAATTTGAAAATAATAGAGCGAAAATGAGGGTTCAACATAGGGAGCAAAACTTTGGGCTACATCTAGATACTGTAAGCACAAAAATCATGCACTGCCACCATGAGGACCCCTATGATGAGTCAGATCATTATCACGTACATGTAAGCGTGAAAATAAAATCCTTTGGGCAACAAGCCTCTTAACGACGTGTCCTCTTTTCTTGTTTTGTGTCATTTTTGCTTTGTCGATTCTCCTTCTTCTCCTTCTTCCCTATTTGCAATGCTTTTCGACACTTATTGTGAGACTTATCAACTTGCATTTCCTAGCTTGCGACCTTAATCCTAAGCCTTGTGAGTGTCTTGTAGGTGAGTTTTCACCTCATCCCTTTGTGTTTTGTCTAGTGTACCTCATACAAGACTTCTAGAGGTCCCCCGATCCCTCTCCCACTTTCTGTTTTCAGTTTTGACCTTCCTATCTAAATCTCCCCCTATTATTTCTAGATCTCCTCGAGAGATCCTACAAACACAAGTGGAGATTTGGATTCTTCCTCATGTTTGACCTATTTCTTAATGCATAAATCATCTTTCCCCCCCTTTTTCTTTCTACCACCCTAATTTTTGCATTCTGCCCTGTTTCATCCCAGATCTCCCCAGGTGATCCATGGTTGCCCTTGGGGTGACTCATGATCTCCTTGGGGAACCCTATCTAATGAAAGTGGTGACCTTGTCGTCTTTTGTCCCGCAGAAAAATGAAGTCTCTCATGTTTTTGCTCTATTTTCACCCATTTTTCTTTCTATTTGCATGATTTCTGATCCTTTATATAGAGTTAACTATTTCATGCACCCACATATGCATAAATAGCTCTATTTGATCTTAAATTAACTCTCCAATTAATCTCATGCATTCACTCACCTCCATTTCTTCTTCAGTGATAAGCTATCATTGCTTCATCACTCTCCTTCTTGCTGAGTTCACTGGGTAATCAACCTTGATAACTCCCCAGTCTATTCTTGTTAAATCATCAACCAAATGAGTTATCTCTTCAATCCAATCCATTCTTCAAACCTATAAATACCTCCCTCCCTCAACCATAAAGGGAGGCAAATTCATTGTGCACCATCTCTTGCCAAGTTTGCTCTCCAATCTAGCCTTCATATGCTCATCTAGGACATAAGTACCTTTTACTTTGATTGTTCAAACAAGCAGCACCACACTACTCAATTTTGCAGCCATTGTGCTCAATTCAAAGCTCACATCGAGCTCACACAAGCTTCACAAAAGCTTCTTTTTGCTTCTTCAAGTTATTTTGTTGTCGAGAGAACCAACTACTGTCACAAAAGGATTCGAGATTGTTGACACAAGGATCACTGAGGGATAGTGGAGTCTTCAAATCTTCAACTATTTAGGTTCTTTTATCTCCTTCATAGTAATTAGACAATCATCTTGCTCTTGGAAATAGTAACATACTTGCTTTTTCCTTGATAGATTAGATCTTGCATGCTAGATTAATTATTTTTGCATTCTTAGATCTATGTTGTTAGAAAAAGTACCTTTCCTTTTTATTAGATTAAATTGCATTGAAAACACCAAAAACCCAAAAAAAACATAGACTCCACATTACATTTGAAAAAGGAATATAGGATTGCATACACATTTCTTTCATAGATTAGAAGCATTTTCCTTTCCAAAAAATATTCTAAAAAAATACCAAAAAGATGCATTACATGTCATTTAGTTTGCATCCATATAAAGTAGACAACATAAAAAAACTTTGATTCCATAACGAGGTAAATATAGTTCAGGAGACCTTAAACAAACCCTTGATTTCATCACAAGGTACAAACAAAGTCAAAACACAAGTCAAACCCTAGGTCGGCAAGCCCTAGGTCAAAACCCTAGATCTGGTTAGATTTAGTAATCACAAAATCCTCCTTACCTCAACTACTATTCACAACATGCTAGCAACAAGTCTTGTTTGAATGGGAATCCTCCTATTCAGAACAATCCAATGAATCCAATGATGGGTTATCAAAACCCACCCATAGGGTTGTTACTGACAACCCCACAATCTCAGAGTGCTTGCCTAGTAACATACCTTGAATATTTAAAGGAGCCTCTAGACCAAAACATAAGGAGTATGCAACTACCCCAGCCATTACCTAATCTTCCAAAGTTCAAGGGAGAGGGAGACCCAAACTCCCACATCAAATATTATACTACAGCCATAAGGGAACTCTTTCCTTGGGATGGAGTTGTCGAGAAGATCTTCCCAAAAATGCTTGAAGGCATCTCCCTGGATTGGTATTATCATCTTCCAGAGGCTTCTATCCACTCGTTCAGACAACTAATTAGAGAATTTGTCATGGCATTTGACATGAACAAACTCGTAAAAACAAGGATTAGAGAGTTACGATGAAACAAGAACCGAATGAATCTATAGCACATTTCATCACCTGATGGAGACAAGTGCTCTACTCTTCAACTAGTGCTCCTAACATGGACCACCGAGAACTGTGTGACCTCTTCTTGCATGCCCTTAATAAAGACATGAGAGAAGATGTCCAAAAACTATCATACAAATCCTATGAGGAGGCATTGGAAGGTGCCTCAAGAATTGACCAAGCCGCCATTGATAGCGGTAGGAAGGTCTATGGCTTAAATAGAAAAACAACAAAAGAAGACATCGGAAATAATACCTTTGTTGTCAAAATTCTCAAAAACAATAGGAATGCAACCATAGATGGCATAATGGACCAACCCCCAATCAAAAGGATAAGAGATGATTAGAATGGGAGAGATTATTATCCTCCTAACGTAAATGCCATAGATTGGCCTAGAAATAATGGGTTTTACCCTCGAGATAATTATCAAAGCTCGAATGACAATAGAAATGGGAATGGAAATGATGGGAGGTATGAAAGACCCACTTATGAATACAACCACTATTGTGCTTTTCATAGAATGAAAGAGAATAGCACAAAATCTTGTAAGGAATACAACAGATTCATAGAAAAGCTTCTGGAGGATTAGCAATGCTTGTTCATAGAAATGTTCTTAAACCCACAACAGATCACCCTTGACATTAAAGATACAAGGCAAAACTAGGCTCCCATAGCACCTCAAAATGTAAACATGAGGATTTATCAGGACCTATTCCCTGTACACAAGAACACTGAGGCAACAAATACGGATAAGGCAACTCAAAGTAGCAACCACGAAGTCCCACCTCAACTAGGAAAAAAAGGAGAAACTAAATTGTTGGGGTTGGTTGAGATCACGCATGATGAAAAAAAAGAGAGTCATGAGGAAGACAATGAGGAAATCGAAGCATGTGAAGGCACCATTTTGGTAGTTGAACCAACACCAACTCTTATCGAGCCTTATGAACTCATAGAGGACCTAAAGAAAACACATGTTCGTATCTCATTCATTTATTTGCTCAAAAATTCACCTTCACATTGCTCAGTTCTGTTAAAACCCATAGGCTTGAGATATCTTATTCAAATCACACCACCACCTAGTGAACAAATCAATCGCATTGACTACGATCTTACCCCACTAAACTCAAAACTTAAAGATCCAGGGTTCTTCTTTGATTTACAACAGATGCCCTTTGAGGAAGAATTAACAAAAAAAGGAGACCCCACGTTTAATCTTCAAGTTTGGGTCTATGACATGTGTATCAAATGAACGTTGATCGATGACGGAGCTACAGTGAACATAGTTCCTTTTTCCCTTTTGGAGAGAATGGGCTATGGACAGACCAACATCACTGCTTCAAGGGACACCTTAAGTGGATATGATAATATAAAGGAAGACACCATAGGAAAAATCACTCTCCCAGTGACCTTGGGTTCCAAGACAATCCTGACTACTTTTTATGTCAAAGACAAAGATATAGGTTACAATTTAATTCTTGGAAGGCCATGGATACATAGGATGAAAGTTGTGCCATCTACACTTTTTCAAGTAGTTTGATTCCTACATCTAGGAAAAGTGTATGTTGCATAGGGACATCTTGAACCTTTTAGCATGATAAAATCTAGCACCCCAAACAAACACATAGGAATTCTGATAGACTACAAACTCCCTACCAAAAAATTAACAATCCCAAGTCCAACACTACAATCAATATGTATCAAAAGGATGGGAAACCCAAAAAAGACCATGAATACAACAGACATCAAAACTCTAGAAAATAGGCCATCATTAACACAGAAAGAAGTGGTCCCCAAGGAAAAGACAATTGAAATCATGGAGTTGATCGAAAGGGATGGACATTCCAATTCCCCCTAGAGATACTCACCATTGGCTTCCATGAAGCCTATAAACTTTTCCCATGCATAGGGTAAAAGCCTCATAGAACCGAAGATCGGATATTTCAAACTGCAACACTAGATATAAGTAATGCACCCCCACATGCTTTCTCGGATGCCAAGGAAGACATGACGAAAGGGTACACCCCACTGTCACCACTAAGTAAGTCAAATATCCCTGATACACCCGAAGAAATGGAATCAGATGAGCACCTCACCCCAACAGAGGACTCACATCAACCAATATTACCCATGGAAGAGGAATACTCTCTAAACAACAAATCAACCAATGTTATAGGGGTGTTACCTAAGATGTTTGTAGTATCCAAACCACAAGAAAAACCAACCACTTCCACCTCAGTTCAATCAAAATAACTTGGTGAATGGGAAGTACCTCAGGTACAAATAGAAATGGTGGAAAGGTTGCCTGATGAAGATGAAGAAAGCAAAGGAATATTTCATAGAGAATGGAAGATGAGAGTGACAGTTGGTATCAATGATCATGTCATCTTTGAACTACCAAAGTGTTACATTGGGTATGCCATGGATTGAGACTAGAACCCAATGGGAGGACGAGTATAAGCTTTGTCCCTCCTAACAAACAAAGGGAGCCACAAACTCCCCTTGAACTATTCCAATTCTTGCAAAGAATCCAAGAGAGACAAGAGATGAAAATCTACATGCAAGAATGATTCGATCTATTGATGGAATTACTCAATTGTAAAGGAGTCCTATACTGGACCCCCTCCCACCAACATGCTTTTCAGGATCTATTATGGCTCACAATGCCCAGAGAAACCACTGAATTGGAAGCAGTAGACTCGAGTAGAAAACCATACCGCACAGGAGAACTAGTCCTAAGAAGAGGTAGCACGAAAAACAAGAAAAAGAGATGAAAGAGAACCTTTTTGGAAGACTGAAAAGGCCCATACATGGTTAAAGAAGATATTGGAAATGGTGCTTATCTCTTGTGCACAATGGAGGGAGAGGAATTTGGCAAAACATTCAATGCCTTTCACCTCAAGAAATATTATGTCTAAAAAACCAAAAAACTCATAAAACATAAAAAATACAAAAAAATTATAAAACTCAAAAATGTCAAAAATAATTTGTTTCTTGCATTTCGACATCATTCTGTTCATCTTGCATTACTGTTTGTGACTTGCTATTATGCTATTTCCCCTTTAGTAAGGAGTCTAATGTTGCCTAGATATATGTCATCCTTTCAGGACCTAGAGATTCCACTTCTTTCACAATCACCATTATCCCCCTTCACTCCCAGTGAATCTAAAATCAAAAGCCTAGCTCTTAGCTTTACACTAATCCCAATCTTAATGAGTTAAGATGTTAGGTCTAAGCAGAGTCAGTATTTAAAACTACAGTGTTAAAAGGAAGCTTGCAAGTAGACCTTACCAATTCTTCCCTACTAGAAGAGAAGTCCGACCATATTATGAAAGCTTTAGGTGGCGCTCAACCCCTTATCTCTCTTGGCCAAAAATGTCAGGAAGATCAAAACTCTGAAGGAAGCAATCTAAGATACGAGTGGATAAAAAAATGAGTGAATAAAATAAGAGTGTAGAAAAGTGAGAATTGAGAGATCAAAGCATTGCATAGAAAAAATCCCCAAAAAAGCATTCATTTCTAGAAAAATCAGAAAATCCAAAAAAATGAGAAAAGATAAGTGAGGAAAAATACAAAAAAAAAGTGAAAAGCAAAAAAAAGAGAGATACAAAAAAAGAGTGAAAGAGAGAAGATTGTTGAATGTTTGTACTCTTGGGTGGAGAACAGTGTAAGCTCAAAGCCTCAAGAGTGACATTCTAATAGAGAAAGTAAGGTACAAAGCACACACACATACTAGGCTGAGCAAAGATGAAGAGTCTAGTTGTCTCTAGGATCATCTTCTATCTAGGGACCCTTGTTCTTTCCAATTTTTTTTATCCTTTACCCCTGGTCTATCTTGCATTCCATCTCTGATCTAAGTCTAGCGAACACCTATAAAACTTGATGATCATATAAGTTGAAAGCCTATCAAATTATCTTATCTAGATAAGGATCAATGTTTAGCCTTTAGCAAAGCCTAGAAATTAGAAGCACTCCATAATTCATTTTCACTCCCCACTTGAGTTTTTCCAAAACCCATCTCACAGCCCTAAATAGATTCCTTAGATCAGGACAACCTGCAATCCCCTAAATGGAAAATAGTCTTTAAGAGTAGTCATTCTGTTTGTTCCATATTGCATTCATATCAAAATTAGAAAAAGAGTCACAAAGCAATAAAGTCGAGTGTCGTATCTCATGACATTCATTAGAGTATTGTAGTTTCATTTACTGCATTTCTTGTGTGCCTGCATTATCATATCATAAACTGCATATCATACATTTGTCCATCAAAATTACAAAAACATGTCATCATTATCATAATTGCATTTGGCAAAAGAGTTGAAAAGGTCAAAACATAATAAAAAACTTCCTCAAAACTTCCAAACGTGTGCAAGAGATGAGTACAGAGTTCCACAAGGGAAAAACCAGAGAAAAAGATAAGCTTTCATGGATATATCTCAAGTTTTCACATACAAATGTTATTATAAAGCTAAGACAAAATGCTCTAAAAAGAAGTAGAGGCTCCCCATGCAAAGGGGCACGAGTTCGAGAAAAACAAGTCAAAGTTGGTTGCCTCCAATAGAACCCTCAGGGCTTCGGCTCCTCCGTCTACAAGTATCACTTGTTGCTCCATGGGACCTATGAGAGTGATGTACTCTGCTATGGGCATGTGATTGTGAAGGCTCCGCCATGCTAGTGCCAGAATGCCCAACATTAAGGTGAGCCATCTTCCGAAGCCCTTTATTCTCACCCTAAAGCATGCTAACCTGGGTCTTCAAACTTGTGATCATCTCACACCCATGGTAGACAAGAGAAAAAATGTCTATGTGTCACCTTGCAGCAGGAGGCACACCAAGATCATCCAAGAGACAATTGTGGATCATCATAGTAAAAGGGAAGGTTAATCCAACATTAACCTCGCGAACCAGGTCCTTCCACTTTTCGACATTGCCTAAAAGATGAAAACCAAAGTCAGGATCATGTAACTGCCAAAAGTGAGAGAAGATAAAACAAAATCCAAAGTAAAGTGCTTGTAGAGAAGAACTCATGTGGATCTCTAGGCTACCAGTTAGGGTCAAACTAAGGCATCACCTCATGTGAGTGAGGAGGACAAGGAACAACAGGAGGACTCTCAGGAATGTTAGGAGCCTCATGCGAGACATCAATGTCCTCAAAATCCTCATCCTCAAAAGGGGCCTCATCTGACAAATCATCGCTATTAGGAACATAGTCCTCGTCAGTAGACTCTAAATCAATGACCATAGTCATAGATCAGGAAGGAGTCCCTCTCCCTCCCCTCCATCGTCATCTAGAAGCTCTAGTAATGAAAACATCTAGAGTCAAGGGTGTCCAAACAACACTCCTCTGTCCAGTATCCCTCATCTCTTGAATTGTCCTATAGCAAGTGGACATTGGGGGAAAGTCCTCTGGGACATCTTCACCAAACTACTTCAAGACTCGACTACCCGATGAGCCTCAACCTGACCATTGTGATCTGTGATCTCCAGAACCTCAAGGTAGTATGCTCTCACCTCACCATCTCGGGGCCAAGCCCCCTCCATGTCATGGTAAGGATCAAAAATCACATCATCATCTGTGAGGTTGGCAACAGTGGGAAGTGTATCATCATAATGACCAATATGTGCCCACCTCGCCACTCTTGGTAGTTGCTTGTCCAGAAGAGGAATAATCTTCTGATAAGGCCTCATGTGCTCAAAAATCCATGTTATAATCAAAGAATAGTGGTTGAAAGCTAGAGTCTCTTGCTGAGAGATCAGATAAAATTCTCTATAGACCATAGCCAAGATGTCAGGTCCCCATGCGTAAACTATGCCCTCTTTTAGACTGTGAATGATGGGTGCCCAACGCCATCTCAAACGAGCTGAGGCTTTGTCTCCCAATAGTCTCGATGTGATCAAACCGATCAAAAACCTCCTTAGAAGTGGGATATGGAGCCAAGGCACTGAGGAAAGTAGAACTCCTGTCTGGTCTCCAGGATGATTAACCCCCATGAAAGCGGCCCAAGAAGCCTTGTTCTCAGAAGACTCATTGGCAGGAAGAAATAGAGTTTGTCCCCTCACAGGGACCCCAAGAATATGATATACATCATATAGAGTGATAGTCCACTCCCCTAAAATCTGTGAGAACTTGAATGTGTTCCTATTTGGATCCCAGTAAGTCAGAATATCACAACATATCTGAGATACATGATGGATCACAGGAACATGACAAACTCTGCCAAGGCCTATCCTTTTCAGTATGGCACGATCCTCTACACTTAGGGAAGCAAACATCCCTAAAAGCCATCCTTGGTCTCAGCCAGCATTCCATCGAATGCACACCTCCTACAAAATCCAAAGAGAAGTTTAGATTAGATCTCGTAAACTCGTAAAAATACAAAAAAAGCTATAAACCATCAAAAATTGTAATAAATAGGTAGATTAAGTGACCAAGTTCATGTCAGTTCAGAGTGAAAGAAGCGTTAAACAACATCATTTGCAGCCAAAAATCAGTCCTACAGGGTCACCCCAGGGCGACCCAGGTGTCAATCAGGATCCCCCCGGGAGACCCTATTACAAAGCAGGATCCCCCTAGGCGATCCTATTGTCAGACAGGATCCCCCTGGGTGATCCTATTGTCAGACAGGATCACCCTGGGTGACCCTGCCTGCCAGAAGGGGTGACCCTATGAGAAAGCCCCTCGAGCAAAAATCAGTCTAAAAACCTTGTTTCTCAGCCAATTTCAAAAAATGAAAGACTAGTCCTGCTCTAAATGATGAGACAAACATAATGCAACAAGAAAAATCACCAAAAATAGACAATTTCAAGAGATTTTTGCAAAATTCAACCTAGGGTTTTGAGGAGAGTTTTTCACTGATTACTTACATGGTTCTCCGCGGCTGAGGAAGAGGCAGCCATCTCTGCGATCCCCTCGACAATACTTCTCTATCAACTGCTCACACAAACGATTCCATCACCGTTTCAATTTGATCTCACAATTTGGTTCCCTTTGTTTGCCCTTAGATTAATTTCATTTTGCACATTTAGTCTAGTTTGTTTTTCTTTTATGCATTTGTTTTGTGCATCATTTTGAGTGCTCTCATCCCTATAGGTCCAAACCGACAAAAGAAAGTGACTAGTTGAACTCAAACGATCCATGGTAAGTTCGTCATTTTAGTTTTCATTATTTGTTTTGATATATTTAGATGTCAGACTGATACTAGTTATTGTAGGTACAAATTGTAGAAAATCGACAATAGGTAAGGCCTAGTTCGGGAATGGTGTCTACCTTTCATGTAGACTATCGTTGACGAAGGGGGCAAATATGTAAGCACAAAAATCACGCACTACCTCCATGAGGACCCCTATGATGAGTCATATCCTTGTCACGTACATGTAAGAGTGAAAATAAAATCCTTTGGGCAGTAGGCCTCTTGACAATGTGTCCTCTCTTCTAGTTTTGTGTCATTTCTACTTTGTTGATTCTCCTTCTTCTCCTTCCCCATTTACGATGCTTTTTGACACTTGTTGTGACACTTGTCAACTTGCATTTTCTGGCTTGTGACCTTAATCCTACGCATTGTGAGTGTCTTGTAGGTGAGTTTTTACCTTATCCCTTTGTGTTTCGTTTAGTGCACCTCATAAAAGACTTCTAGAGGTCCCCCGATCCCTCTCCTGCTTTCCGTTTTCAGTTTTGACCTTCCTATCCAAATCTCCCCCTATTATTTTCAGATCTCCCTAGGAGATCCTATAGACACAAGTGGAGATTTGGATTTTTCCTCATGTTTGACCTGTTTCTTAATGCAAGAATATCTTTTTCCCCCCTTTTTTCTTTCTGCCACCCTGATTTCTACATTTTGCCCTGTTTCACCTTGGATCTCCCCGGGCAACCCATGATCTCCCTAGGTGACCTTGTCTAATGAAAGTGGTGACCCTACTGTCTTTTGTCCCATGGAAAAATTAAAGTTTCTATCGTGTTTTTGCTTTGTTTTCGCCAATTTTTCTTTATGTTTGCATGATTTTTGATCCTTGATATAGAGTTAATTATTTCATGCACCCACACATGCATAATTAGCTCTATTTGATCTTAAATTAACTCTCCAATCAATCTCATGCATTCCCTCACCTCCATTTCTTCTTCAGTGATAAGCTATCATTGCTTCATCACTCTCCTTACTGAGTTCACTGGGTAATCAACCTTGTTAACTCCCTAGTCTATTCTTGTTAACTCATCAATTAAATGAGTTAACTCTTCAATCCAATCCCTTCTTCAAACCTATAAATACGCCCCTCCCTCAAGCACAAAGGGAGGCAAATTCATTGTGCACCAGCTCTTGCCAAGTTGGCTCTCCAATCTAGCATTCATATGCTCATATAGGATGTAAGTGCCTTTTCCTTTGATTGTTCAGACAAGAAGCACCAGCTCAATTTTTCAGCCATTGTGCTCAATTCAAAGCTGACATCAAGCTCACACAAGCTTCTTTTTGCTTCTTTAGGTCATTTTTCATTGAGAGAACCAATTGTTGTCACAAAAGGATTTGAGGTTACCTACACAAGGATCACTAAGAGATAGTGGAGTCTTCAAATCTTCATCTATTCTGGCTCTTTTATTGCTTTCATAGTAATTAGACAATCATCTTGCTCTTGGAAATAGTAGCATTCTTTCTTTTTCCTTGATAGATTAGATCTTGCATGCTAGATTAATCGTTTTTGCATTCTTAGATCTATTTTGTTAGAAAAAGCACCTTTCCTTTTAATTAGATTAAATTACATTGAAAACACCAAAAACCCAAAAAAAAAACATAGACTACACATTGCATTTGAAAAAGGCATATAGGATTGCATACATATTTCTTTCATAGATTAGAAGCATTTTCCTTTCCAAAAAACATTCTAAAAAAATACCAAAAAGATGCATTGCATGTCATTTAGTTTGCATCCATATAAAGTAGACAACATCAAAAACCCTCGATTTCATCATGAGGTAAATATAGTTCAAGAGACATTAAACAAACCCTTGATTTCATCACAAGTTACAAACAAAGTCAAAACACAAGTCAAACCCTAGGTCAAAACCCTAGATCTAGTTAGAGTTAGCAATCACACAATTTCCTCTATCTCGATTCACGCATGTGTTTAGGAGTGAGGGGAGAGTGGGTGAGAGCTGTCCAAGACAAGATCGAGGAGATCCATCCATGACCACAGCAACAGACACACATTCCACCACAAGAGGATCCATTTGTTCTCTTGTTGATTGAGGAAATTAGGCAATTACGATTACACAGAGCATTTCTCAGAGACATAGAAACAAGAGAAACCATCAATGAGAACAACCATTTACCCACACAAAGGTGGAATTCAAGGAATCCAAATAGAAGAAGAGAGACTAGTGACCCTTCAGGTCATAGGGTTATCTCAACCACCAAAAAAATTGAATGAAACATACAACAAAATGCATAACAATGGCCATAGAACTTGCCAACCCCCCTTCACAAAGTCTATCTCTCCAACGAGCCAGACCCCCGCCATGTCTCGCCTCCTCTCGACTGGTTAATTCCACATGAGCGAGAGTGATGTGGCTGATCGCCCTGTGGCAAGGAGGGAAAGGGTCTGTGTGTGTGCTGAGATCCGACCTGACAGCCTCCAGGCAACTGGAGTCACGATTTCGAGTGTATAGACACAAGTAGGCAGGAAGAGGAAGATGCAGACAAAGCTAGCAAATTCCCGAATTCACTCACAGGGCTGGAAGAAGGAGACCTATCAAAGAGCATTTGAGTAGAACTCACAGAGGAAAGCAAGGAGAGAGAATCCCTTGCAGAGATGATGCTAATTTGCAGATTCATTTGGCCAAGACTTTCCAAAAACTAGGTCAAAACATGGGTGGAGGAAATTTGGCAAGTACAATGCATTGTTAAATTCCTCCCTAAAGAGTTCTTCATCACCCAATTCGTTTCACCTTCCGACAGGGATTTGATTCTTCAAGGGACGAACTAGTTAAGAAGTGGATCTTATTTATATATGAGGAAATGGATCCCTAATTTTGATCTGACAATATGCACTCCCTACAATGAACCAAAATGGATACGCCTCTATAAAATGCCGGTAGAGTGTTGGACCGAGGGATGTCTAACCAAAATTGGACAAACTCTTGGCATGGTGCTAGCAATAGATGAGGAGCTATTTAACAGTGACTCATATCTATTCACCAGAATCTAGATGGCAACACTACATACGATACCATCTAAAATTGTCTTGCAAATCCAAGATTACCAAAGAGTGCAAAAGGTAGAAATTGAAGAGAAACAATTCTTCTGTCTCAGCTACCACAGCTATAGGCATCTTCAAGATTTGTTCCCTAAGGCCAGGGTAGACAATACAAAAGAACACACTCCTGAAGTGACCGCGCCTCAACAGGGGGTGCCAGTGGTTATGGAAGTTTGCAGATCTCAAGGACAAAAGGATATCCCAGTAAGGGAATATACAATGAATACTGGTACCTCTGTGCCAACTCAGGCTGATGTGTGAAGTGCAGAAGGACTGGCCAACCCACTCATCATATCCTCCAATCCGGTCATTTCAACTACAAATTCCCAGGCCATCCTTACCAAGTTGGGTAAAGCTTCGACAAGACAGATATCGGCCTTAGTCACAAACAAGCAAAGGGAAGTTGGAGGGCCATCGGGAATGGGCAATACAATAACCAATATGAAGATTTTGGACTTCATCCAGAGCGTTGTCATGGGAGTGCCAAAGTCATCTTCACTATCATCGAAATAACAAGATATTTGGCAGCCTTTGGCATCCCCAGACGCCAAAGGTGCTAGACGGATTTTGTGTCCCGGCCGACTGTGATTTCTCTGGCGAAGTATGTGAAACATCATAGACGCCAAAGGTGCCAACAGGATTTTGTGTCCCAGCCGACCGTGATTTCTCTAGCAAAGCATGTGAAACATCATAGTGTATCATACGAAGATCATTTTAGAAAGATAGATCAATTTCTTAGTCTGGGAGAGGACATGTATAGTCAGGAACAAATAAACCAAATCCAAAATCAATGAGTGTTTCACAAGTTAAGAGCGTGAAGTTCATAGTATCAGAGTTTTCAGAGTCCTTCCTAAGTTTACAACCAGGATCTGACGGTCAAGATGTTTGGAAACATAATAGAGAATTAGCTTCGAATCAAAAACCTGGCAGAGGATAGATCACCTCGCAAGTTTCTCATGTATCCCTGATGTTCTTAAATAGGGGTCAAAATGAACATTTCCTCCAAAGGCTGCTATGGAGGGACACAATCACTTTGGAGTGCAATGCAAGTGTGAAGATGACAATCTGGACCAATAGTTGGGATGACTCTTCAAAACAAAGGAGGCTAAACTAAAAAATGCCATAAAAAACATCCTGGGAATGCAATCTGCCCAAGGCTCTTACATCCATGATGGGGTGCTCATTGAAAGGTTTTTCACCACTGTCGCCCAGGCTATAGGCACTATCTAGAGGGTGTCAAAGTTTATTGGGTTCCTTGCCAAAGATGAGATTCGAGACGCAATTCTAGTGGCTGGCTAAAACACTAACCCAAATCCCAGAAGTGCCCACATTTGTGGAGTCTTTGACGCTATGGCGGTAAAGACGAAAGGGAAGGTGGCAGAGGGTTTGAAGCTTTTTAGGGAGGGATTAGAGAAGTGTGAAATGGAGGTCATCCTCTCAGCTCAACAGCTAGAGAGGGCTAATTCTCTGGTGGATGGTATTAACACCATCTCTTTGGCTATGTAATTTTTTTTTAAGCAATGTATTGGGAACTACCCCCATAGCACTTACCTTATAAAAAATAATAATAATAATAATAAAGTTGAAACTTATTAAACTATAAAATTATATATATGTATGTATGTATGTATATGTAACACATGTTTGAACACACATACATATATATTACATATACATACCCATTTTTTATACTTCAATAGCTTTCATATTTATTAATTCTAGATTTTTACAATTTTATTAATTTTATTTTTTAAATTTAATAAATTTAATTTAAAAAAAAAATTAAAAATTTATGTAAATTGTAAAAATATATATTAAAATTTTGTAAAAGGAAAAAAACTTAAGTAAAACATATTTAAATTACGATTTTTTTTTTAAATTAAAAGAAAAAAAAGAAGAATAGAGGAGCGGCAATGGCGAGTGGGAACAGTAGAAGAAGAGAGTGGAAACATAAGTCAAAGGGGAAAAGGATTTAGAACTGTGGAAATATGATGATCAGCAGAAGGGATATTTTTCAAGGGTGAATGCGATTGCTCATGGTGGCATTTGACGAGGTTTTCATAAACCTTCCGATTCCCTTACCCTAGTCATTATATCTCATTTCCATATGGATGAGGATTCAAAAAGTCTTCAAAAATATCCACAGTCCCTTCCATTGATATGGAGATTTTTCCAAAAAGCAAATCACACAAAGCCACCCCAATTTTCACCTTGCTCTTATAGATTGACGTCTAGCTTTGTTAAGCTTGAGAGTCTTTGAATTTTAAGAAGAGTGGTGATATCCATAGTGATGTTCAATAGTTTTCTCAGTTGAAAGATAATAATCTTACCTCCTTATTCCTAGGAGATATAGTGGTATGTATGGCAAAAGATTCTCTTGATTTTCATATTCTTGACAACTATATTATTGGGATTTCAAAAAGTACTCGTAGTAAGTCCCTTATTTTTCATTGTATGGGGAAGCGACCTCCTTTTGATAACTTCTTATCTTGGAGAAAAACTATTTGGAGATCTAATAGCTCCTTTCATATTTTTATTTGAGCATGGTTTCTTTTCGTTGCAATTTCATTCAGCTAAAGATTACACTCTCATTGGTATAAAATTTCATGGTTTTTTCGGTAAGGTGGGCATATTCATGGTTCCTTGGTCTCCTTTCTTCGATCTATTGGTTGCCACCATAACCAAAATAGCAACGTCAATGTCATTGTATATTATAATCTTTCTTTGATCTTGAGAAATTATGGGTTAACTCAAAGGATAGTGAAACAAGTGGGTGATATCTTGAAAAATGATATAGAGTAGGTTAGTATTAAAAGAAGATTTGTGAGGGTATGCATCATGCTTGACATTTCCAAGCCAACCATCCATTCAATTTGGATTCAATCTTGGTGTGGCATATTGTAATAATCCTCTTTTTCATTAAATGCATTATTTGTAACTTTTTATATTAATCTAGCATATATTATGAGATGTGATGGACCTTTTTTTGAGGTTGTGACTTTATCCAAACCAACATTAATAAATTTTTAATTAATTAATTGTCTTCATGATAGGTGGCGACTATTACCATTCATGACTTTTGAAGATGTATGCATACCCCCTTCATCCAAATGGAGAAGCATGCAGAATCAGGAATACATCTCTCAATGAGATTGCCAGAATACTCCAACCAGTTGTTGTTCATTCCTACAACACTACAAGTGACATGCTCACCACGTGTTGTCTATGGTATCAGAGTTTAAGATATGAAAATATTCAAGACATTGAAAACTCTATCAAACAAAGGGATGTTGTTGTAAAGCTCAAAGTAAAAGATATGAAAAAGAAGTTACAAGATCATGCAAAGGAAATAACATAGTTTTCAAGTATTATAATGTCAACTATTTGAGTTTGTACATTTTGTATGAAAGGTTGAATTATATATATTTCATTTATTTGTATGGATTCATTTTTTAGGAACTAATATTTGTCTCTTTATCATGCTATAGATAAAAAATTTTGTCATGCTGAGGAAATGATCAAGTATTAAACCAACACAGGAAGAGACAGAAGCTAAGAATGTAATGAAACCAAAAGGTATGAGGGAACTTCGTGAGAAGAGGAAATTGGAGATGATTGTTGAAGACATGCCAATTGAAGAGGAACCTCAACCATCAACAAGAGATAGGGCATTAGCGGCACAAAGGGAAGAGATGCAAAAAAATTGTGCTATGAGAGATTTGAATATCATAGTTGGAGACACATCCTCTACTGCAAGTCAAGATGAAGGGACACCATCTACCGCATCTCAAGTTGAGAGTACATCATCACTCACAAGTGAGGAAGGAGGTATGCCATTGTTCCCACCTCAACCTCAAGGTACATCATCTATTCTATATCTGATCGAAGGTATTCCATCTAGTCCATCTCATTTAAATATTGATAAAATTCCTAATGTTAAGATGAATTTACCTTTGATGACACCACCTAGAATTTTGCATAGAAAGCCAAAGTATTTGATTGATATTGATGAGAATATTTTGTAGCCAATGGAAGGTATGATTCTAAAGCACACTTGTAGAAGATATGCTCAAAAAATTTAGAGAGTGTTCTTCAAAAAGTGAAATGAGACCGCAAGATGTCAACTATTTGTTGCAATGATGTGAAGTATAAAATATAGGTCCATCATGAAGATTCTTAGGCTGAGAACATCAAAGGCTTCAAGTGAAAAATCTATTGTCAAGAATCTGATGAGTGCATATGAGAGTGTGGGTAAAAACGCACGCACAAAAGATAGTAATGTCACATGACTTGTCATTACATCAAGAATAGTAAGTATTCAAATCAGGAAAGCTCGTCTCATTAGAAAGATGAGTCAAGCATTTAGAATTAATAGAAAAACTTTATCAAGAGCCACTGGAAGGTACCAAAGAATCAAGGACATCGATGCCAATGAATTATGGGCATTCTCAGGGAAACTACCACAAAAAGATAAACCAATTGTTGAAGCATTGAGATCACTAATTGAAGAATTTTGGAAGAATTACACAAGGGTATCTTTGAATCAAAGGGATGTGGTAAGAAGGAGAATTGGTAGTCAAAACTGTTAGCCACATCCAAAGCATTTTTTGGATATGACTCAAACACATTTTTTTGGTAAATTTCTAAAGATGTATCCTCAAATTAAAATTTGTCAAAGATATTTTGAAATGCTAAAACCTTTCTATGTCAAAATAAATCACACACACACACACTACTTGTTGTAGATTACTGTTATGTAAGAAAAGTGGGAATAGGGTTTTATGAATGATATGCCTAGATCCTCTTTTCACTACACACATTCAAGGACATTTAACTAAGTTGAATCACAACTTTTCTAAAAGGATTCACCTAGAGGTTGGTTGTAACTTGTAATGATAGGGAAATTTGGATTTATTGATTAATGTATTAATTTAATGCTTGATTATGCTTAAATCCCTAATAATGCAAAATCCTAAACAAACAGATGATTTCTGACAAATTATCACACACGGAGATATCAAACGACAATTAGATACATACTAGATTATGGGATTTTAGTTGTGGAAAAGTCAGGGGCTAAAGAGTAGGTGCCCAAGCCCAAGGTAGGAACTTCTTTAGGGATTTCCAGAAGTTGTCTTCTACTATTCACCATTGTCCTCAAGGTTTTCAACTTCAGAGATCTAGAGGAATTTAGGGTTGGTGCCCAAGACCATGTAGTACTTTTCTTCTCTGATCTAGAACCTGCACACTCTTTCAAAATCTTCTAGATCTCCACTCCACAAGATATTGTTGGGAATTAAGGTGTCTCAACCTTTGCAAATTCCTAATGTTGTATTTATTATCCCATGTTGAGTTGGCATAGTCAGCACCTTGTGTATATGCAGTAGGATACATTTTGGTGACTTTGGCAGCCACGGTTTCCCCCTTGAATAATTAATAGGGGTTTGGGGACAGTGCCCCCAAGACAGGGTCAAGGGGTGTATGATATATGATATTTTTAGTCAGTGTATGATGGATTCTCTGATAGCTGTAAGGTGCGTAAGAGCATCTGTCATAACCTATCTTGGGACTAGGTGCCCACTTTAGGATGGGATGTTGGACAAGTGTCCTTAGGTGTGGGTTTTGGGGCATGAGTCCAAGATGGACGCCCATCTCTAGAAGGTTCCATATTTGCCTTGTAAACTCTATATAAACAGGTGCTTGGATGGGAGATAGATAACTTTGGTACAAGTACTATTATGCTGCCAGAATATCTCCAGATTTGACATTTAAAGACTCCTGAAAGAGCATTGGCTCTAAAACTGTATTGTAATCTATTATTGTTTACTGTAATACATTTGAGCTGTGTTTTGGAGTGTGGGGTTTTTCACCCGTAAGGGCTTTCCCCACGTATATCTTGTCTCTCACTTCTGTCTTCTTTCTAGTTCTTGTGTTTTGCTGCAATATCTCATGTTAATGTTTTAACATTGCTGTAATAGTTAGGATAAAGTTGAATTTGCATAGCCCTCTCCTCATTAGATTAGTGTAGGAAGCATTTTCCACACACCTAGCTTCCTTTCAGATATGACACTTGTCACCTACAATCACAAGGAATAGGGTTCAGGGTTGTGGTGTTTAGGAGCTTGCCTCAATCAAGCCTTGAAATAGAATTTAAGCCTTCCAACACTGTTGTTTGATAAATAATGTGTATACCTATGGGATAGAAGCAAAAACAAATTGATAAATTGTTGATTCAAACACAAATAAATATCACCTTGGAGGTGCAACTTGCTTGTAGATGAAAATCCTTCAACACATGACAAGATGAGGCCAAATCTACATAACAAACACAATAACAATATTATGCTCTACAAAAATGAATGCTTTGAATGCTCTAAAATCATAAGTTTGCCAAAAGTTCATAGTCATCTTCTAGTTTACAAATGAAACCCTAAACATGTTTATATATGCATTCCCGCTACAAATTTCGTAATTCAAACCTAAGATGTCAACACTGGAACCTTTTAATGGTCACATAACCGACATTTAAAATTTAGGTCATGACCAAATAGGGCAAGACTTGGGTATGAGAACCCAAGCCCTAGGCCCCATTTTTAAGGAAGGATCAAGTTCAACACTTTCCCCTTAGCCCAATTTGACATGGGTTTCTAGGGATTTTGCATTGGGAGTTAAAATGAATATGCATGATGAAAAACAATGGACCCAGGAATTAAACTTTGGAGGTAAAAGTCATAGGGAGACATTTTATGACATAATAATTACATATTGAATTTTCTAACCATTTTTATGTTTATTGGTCTACATGTTTAGATTTGCATACTAAAAATGTTTTGCGGGATTGTGGCATACATGCCTCACCAACATCTTCAAGAGACTTCATATCAACAATTTTATGTGAAAGAGAGGAAGGCCAAATATTCTATAGGAAATTATGCTTCGATGGTGCATGTCAGCATTGTGGTGGCTTGCAACATATGTCAATATGTGAACATATGGTACGTACACATATGGTTAGAAATGAACTAGTAGAGTTCGACAAGTATAAAATAGTGGCCTACAATACAAAATATGGTAAAGAAGCAAAGGGGTGTGATTTGGTTAATCAAAAGTTTCCCGTGTATCAATTTATGTCTACATTTCATGACACTAGAGTGTATGAGTATGCAAGGCATACCCATAGAGCTCAATGGTTGGACTTGCAATTCAAGTTATGCAAGGGCACATTTCCACTTGGTAGCATTGTTTCAGTCATTGACTTTGCAAAGAACTAAAGTCTACAGCTACAACATGAGGTACAATCACAATATTACAACTCCACATAGGTTTCTATATTTTTGCACATCACATTCATTCATATGAATGATAGTATGGAGGATGACAGAAAGATCATAAGGGAGTATCATTTTTATTTTAGTCAATGATCACACACATTCTATGGAGCTCGTGCAAGGTTACTTTTAGGTGTTCTACAATGATTTGGCTAGAAGGGGCATATCATTTAGTTAGCATATCATATGGTTGGATAAATGTGTATCACAATTCAAGAACTCATGGATATTCTATTGGTTGAGAAGGATGCATAATATTATAGGTGTTCAGCATATATGGAACATTTGTGAGCTTGAACATGGAAAGAGGGAGCATGTATCAAAAGAGCCATAAGACAACAAGAGTTAATGTATAAAAACAATGCAAAGTTGGTAGATGCAAAATCAATCATCGAGTGGTGTAATGCTTCGATGGGTGCATGTAATGAAGGTAAGTCTTCACTTCATAGTTTTTTGGTTGATAGATGATACTAACATTGCACCATATGAGGATTGTTCTACACTGATAGGATCAAGTGAGATACACTCTTTCAGAAGCTCATATTCAAGTTCATGGAGTATCCATATGTGCAAGATGGCATGCTTTTGTTTTTCATGTGCAATTCAAGCCTGGAATGAGTGTGAGTCAAAAGAGTGTGTTGACAAATGGTGGTTAAGTCATCTTAGCCCACATGACACGTATCGGCCCTCAACGACATTGAAACTAATATAGACAAAATCATCAATTGACTTTGACCACATATCATATCTAGTTCAACTAGCTAATATATCTACTTGCATAGTTTTTGAAATTCCTAATGTTATCTTACTTCATAGTGTTTTTGTAATGTTGACTAATTTCATCTAATTTGTTGCACATATCAGTGTAGGGCATGTTTATGCAGTTATTGCAGATGAAGACAATGAAGAGGGAATGGATTATTACTTGTGTCATTGTGTTAAGGCTAAAAAGATATTTTAGGCCCCAATAATAGATAGAGAAAACATCGAATACCCTATAGGCTCGGTGGTTGTTACTGGAACATGGCTTAGAAGGTACCCACATAAGAGTATTAATGTTTGTCTATTTCAGGAATTTGACACACATCAAAAGATTCTTCATTACTTGAACCTTGTCATGGCATCCAATGCTCATTTGATACAATATCGGGGTAGACCTTTGAACAAGACCTTGTGGAAGGTGCATGTGTCTGACCGTGAGGCAATACTTGACACAATAAAGAGTAGAGTGGACCTAGATGGTTCGTTGGATTAATTTGTAAGTATGCACATTGATTGTGTAAAGTCATGTTATTGATATTATTGTATTGTATTTGATAGTTAGACCTTTTGTTTCTATATTTCAACTTTACATATGTTTTGGTTCCAAGTTTACATATGTTTGTCTTTTTTGCAGTCGCATTTTTACACATATATAGTGAATATTGGATAGATTATATGCATATTTATGGTTTCACTATTTGACCATCTGGAGACCTCAATTTGCAAACTTGACCTTTGTAGCCCTAGATTAGACTTGGGAGACACTTCCTCAACCATCATTTCACTTGAAACATCAACCATTTCCATCGTATCCATCCAAAATATATCATCTTTCCCTCATCTTAGCATTTTCCTCCATTATCATAAGCTAGTCATCACAACCATCATCCTTAGACCTTGGTCCTTTCAGCCATTATCGTACCCTTATCATATTATCATTGTCATCATCATTTCTTTCATCATTGACCATCCTTATCTTCCTATCCAATCTTTATCATCTTTGGTAAGAATTTGTGTAGGTAAAGAAAGTGAGAGGTGATGCTATAGGTGGATTTGAACAAATGAAGTCAAAGATTCTTGAACTTAAGACTTCCATGGAGAAAATACAATTGGAAATAGATGATAAGGAATAAGCAATATCAAATGTAAGTGCAAAAAAAGACAATTAGTGTGTTATCAGAAAATGTGGTTAATAGTATTAAACTATCAATAATCCAATAATCTCAATGAAATTAGAAATAAATAAGATTAAACACAAAGAAACAATACCTTGCAAACCTCTTTTATTCTATTGCTCCCATTGGTCGCCTATTTCAATTGATCTTGTTTGTGAATAGAGCCCTCAAAAGGTGCACTTCCTTGCTTCTTTCCAAGATGACAAAGGAGAATGACTGTTGATAGGTTTGTAATGAAGAGGATCTTCAATACAATGCAAATGGTGATAATGGTGATAGTTGATCACAATATGGTGATTTGGTGCCAAAGGTGTGTTGTGATTCCTATAGAGTAAGTTTATAAAAGCTTGGATGATTCAAATGGAGCAATAGGGGTTGTATTTATAGATTTGTGAGAAAGAAGATCAATGGTGTAGAATGAATAAGAAGATCAATGGTACAAGAAATTTGAGAGGATGTGTATGAATAGGGAGAGGACAAGTGTTCTGCTCTATCATGCATTAGGGGAGTTAATAGAATAGAGTGAGGAGTTAACTGAGATGATTAATCAGTTAACAAAATAAATTGAAGGGATAAGTGGGCTAATTGGGGAGTTGACTGATTTGATTGATCAGTGAACTAAGATTACTAATCAATTAATTGTTTTGATTGATGAGTTAACTAATTTTGACTAGAGGAGAAATAGGACATGTGTGTGTGGGAATATTAGCTAATTAAATATTGAAAATATTTAATTACATGTGCACTGGATTAATTGAATTATTTTTTGTATTAATTCAACTTTGGAGGAAATGGATAATTTAAATAAATATTTGGATTTATTTAAATATAGTGAATCAGAAGAATTAATTAAATAAATTCTTTTATTTAATTTAGAATGATTTTAGAAGAATTTGGGTGATTTAATTAAATAAATGGTTTTATTTAATTTTTGGAAGAATACGAATCAAATAAATAAATTGATTTATTTATTTATTGATAGAGGAATAAGGATGAAATAAATATTTAAAATATTTATTTAGCCAGAGTCATGTCATTTTTAGGTGTATACATTTTGCCACTCTTTGATGCAATGTGTTTTATCACATTATTTCAAAGAATGATACATGCCCCAGTTTGCCCCTGGTATAGGTTTATGATGACAAGATGCCCCCTCAAGAGATTGGACGGGAAGAAACTAATAGGATAACGGACAATATCACGATGAGATAGGTTGAACAGTTAGGTTAGGGTGAAGAAAATAGGTTACGGCTTGGAAAACACCGGAGAAAGGGTATGGAGAATAGGCAAGGTTGGTTAGGGTTGCAAGTCTATATATAGAAGTTGGGTCCACAATCCTAGTCATTTGCACACTTGTCATTTGGTGAGAGACATTTGGAGCTTTGCAGAACACAGGAGATAGCGCAGTCAGTAGAGAGATGGATATTCCACACGAAGAGCATCATTTTGAGTGGGTCCGCCATTTCAAGTGGGCCGCTAAGGCAGGACCCCCGGTACGTATGTCAAAAAAATTAGGCTAGGGGTATTTATTAGTGCAATAAATGTGTGTCAAAGTTACTCAAGTGAATGCGCAGCTTAGTGATTCAACATATTTGTCCTTTGAAACCATGCATTTATTTTAGTTCAATGTATTTAGGTGTTCTTGCTGTGCATTTGGAGTTTATGCTCATTTACTCTTTGATCCTGCACATTTGTTTAGGTTCAGTGCATTTGTTTAGTCTTGTTGTGCATTTGCTAGTGTTAGGCATTTATGTCATAGAGTTGTGCATTTGTTGTGGAACTATGCATTTACTCCTTTTGGCTGCGCATGCATTTTGAACCTGTGCTTTTACGTTGATACAACACAAATGCCACCTAGAACGGTGCATTTTCTTAGGATAGTCAGTTATTTAGTGAAATTGACTCAATTGGCATCTTGATCAATACAACAATCAATAAGTGATCTCTGAGATTGATATAATCTAGACAAGAGATGATATGCTTGATTTGATCAATTTGATATGTTAAGTGATTTTGGATAGGTTTGATAGTTGAGCAGGTTTACATTGATACAGTTATGGTTGACGTGTTGCGTTGTTGATTGTAGGAGGATATTTTTTATGTTATCATGTCTTGGGAGTAGTTTCCTATTACAATACAATGACGACACATGCTAATAGAGGTAGATTGCCTGGTCCTCAGTGTGATTGGTTTATACTATGTTTGCTTCATGCCTGAGGTTCATGCGTACCTCAATCTGCTGACTGCCCTAGTGAAGCGCTTCCATAGTGAGGATGGGACATTTCACCTCCCCACCAGTGAGATAACTATTACTTTGGAGGTTGTCTATAGGATCTTGTACCTACCTATAGTAGGGGAGCAGGTAGAGTATGACCCTCAATGTGATGCTAGGTTAGCTGAGTGCAGGAGGGTTTTTGATGATCCTAAGATAGCAAGATCATAGATTAGCATGGGACATGTATGACTATTATGATTACTTCCTAGGGATTGTAGTTGGTTTGATCGGAGGTGTTGTATGCCTCGATTAGAGATCACATGGTTTTTCTATTGGCCAGGGTCAGACCCTAGAGAGGATGCTAACTGAGGGCAGTTGTTTTGTGTGGGGTGTCTGTGTGTTGGTTCACCTCTACTATGAGATGCATTATGTTGTATACCATGGAGCCTCTAGTCTATCTGCAGGGGTTTCATTATTACAATTTTGGGCTTGGGAGCATATTGTGGTTACTCAGCCTATAGTCACATTTTATCGGCATCCATATGAGCCATACTCCTATGGATACATTGGTGTACTTACTCAGCACAGGCTGGGTAAATTGGAGTAATAGAGGCATCAGTTGGATAATGTGGATTTAGTTGTGTGGTGACCTTACATAGAGTGTGAGGTTTTGGAGGATGAGGATGATGAGCTACCATATGTGTTACAGATGTGATGGTTGAATGGTCAGACTTCACACATTTTGGAGAGGTAGATAGTCAGCTGTGTCCTCTAGCAGTTTGGGCGAGTTCAAGGTATGCCACAGGGGCAGGCACTATTTTCTAGGACATGGACAAAGCAACAGTGATGGGGTCATGTGGCTTCCTATGGGGTCATGTGGCTTCCTATGAGGAGGCCCAGGTAAACTTTCTATAGATACTTTATCAGGCATGTCCGATGAGGAGGGAGATAGTGGATGCTGGGATGATGCAGTACTACAAGGAGTGGTTTGTGGCACATCCATTACCTAGATACTTGGGACTAGGAGAGATAGCTCCTCGCCTAGAGGAGGTGGAGTCAGAGGAGGAGGATGGAGGTAGACAGAGGAGATGATGGAGGAGGAGGAGGGGTGGAGATGGTGGAGGCCAAGGAGACGAAGGAGATGGTGGAGGGGGCCAAGGGGATGCAGGAGATGATGGAGGTGATAGCCAGCTGAGACAGTGATAGAGAGTGGGGTAGGACCCACCCTAGTAGGAGGTACAACAAGTAGCCTAGTAGGCAGTGGTTCAGCTGGTAGTGCAGTAGGTAGTATAGTAGGAAGTTACACCATAGGTACCACAGGCACCTGATTAGCCTGACCTGCAACAGCAGGTGCAGGGTGATGCAATGACATTGCTATGAGGCTAGGTTAGATAGCTGAGAGCATAGTTGAGAGTCACTGACGCTTATAGAGATGGATATGTAGGGGTTATTGCCTGCATTACCACAGAGTGAGATGCCGCCCTGGCCAACATATAGGTGTTGACTAGTGAGAGGGATGCATCATTGGTTAGGGTATAGGCCCTGACAGGGGAGAGAGATGCAACCATATCTGCCCTAGGCACCAATGTGGCTACAACCTTTCTTGTTACACAGGTGATATAGGCCCAGGCCCAAGTTAGACATGTGATGGGAGAGCTAGCCTCAGCTTGAGCATAAACACAATATTACAGAGGGCTATATCACGGGACCGTGCCAGCAGATCAATGGGCACCGAGCTACAGGAGCTAGTCAATGGCTATGTCCTTGCAGAGGGTAGGTAGTTCACAGTTGGTAGCTTCATCTATGGGCCCACATCAGCTGGGGATAGACCAAGGTAGAGGAGAGGGAGAGGGCAGTGCTAGGAGCAGCATCTTGCGGCAGCAGGGCTAGTTGTGATTCTATACCAATTTTTGCCTTGTACATACATTTTTTGATGGCTCATGGATAGCTAGAATATGTATATATCACTTATATTTTGCATAGCTATGAGACATGTATCATTATTATTTTGATGTTATGTATATGCCTTTTTATGATTTGACTCATGGACGATGGACTGATAGTGTACATTTGGACATTTTTATGTTTTATGATTATATATGATGATGTAGTTATGATGGCCTACACGCATTTTGTATCTTTATGTGATGATCATGGATGTACTCTATTTGATATGGTTATATGTTATGTAAATGTTATGATATCTAATGTGCAACACCTGTAATGCAACTAGAAATGGTATGAGATGATTATGGATAGCTATGTTTTTGTTATGGTTTTCTGATGAGATACTATGTATGCATCTATACTTATGTTGTTACAAATGTATATGGATGATTTGAATGCACCTAGATGTATACAATATGATTTTACATGTTCACATTATATGATGATCTAATGCAGATAGTGTGATTATAGCTATGTTTTTGTGAGATTTTTGGTTAATGCAATGCTATGCTAACTCATGCATCTATGCAGCTATTTGATATGTTAACATGATCTAAAATGTTTATTATGTAGTGCATGTGATGATACTATGTGATGATTGATGTATTCATGATATGCAAAAATGATAACACATGGATGAGTAATGCACCTATATGAATGCAAAAATGATTTAATCAATTTAATGACTATCTCACCTAATACAAAATGATGATATGTATGAGCTTTTGCTCCTATATGTATGTGAATGATCTAATCAACTTAATGACTATCCCACCTAATATGAAATGTAATATGATACTATGTTTTTGTTATGTCCAAGTGTACTTAATCAATGTAGAAGAGACTTAATGATAGATAGAAATGGTAGATAGAAAGTATATTGATAGAAGAAACATGAATGAAGGAATCACAAGCCTTTATTTATGGATGGTATATGAAATGTAATTGGATATGTTATGGATGCAGATTGTCATCTTGATATTGCAAGTATTTTGAAGTGCTTCATTTCATCATTGGGCATTTTTTGTGTTTTTCTATTTTAAAATGTTGTAAGAAAATACAAGCATCTAGGTATAATTAAACCAAGATGACCTGAGTATCCCTTACATGGATTTTGATATAGTAAGTTAATACAAACATCTAGTCAAAATTGAATCTAGATGACTTGAGTATCTCTCGTATTTCAACAGACAAGGATAGCCTTGTTTCATGTTTAGACCTAGACGTCCTCGATGATCTTTTACTGATCACGTCATTAGACAAAAGTCATCACATTACTAAAGATTGATCCACAAATAGCAGAAAAAGAAAATGATTATGCCCCCATCATAGGTCCTCTAGTCTTTGACATCCTTGAATAGGATAGAAAGACATAATAACAAAAATCAAGATCCTGTTACATGATAACCAATGAAAACAAAACTTTCTTTCATTAAATGTGTCTTCTTGCCATAATTTATATAAAATCATTTTGAGTGTTTAGGCACTTGTTTGTTTTACTTTTGGCTAGGTTGATGTCTTGTGTCAAAATTTTTGTTTAGAAGTGTGCTTTGTTGTGCATGTGTGTCTAGTGAAAGGTATCACAATCCTTATTGGTGTCCTCTTAGAATATGTGGCATTGCAGAATCCAACTCCATAACTAGGTCGAGGGCTTGCCCCTAGTCAAGTAGAGGTTTCTAGTTTATTATGGATGAAAGACTATGAAACACCTATGGTAGGCTCAATGGGATGGGCCCTAAGGGACTAACCTAGTGCCTCAGGGGCTCATTGCTAAATGGCCTTTCCTACATGAACACGTAGAGGTGATGTAGTTTGGGGTGAACCTTGTGGACCTAGGACCTAGGCAATGGGAAATGGTGTAGATGCGGATGAACCAAAGGATGGGTGATAAGGTATGTAATGGATGGGGAAGCATCCTCAGGGGTGGATCGATATAGGATGGCCTTGCCTACGTGAAGATGCAGAGGCGACATAGTTTGGGATGATAGGATACTGATGACGGATCTTATGACAGGCTAACACTATGGATAGGATACTGGATAAACCTTAGGTGGTAAGGTGACAAAGCTAATAGAGCATCAAGCCATGATAGGTTATCATTAGGTTGTTTTGTGAAACGGATATGATCGAGAGGTGGATAATGGTAGGAAGGATGGATGCAAGGCGATGGTTTCTCAAAGATGGAGGAAGTAGTTCTCATCGTAAAGAGTTCTTGTTTGCCAGGTTTTCATTACTTTTCTTTTATTACGATGTTATTGAAATACACATGACACCTATTTACTAGGCTTTCATCATGGTATCTATCGAAGGCTCTTGTTTCCCAGGTTTTCACCAGAGGATGATTTTTTTGTTGTTTTTTTCTAATTTTTTGTACTTTTTTTATTTTTTTATTTTTTGCCTTTTTTGTCTCCCTTACATTGGGGTTCTCTAGGTATAGAACTAGTGAAGATGCATAATGTTGATTGGGTCATCGAACAACTTTCCTTCTGATGTAGCTAAATGGTACGCTCTTGATCCATAGGCAGCAATGATTACATAAGGACCAAGCTAGTTGGGTTTAAACTTTCCTTTCTTCTCCTGATCTTGTTGATTGTGGGGATTTTCTTTGAGCACTAGATTACCAACATTAAATAACCTTGGAAAGACTTTGTGGTTATAGCTTCATGACATTCTTTGTTGGTAGGCATTGAGATAGTTGAAGGCATTCTATCATTTCTCCTCCAATAGTTCTAACTCTTGCAGTTTGGAAACTTTGTAGTCCTCATCAGTTATAAGACCTTTTAATGACACCCTCAAAGATGGTAACTCGACCTTAATGGGAAAAATGGCTTTAGAACCATAGACAAGGGCATATGGAGTGGCACCTATGGGAGTGTGTATGTTGGTTAAAGAGGCCCACAGAGTGGGATTTAGTTGCATGTGCCAATCACAGCTGGCATTGTTGATAGTTTTCTTGAGGATTTTCAAGATGGTTTTGTTGGATGCCTCTACCTAACCTTTGCCTTGTGGGTAGTATGGGGTTGAGAAGCAGTGTTGGATTTGGAATTTGTCATAGAGCTCTTGGACATCCTAGTTTTTGAAAGATCTTCCACTATTCATGACTATGGATGAGGGAATTTTGTATTGACAAATGAGGTAATTAAGGATGAAGGAGGTGATTTGCTTTCCTGTGACAGTAGTGAGTGGGATGGCTTCAATCCACTTGGTAAAATACTCGGTGGCAGTTATGATGAATTTGTGGTCGTTGGATGATGGAGGGTGGATTTTTCCCTCAAGGTTGAGTCCCCACTGACAAAAGGGCCAAGGTGTCGTTAAAGGTCACAATTCCTGATCTAGTGCATGGATGAGGTTACCATGAATCTGACATGGCTTGCACTTCTTGACAAAATGATACGAATCTATCTCCATGTTTGACCAATAGTATCTCAAACGCATGAGTTTCTTAGCTAAAGTAGGACCACTAGAGTGTGATCCACAAATTCCTTTGTGTGCTTTTCATAAGGCGATTTGAGATTTTTCACGTTCAAGACATTTGAGTAGAGTACCATCTAGACCTCAGTGGTAGAGGGTGTCGACAATAATGGTATAACGAGATGTTTGTCGAATAAAGGTATGGCATTGGTTATTGGATAAGTCAACTGGTAAGGTGCTGTCCTTAAGGTAAGTGTAAATTTTACCAT